>CM040928.1:12130000-12585000 GCA_023029165.1 Gobiocypris rarus | reverse complement strand
TAAAAGTTTGGAGTCGGTTAGATTTTATAAATGTTTTTTCTCTTATGCTCCCCAAGGATACATTTATTTGATGAAAAATACAGTAGAACAGTAATATTGTGAAATAGTATTATAATTTAAAATAACTGTTTTCTACTTTAATATACTTTGAAATATAATTTATTCCTGAGCCATTACAGAAATCATTCTAATATGCTGATATGGTGATTAAGAAACATGTCTTACTACTATAAATGTTGAAAATGGTTGTGCTTAATATTCTTTGTGGAAACCAAGATACATTTTTATCAGGATTTGATGATTAGAAATGCACAAAAGAACAGCATTTATTTATTAGACAAATCTGATAACAATGTAAAAAAATCTTTCTTGTTTGATCAACTTAATGCATTCTTGCTGAATAAAAGTGTGAATCTTTACAATATAACATGGCCCCAATTTCCTAACTGCTCTATTTTATAAAATAATTATAAACTTCACTCCCTACACTCCCCATTTCATTGCCTTCATATATTAATTATATATTTTTTTGCTTAATTTTTTAAAAAGTGTTGACAATTCAACAGATGGAGCAGGAAAGCTATTCATTAGGTTGTATATTTGCAACCTTTATTTGTTATCTCAGTAGATCAGGACATTATACTTTTGCTTGAATTTAAATTGAACTGGCCCTAGCATTTAACAGTGGTCATAATTTTAAGATTATTGTTGATGCCCTTATTAAGGGGATACCATAACATGAGTGCTCTCAGAGCGAGGCAAGGACTTCTCTTGAATTTTACAGATTCATCCTTTCTTCGCTCTCAAATTATTCATACATGCAGGTCGACACCAGGCAGAAATAGACTGTAGGCATGTAATCATTTTGTCAAACAGACTGCTTTAATGGTCCCCGTAGCCATGGTAAATTTACATGGCTTTATTGAGCTCATTGACGCTGTAAAATTTGCTCCGAAGGTCTTGATTTTGAGAAGTTGCGAGCTTACCAAGATTATTATCTGCTTTAAAGATGTTTCACACATGCGAATGCGGTCTGCACTAATAAACTCAACTGTCACCAACCTGTGCCGATTCACTCATTTTCTGTTCAAAGTCTCCTCCAGCACGGTTAAACTTCTCTATAGACCCTGTAAACAACTCAGCTGCCTTCTTCGATTTCAGCTCAGCCTGAGAAAAGAGAAAGAGGCAGATGAAAAAAATATATTAGTGAAGCTAGAAATTAGCCTTCACTTCAAGATGATGCAAGAAGGCTACCAGCTTAAAGGATTAGTTCAACCAAAAATGAAAAAGCTGCCCTCAAGTCATTCCAAACTTAAACTCATAGACTTCCTTTCTTCAGTGAAACACAAGACTCTTTTTTTAATGCTTTCAAACTTCAATTCAAAGTTCAAGTCATTATTCTGAGAAAATCTTGACATCTGCCAAAAGTAGTGATGGCTGCTTCATTAAGAAATTGTGTTTTTTGAATCAGACCTTTACAATGAATTAGTTGGCATGGTAATAAAGTTCATTTTTGGACTTGAATGTCTTCTCTTTCAAACACAAGCACCTTTTCCAGCTCTTTCTGAGGCACTCCCTCTTTGCGTAGTCTCTCCAGCTCTACACACTTGCTGTGATAGCCTTCTCTGGCCTTCTGCAGGTGGGCGTTCTGTACCTGAAGAGACTGCACTGACTCCAGAGTCCCAATCACTTCCTCTTTCGTCTACATAAGACACAACATAGTGAAATATTAGGGGTGTAACGGTGGGATGTATTCGTCCCAAGCCGCCATGGTACAGACGAGACGATGCATACAGTCAGGCGGCGAATACAGTCAGTCACAGGCGATCCAGAAGGGGCGCGTGCGGTAATCCAACTCTGTTTGCTAACCACCACAACAGGAAAATGAGCTGAAGAAGGAGAGACGATCTATGCACCAACCCAAAATAAGAGTTCGGATGGCACGCAGAAGCTTGCTAGCAGCCTATATGCGGAGTTTCGATAAATTTTTGTGACGTGCTCCACTAACTTCATGGAAAGGAAACCGGGACGGCAGAAAGCGGCATCCAGTTTGTTTTCTTTTTGTTTTGTTTTTTGTTTTTTAAAGTACAATGTTTTGTTTTAATTGTAAGTGTAGTAGTGTACACAAAAAATAGACCCTTAATTTTCAATTGATCTTACTCTTATCTGTATGACTATAAATGACGGAATATTTTTAGTTGTTTTTGCTGTTTTAAGGCTGGGGGTCAGACGACATCATCCAGATGTGCCAATCACTGGAGCTAGGAAGAAAAAGACTACAGGAGTGCAAAAACGAATCTCTGCACGAGTGACCAAATCACTTTTTTTATTTTTTTATTAGCCCTACTAAACCTGACCTATGCAAGAGTGGATTCTGTTTAATTCTTAGTGCTTAATACTGGACTGTTCTGTACCAACTACCTCAAGGGGACTAAATGCCGCTAGGTGGAACAAACTTTAATTCGCAATATTGTGTTCAAAATAAATGTAAAAAAACGTAGCATTGGGGATTTGTTGCTTTTTCCTGTTGTACCGAACTCGTATCGAACTGTGACCCCAAAACTGAGGTACCTACCGAACCATGAATTCTGTGCACCATTACACCCTTATTACAATCTAGATTTTAAGCACTCAACTTAATGCACTCGTTCACATCAGTCTGAAGCACTGCAGGGGATCAGAAATATTGGGATGGATAGATATTGAAAAACAAAACAGCAATGCACAATTGTGGGTACATAAGCCAGTTATTTGTCAAAGGCATGCCCAAAGATCCTATCCATTTAAAAGCCCTTCATTTACCTTGCGGTGAATTTTGACCTGCTCCTCGCTGTACTTGTTGATGTCACGGATGAGGTCATTCATCTTCCTCATTAGCTCCAGGTGGCAGAGGGCCAGTTTGTCCGAGGACACACGAAACACGTCCCACATGGGGGCAAACGTGCTGGGGAGCAAAGCAGGTGGTTAGATGCTGATGAATGGAAGTGCATAAGCCGCTCAGATTTTTTAACAGCACAGCAGTATTAGAAAAACAACAGGCTACCATGTCTTTGTAAGTCTACATATTCCCAAACATAAAGTTCATAGGGAAAAATTATATACAAACTACATGGCCAAATAAAAAGTTTACATTGCTATTAGCTTTGTATTTATTCTTTACAAATTTGACTCTATGCTAACTTAGACAAAGTCATCTTTACACATTTACAAAGTCAGTTTTTACAGTGTCAGAGCACTGCGTGATTATTTTGAACTAGCACATGCTGTGCAGACAGGAAGTGAGGTGAAGGAAGCAGAGGAAAGAGCTAACCATAGCAATGACTTTTCGTCCAATTACACACAGCCACACATACTCATGCACACACACAAAAAAAACATGCATGCAACTCGCTTGAATCTCCCTGCTGATTAGTATAAGGCAGCAGCAGGACACACTTATCAAGAGAAAATAATCAATGTTCTGTTCCTCTCCAGATGACATTAAATCAGATGGTAATGGTGATTTATTCAACACATAATACCTTAAAGTACAATATTATGTCTACTCTGATCAATCTCTCATGTAACATTCAAAATATTCTCATAATAACAGCAAAGATGTCACTCACCCAAGAGGGCTTCCATTGCTAGCAATCTTGGCGAGTTTGCTCATGGATTTCGAGTAAGTCTCCTCAATGGCTGCCCTTAAATGCAAACACACACACACACACACACACACACACACACACACACACACACACACACACACACACACACACACACACACACACACACACACAGTGTCAGCAGGTAATCGGTTCGCAAAAATACTTTCACACTTAAGTGATTAAGCACCAACATTAATGCCTCACAAACAGTTCTTCAATGCTAAGGTGCTAAATGTTTATATTCGCAAATGGTACACACATACTTTTTTATTTGTGAAAGAAAAAAATGGTAGAAGGGGTGGAACCCATACAAAAAAATGACCATGATAACCAAAGTCTCTACCTAAATGTCATAGTTACTACTGTGGTAAATTATGTTGTCATTATTATCCCAGGTGGTTTTATCATCTTATTTTATTCTTATAAGTGAACCTTTGCTATCTGTTGGGACAGTCAAGTTAGATTCTTCAAGGAACAGAGACACTTTGAGGCACAATGTCCTGAGTGGATACAAAATGGCCTTTGAAAATTGATTTATGTAATTTATTGCACCAGCTATGCTTTTATCAGGGCCGTATTTGTCTCTCTCAATTTCTTAGAACTCTCCTTCAGGGCTTTCCTGGACAGATTTCTAACACTCGCAAAAAAACCCAATTTAATCCTCTAGTCCATGACGGTGGGTGCCTGCATCCAGCTCTATTATAATGGATAGAAGAGACTATGGAAGTTGGCAGTAGGCTTGGCGGAGCTCTAAATAGTCTCTGTTCTTTCTGCAGAATGAGAGAGTCGTGGAGTTTTCATTTTAATTATTGCAATTAGCTCAAATTCAAGTGTCTACTACAGACCAAAAGGAATGCTCACACATCCCACGTATGCTGTCATATGGATGGGTGAAATGATAGATCTTTCTTCATCTGTTTCATCCACTGAATGACTGCATATACACAAAGCATTTCCAGACTTCTGCGCTGCCTTGCATTGGCAGACGTGTATGAGTAGACAGTGAGCACTTTGTTGACTGCTCTGCTCCTCTCAGGTTAGTGTGTTTTGACACTCTAGTGTTGTGTGCTGAAAGACAGCACTGCGGTGTAGAGAAAGCAAGTAATGGAACAGAGAAAGTTATTAGAGCAAAAAATCTAAAGATAATATGTCGTATGATAAGATTACATACAATGATATCAGTCATAAAATTACATTGTGCTACACTATATTGAGTTGTTACTGTAATGTAACATTAGGTTACACTTTATTTTAAGGTGCCCTTGTTACAGTGTATTTGTACATTTAAGTACTGAGTAATAATTTTTAACAACATGTAATTACTAGAAAATTAGGGTTAGGGTTTGGTTTAAGGTTAGTTGCTTGTAATTATGCATAATTTACTCTTATTGATGTAGTAAATATATGTAACATATGTAACAAGGACACTGTAAAATAAAGTGTTACCTAAAATGATCTAATAAAAATGTAATAAGATCAAACAAGACAAAATATTACATTAAATGATAATAAATCAGACAAAACATAACACAGAGATAACAACATAGTAAAATATAATTTAACATAAATGTAAATATAATGTAATGTAAATATAAATATAATGATCAGTTATAATGTACAATAACATTATGTAGCATATTGTAAAATTATGTAAGATACCAGATGATAAAAGATAAAACATCACAATAATGTACCACATAATGTAGCATAACGTAATGTAACAATTTACAAATATATTATATATTAAATATATTATAAGATCAAATAAGACAAAACATCACATCTAACGTAACGCAGAGTAACGTAACATATCATAATATGATATGATTAGATAATACAAAACATTACAGAAACAACAAACCCCAGCATGTCATGTAACATTAACCCTTAAACGCATATGGATCTTTAGTGACCAGGGACGTCATTTCCATCACCACCCACCCTCCCACTCATTAATTTTTTTAAGATAAAAATACCTTCTTAGTATTTCTCAATTAATTCATTATAAACAATATAACAAGAAAAAAATTAACAAAAAAGGATGTTTTCCCATAATTTTATGTAAAAAAAAAAATTGTATAGGGTCGCTAATGACCCAAGGTGTGTAACAGTGTAAGTATATTTTTTATATATATATTTTTTCAAGTGCTTCACATGGCTCCAGGAGTTAATAAAGGCGTTTGTGTAAGAAAAATATAAATTTGAAAAACTTTACAAACTGTAATCTCTAACTTCCGCTAACTGTCTTACGAGGGACTGGCGCTCCAGCATATGACATGTTCTTACGTCATATGCCGGAACGCCAGTCTCTCATGAACGCACGTACGACAGTTAGAGGAAGTTAGAGATTACAGTTTGTAATGTTTTAAATATGGATATTTGTCTTACACAAACCCATCGATTCGCTTCTTTTATGATGGATAGATGCACTTTTTATGGACTTCAAAACAGAAACAGCCATTCACTGCCATTATAAAGTTTGGAAGAGCCAGGGCATTTTTTAATATAACTCCGATTGTATTCGTCTGAAAAAAGAATGTCATATACATCTAGGATGGCTTGAGAGTGAGTAAATCATGGGCTAATTTAAATTTTTGGGTGAACTATCCCTTTAAGGGTTAAATAAGAAAAAGTAATGTAATGTAGCGTAAGAGTGTAACATTACTTTCTAAGATTAAATAAAATCAAATACGACAGTAACAACGTACAGTATAATACAGCTTAATGTAAAGGGACATTATCAAAATATTATAACATGAATATTCCACTTTTAAATGCAACTTAACAAAAATACAACAACTACAGCTGAGTTAAAAACACAAGAAGTGAGGAGTAGAAAACAAATTCCACATCACATTCCTGTCAGTACCAGTTACACTATCTATATCACCCCTCCTCCCCGGCCATCACCATGACAACTCCTCCCAAAACAACACCTCACCTCTCGCGCACAAACTCAGCCAACTCCTTGGTGACGATCTGTCCATGCTTCATGTTATGGTAGAGAACATCAAAACCTGCATTCTTCTCTCCCTGTGAACAAACAAAAACACCAACATAAGGTACATTCATGTGCAGAATGAATCATCGTTAGAAACAAATAGTATGTGTTAAAATAAAAATAGCAAGAGGAACTTGTAGATTGTGGGCCATTGGCCACAGCAGGCAAAAAATATGTGCTTGTACAGAATGTCAGTATTTCTAAACGAACATTGACAAAAAAGTTCTCAGGATCATTTTCAGAGTAAGGGAGAACTAAAAGAGGGAACTAATTTAAATCTGCTTGGGGTGGACAGGTTCCAAAATTAACTTTTTAAAGATTAAAAAAATGCAAAGAATAGCAAATAAAACCATGTTACTCTTGGTTTAGTTTTTAGGAAATGCAATGTAAGAATGACAGTCTGACTCTGTATTTTTTGTTTTGTTTTTGGCATAAAGGACACTGAATCAAATCAAAGAAAAACACACAAAAACAAACCAAGCATTTTTCTTTTATCGTTCACTGAAGTGGAAAAATTCCATCCAGAGAATAACCCGCCAGCCCCTCATGCCTCTGGTTGTGTAATATACACGTGAAAATCTCAACTGTCATTTACAGAAATACATTTTTTGAAGAAATAATACTTTTATCATACATTAAAAAACTAATCATACAAATAATATAATATAATGTAATATAAGATAATATTATTTTTAATGGGGGGTAACTTCCAGAAAAATTGTTTTTGCAGGGTGGGATGTCTGGTGTAGTGAAAATACAACAACAACAATAGCACAGCAGTGTTTGCAAGATATGCCACGTGAACAAGGAGCACAACACTTCCCCCAGATTTCCCTCAAAGGCCAAAGCCCAGTAGGGAGATCCTCAGATGATAACCTTTGGAACAAAGTAACAGCACATCCTGCAGTCAAAAGTTAGCAAGTACAAAAATAGACCCCTTTCTTTTAGCAAACAGAAAAATGTCAACAGAGGGAGAGAAAGAAATGGCAGAACCAGAGCAGTCAGTGGCCATAATACCTCCAAACCACAGAAAAGAACTTCCCAGGTAAAAGACGGATTGACAAAATTCCCACCGTTCAAAGATAGAAACTAGACAGGGCCAAAACATACAAAAAAAAAACATTCTACTAAGTGTTGCACTAAATGATGTCAAGTATGAGTATCGTAGATGAAGACTAGTTCAAATTAGCCCTCTCTTAAAAACTTTTCACTAACATAACTCTATATGCCATTAGGAAAGTGAAAAACTGGTGAGCTACAAGTCAACAGATGTAATTTATGAAACTAGAAATTTAACATTTTAGACATGACATTTAACAAAATTGATTTTTTTTTCTGGCATATTTTATAGTTTGAATTTGAATCTGGTATTTTTAATTTTAGACATTTGTGACTAAACAAAATTTAATTGTTTTGTGATGTATTTTACACATTTGTGAGATAAGCTGTGAATATTTAGATTACAAAAAAACTGCAGTTTCAATTTTTAAGATGAAGAACTCCAAGTAAAAAAAAGAAGGCAAAATTCTGACAGTAACATGGTTTTCCATTAAACAGTAATGTACTGTAGAAAACAATGCATTCTGAGCAATATTTTTCCACAATAAGTGACTGTTGTTCATTTACAGCCCATTTTCAACAGTAATCTACTGAATTTCTGTATTACAGTTTTATACTGTAGTACCCAATGCATTGTGTGCTGGTGCATTTTTGAAGCAATAGCACAATGGCGCTGAACGGGTGTTTCATAGGAGTTTGAGTACAAGCTTCCTATCCGTGTCCGCAGTGCTCATGACAGGAATATATGTGGAAAATAGAATAAAACTAATCGAAGCGGAGACAAGAGAGAACTTTGAAACTGCAGGGAGGAACACGTTCTTTTAAAACTGGACCAGTGTCTGTGGTGAGCGGGAAGAACTGAAACTGAAAAAGCGTGAAACTTGTTCATGTTTACGGCACTTATGATGCTTTGAATCCCTTAAAAAAGGGATCAACTGACATGAGAGATGCACATTCTTTTAAAACTGGAGGTTTGTGTCGGAGTGTTTTCTCTCACATCCAAATCACTCAAACGGTGACTGATGAGCAGGAACTGAACAAGCCGGAATAGCGCTTGAGAGTGGAGTGATTATAAACACATTCAACAGAGAGGGGAAAATCCTGTCGATTCACTGTAATACATCCTTTATTCCCAAATGTCAGTGTTTATTAAGGCGTTCAGACTGTGTATTTCTTGGGGGCACTGAATCTGATGGTTTTGGCTGTAGTTCTCGGCGGGAGAAAAAAATGGTCAAATTTGTTCTTAAACATAATTGATTATTAAACTTTTAAAGCGCAATTTCGTTTAACTGTCTAAGCTATACAACAGAGTTTGAGTTTGTGAACATATGTTCACGTTGCTTTTACTATATTTTTGTCAATTCAGATTTACAGTAGTTTGCTGGTGACTCTGCTGCCAGTATTGTCAAGATTTTGTGTTCCACAGGGAAAAGTAGAGGTTATCAGAATAGATTTTGGCCAATCAGATAGGTGCTACAATTCTATGGTGCGGTGAAGTGCCAAAAGAGAACAGATCCAAATCAATCAATTAGATACTTTTGCTTTGAATCAAATGGTAGAATGTAGTGGTTAGTTAAAAAAAAGTGACAAAGTGGGGTTCACTTATGCTCTATGTAGTCCCTGTGGCACTACAGTCAAATCCACACTATAGGTATCAGTTACCTATGGACCCTTCTGGTGTTGATGATTACAGTATAATGCTGTTTAAAGAACTGTGGTCAACAGTTCGATCAAGTGGACCAGTTGCAACCAGTTGTAATTTCAATGTTAAAATGAAACGAAAAACAACAGCTGATGTTTGTTGTGTGGTCAGTATGCTTGTTGAAACCTGAGCCCTTTGGAAAGCTGATCTCCTATGATTTTCTCTGCCCACACAGCACAGGTACAACAGCACCCCTTTCGAAGCAGTCTCTCCTTGTCTCACGTTCTTCTGCCTCTTTCTCTCACTTCCCTCTTTCTTTTTATATACAGGATGGTAAACAACTAGGGCCTATCTGGCAGGCTTAAACCGACAGCGTTTTCCCCTGGATACTTCAGTCAGAATTCAGTGCTGAAAGCAAATGGACTGATAGCCCATCTGCTGACATCCAAAATAAGTCTGTTCTTTCATAGCTTCATTCCCTGAAGTTCATTTGCAAAGCATACAGCAGTATCTGCCATTCACCTTATCTAACGTGATGCCGCCACAGAGGACGCTTTATGTGTGAAGAGAGCATGACAGGGAGCCAGAAACGAAACGTAAGCAGACGGCTGTGATGACATTAAGCAGAGCTGCAGGTGTTGAAAGAGGAACTCCAATCCGCTCGGTATTAACGTCTCCTACCAAGATAGCGGTTGCTAAAGCGACAGAGTTCCCCTGGTAACTGCGAGAGAGTGGGAGACACATGACAGCTCATTCCATAAGGTGACAGGCATATGTGTGTGTCGGTGTTAGAGAGGGGGGGGAGTATTCGGTCTTGTTCATCACAAGTCCCAGGATTGTTAAAAAATTCAGTTTGGCCTCTCCTTTAAGGAAGTGGAGAAAAGCTTTGATATATATTTTATATTGTAACATTATTATAAATACTATAAATGAAAACAATATCAATAATAAAAAATGCATTAGAATATTACTCAGAATATTACTATTAATAATAATAATACATGTATTAGTATACACAAGAAATGCAGCTCAAAGTGCTTTACAAGCAGCACCAAGTAGTACAAGTACTACACATGAAAACAAATAAAAAACATAATTAACATAATATAAGATTAACAATGAAATTCACTATAATGATAATAAAAGACAACAAAATTAGTACACATAAAATGAATAGCACAAGATGTATATTAAAACCACTTTAAATTAGGCATCTTTAACTACTATGTACTAACATTTAAATTCATAATTTAATACAATGCACTTATTATGTGCATACATGTCTCTACATTGTACTTATTACAATTACCTTCTGCATCTAATAAAATCTAATGTAATTATTTTCTGTAATTACAGCTATAATTACACTAGTGACCTTTCACTTTTCCCTTTTAACCCACCCTAAACCTACCCATACCACCAAACCTGACCCTAAACTAACCCGTATCCCACCTAAATAGCAGCAAAAGTGTTTTGCAATACAACATAAACCCAATAAGTACACTGTACTTATTTTTGGATCTAATTACATACAGTAAAGACACCTGATATAAAGTGTGACCAAATTAATTAATAATAAAAGAAAGCATAATAGCCTACATAGATTAGAAGGTTTCAGAAAAGTAGCTATTTAAAAGCTAAAGTAAAAAGGTAAGGTTTCAATTTTTAGAGAGCTGGATTCCCTAATATCTTTTTGTAATGTGTTAAGCCATTAGGTCAAGAGTTTTATAAATCTATTCAGGAATTATTTATTAAACATTATATATGTTTTTTTCTCTTCTGAAAGTCAGTCTGAGGCTGAGGCTGAACATCCAACAGTAGTGTCCACCTCACAATGACAACCCGTGTTAGCCTGCAGAACTAACCAGTCTCACTTGATTTTAATTAGCCCTATATGCTGTAAACACACAAGCAGGGATGATTACTTTAGCAGCATGTAAAAAGGACTAATATGGAGTTTGATGAATGAGCCATGTCTCATGGAAGTTGTAATTGGATGATTGCAGGGCGTTCCAGTGCCATGATGCTCAGGGCAATGAGGCAGTCATGTGAGACCCAATAAACACACACAAACGACAAGCAACAGAACACTGCAGTCCCTCAAAAAACATTTTTACATACTAGTGTCAGACAGTGCAGGTCCATGAGTTCACCATGGCCCGAGAAGGAGCAGGACTGCGTGATGTTGTTCTTGTAGATCTATCTTTTACTCTCTATTTTGGCTGTGTGAAAACTTGTATGTACAGCGCTGCCCATCCGATTCCTAAATGACTCTTAGATTAGCAGTTTGAATCCATTTAAAATACTAAATCAGAGCATTACAAGAGAGAGAATTTCTTTCTCTATATAAGAACATGCAAGCACAATTTACATTATAACTGAAATAGAACGGATCTGAACTGAATCAAATAAAGTCCACATTTTCAGAACTATCATCAGAATCTTTGGTGACATTGTTCATGACAATGTGCATGTTGGATATTTGATCATTTGCTCATTTCCCAGAATTCCCTCTAAAAGGTGCTGTAGTGTTAAAGGACTTACTGCTTACTGTGCCTTATGGCAAAAACTCACATGGCCCAGTCCTGTCGCCTGTGATGAATAACTGCATTAGCTCTTAGGTAAGAAAGAGGGAAATCATTCACTGACTTTCTTTTACCTTTATATTAAAGTCTTGATTAAATCACACAAGTGCGATAATAAGACAGATATACTATATCAGTGTTGTTTGTCTTGAAATTGAGATGGAGAGAGGGCTATACATTGATGGAATTTTCTCACTTGTGTTCTCTGAAGATCAAAAAGAAAGGCTTTTTTAATGAAATGCTATACGCACAAGCCATAAAAGCCTCTTTCTGATGGTGGAAACTGATGGACCGTGACCCAAAACACAATTGAACGGGGATGAATAACGATTTGCTCAGTAGGCATAATTTATATGCTGAAAGGAAGACACTGTGAAGTGTGTTCTAACCTTTGATCAGGTAAGAAATCAACAAATTCTACTATTATAAAGGCATGGCTTATGTTTTGAATGAACCTTAAAAGGATGCAGGTTAGAGCCCCCAGTGAGTCAATGTGTACACAAAATTATATACTTATAAATACACTACTAAGGCTTCTGGAGTCGTTTTTGTGAGAAAATGTTACTTCTGCATCTAAAAATGCCAAAAACCGGTCAATTTCAACGATAGAGTTAAATGGATATTATTGAATTCTTAATTATATAAAGTTACTTGACTGGACACTCTCAGAGGGTTACTAAGCAGTGTCATGACCAAATTAATAATGCAATTAATATTCAAACACTATACATTTCACATCAAACATAAATTATAAAAGCCAACAGAATGAGACACGATGAACAAAAACGTCCATAAATAAATATTTTAAAAATCTCACTGTGAAAGCTAAATTCCGCATAAAGTTCTTTTTTTCTGATGGTACTAGATAAGTTCACGCAGTTTGATTAGGTGGCACCAAAGTTTTCACGGGCAAATGCGAGAAAATGCATGCTTTGTAGAGTCTTGAGCTAAGGTCATGCATTAAACAATTTTCTAGATCTAATAAACCCTCATCTTTCAAAGCCTCATGAACACTTTAATGTGAGACTTAGAAAATCTGCATCTAAGCTCGCAAAATTGAAACAGAACAGTAAGAGTGAAACTAAATGAACTGATTAGGCTGCTAAATGAGCTATCTGTTGTGAGACAACATCTGACAGCCTGCTGAACGCCCTGTTTTCCATCTGAGGAGAAACCAGACCGAAGACAGTCATAAGGATGAAGACGTATGAGCTAAATAAGGAATGTGCTTAATCACTGCGATTGTGAATTCCCTCTCGGAGACTTAATTAATCATGCATTTTCAGTAATTACCCAAATGTGTCGCTTCAGTCATTTCACACAGGTGTTTTTATTCAGTGTTGCAGAAACAGTGAGAGCAGGACGAACGCACACAACAAGACAAACACACACAGTTATGATCACATTATATGCACACACAGACACACATTAGAATAATTCATTTCTTTAAAGTCAACATGACTCAGTATTTGGAATCCATTTTAGGTCTGAATGAAACCCCATTTTCATCAAGGAACATTTTAGAGTGAGACTTTTCAGCAATTGGATTCAGGGATTGATTATATTGATTATATTGTCCCTACTCTCCTGAAATCGTTGGCACTCACCGGCTGAAATTTATGCAGCCTCTGTGTCATCAACCAAAAAAGAAACTCATTTTATAGAACAAAAGATGACTTTAATATGAATGAACTGATTAATTTGATGAAATGTTTTTAAATAAATATTTTTATGTTTATTCATCTAAATGAACTCTTTCCACGCCAGCAACAACATTCGCATTTAGAAGATATAAGCATTCAAAACAGTCTCGCACTTTTGCCAGTATGGGTCAATGATTTGGATGACATCACTCTGCACTTCAGCTTCTCATCAGATTTTCTGTCCAATCAAATGCAATCTCTAGAATCTAAAGCGTCCCGCCCCCAAACATTTCAAATAGACGGTAAAGCTGCGGCTAAAATTCACACATTTACTATTTTCTACATGGTGAATATAGGGGATAGGCAATGATTCAGACAGTGTAAATATGATTTCCATATAGGGACGAATGGAGTCTGGTGTCACGGGAACCGCTGCAGCACACAGTCAGCTCCGGTTCAGAGACATGATAGCACAGAGCGGATCATATGCACGAGTTGGATGAATCGGACCCGTTTGAATTCTACACAGAATTATATATTTTAAAGCAATATGGAGGAGATTAGGAGGAGAAACGGTGAGAGCTGTGGCTTTAGCGATCTCAACTGTTCTGTCCGAGCTGTGATATAAATCAAACGCTATTGGCTATTTAAAAAGGGGGGGCTGTTCGATATGTCCCGCCCTATCTTCCTTTTTCAGTGGAAATCACATCAACACATTGAATAATGCACGTTTTAATTAACTTCAGTGGCCCTTTAATTTTGATGATCACAAAATTTTACATACGCATCTGCTCACATACAGGTCCTGCTCAAAATTTGCATATTGTGATAAAAGTTAATTATTTTCCATAATGTAATGATAAAAATTAAACTTTCATATATTTTAGATTCATTGCACACCAACTGAAATATTTGTTCAGTTGGTGTTCTTTTATTGTTTTAATACTGATGATTTTGGCATACAGCTCATGAAAACCAAAAATTCCTATCTAAATAAATTAGCATATTTCATCCAAACCAACAAAAGAAAAGTGTTTTTAATACAAAAAAAAGTCAACCTTCAAATAATTATGTTCAGTTATGCACTCAATACTTGGTCGGGAATCCTTTTGCAGAAATGACTGCTTCAATGCGGATTGGCATGGAGGCAATCAGCCTGTGGCACTGCTGAGGTGTTATGGAGGCCCAGGATGCTTCGATAGCGGCCTTAAGCTCATCCAGAGTGTTGAGTCTTGCGTCTCTCAACTTTCTCTTCACAATATGTCACAGATTCTCTATGGGGTTCAGGTCAGGACAGTTGGCAGGTCAATTGAGCACAGTAATACCATGGTCAGTAAACCATTTACCAGTGGTTTTGGCACTGTGAGCAGGTGCCAGGTCGTGCTGAAAAACGACATCATCTCCATAAAGCTTTTCAGCAGATGGAAAATCTCCTGATAGCTAGCTGCATTGACCCTGCCCTTGATAAAACACAGTGGACCAACACCAGCAGCTGACATGGCACCCCAGACCATCACTGACTGTGGGTACTTGACACTGGACTTCAGGCATTTTCAGCATTTTCTCCCCAGTCTTCCTCCAGACTCTGGCACCTTGATTTCGAATGACAAGCAAAATTTGAGCGACAGTCCAGTGCTGCTTCTCTGTAGCCCAGGTCAGGCGCTTCTGCCGCTGTTTCTGGTTCAAAAGTGGCTTGACCTGGGGAATGCGGCACCTGTAGCCCATTTCCTGCCCACGCCTGTGCACGGTGGCTCTGGATATTTCTACTCCAGACTCAGTCCACTGCTTCCGCAGGTCCCCCAAGGTCTGGAATTGGTCCTTCTCCACAATCTTCCTCAGGGTCCGGTCACCTCTTCTCGTTGTGCAGCGTTTTTTGCCACACTTTTTCCTTCCCAAAGACTTCCCACTGAGGTGCCTTGATACAGCACTCTGGCAACAGCCTATTCGTTCAGAAATTTCTTTCTGTGTCTTACCCTCTCGCTTGAGGGTGTCAATGATGGCCTTCTGGACAGCAGTCAGGTCGGCAGTCTTACCCATGATTGCGGTTTTGAGTAATGAACCAGGCTGGGAGTTTTTAAAAGCCTCAGGAATCTTTTGCAGGTGTTTAGAGTTAATTAGTTGATTCAGATGATTAGGTTAATAGCTCGTTTAGAGAACCTTTTCATGATATGCTAATTTTGAGATAGAGAATTGAGATAGGAATTTTGGGTTTTCATGAGCTGTATGCCAAAATCATCAGTAATAAAACAATAAAAGACATGAAATATTTCAGTTGGTGTGCAATGAATCTAAAATATATGAAAGTTTAATTTTTATCATTACATTATGGAAAATAATGAACTTTTATCACAATATGCTAATTTTTTGAGAAGGACCTGTATGCTATTGCTTGTTTCTGCTTCTTCTTCATGTCTTTTGATCAAGAGATTCAGTACTTTATCAGAGGATGCGTAATATCGCCCCCTTCCTTAGAACAGTGAAAACACGGAAAGCCTGAAAATTTCGTACATAGCGGGGAAGTGATGTCTCATAAATTACGAAAAATTCCGTCAATGGCAAAGTTGATTTTATGTTGACTTTAAAAACTGCCTTTCAGAGTAACGAGAAAGAGTGCAGGCCAGAGCGTCTGTCTGCATACATCTGCATGAGCGATGAGGGGGGTCCTGAGTGAATAAAAGTTCTGCATGGATGCTTGGGAGTTTTGGGGGGTGTTTTACACCAGCTTTGTGTAAGAACACAATAGAGGAGGACTCTGTATCTACCACAGTCCTGCGACACAAAGCCAGACAACCACATGACCTGGCAGAAACAGGTCAGCAGACCAGAAGCTGCAACCAAACAGAAGAACACAGTGGAGGAACTCAAACATAAAACCCCAGTCAAGGCTACAAATGAAAGAAGGGGCGTTCATCTTAAGGAGGGAACCAATCATTGTATGATGTTTATTTTTATGTGACGTTTAAATGCCCCTTTACTACTTTTCAAACAAAACTAATTTGATGGCACAGATGTTGTAAGCTTCTCTAACATATGGAGGTCTTTATCTGGTAGGAAGGCTTCTGTACTGGTGTAATGTTGCCTGCATTCAGTAGAAGCAATTCCTGAATGTTCCGGCTTGATTTTCCTCCTCGTTCTTTGAGAGGGGCAGGCTAGGTATTAAAGTAGGACACACCTGAAATAGCCCTACCAGGTGTGTGGAAAGTGCAGAGCACGGCTGTCCTCCTGGGAAAGCTGACAAAGCCCTGGCCCTCTGCTTTTGTTCATACACTTTTTTCTCTCTTTGTTCTTTCCTCTCGCTATCCTTTTCCTCTCGCTATACTTTCAATGATGTGATTGAAACAGTCAGCATATGAATCACAAACTGCTTACAAGGCAACTGTATAAAACATACGCTGAGTAAACATTTGCTTTCACTGTACAAAGCTAGTGGTATTGAATAAGAAATGTGACAGACTTACCCAAAAATTGTTCTTGAAATACGCCATCTCCATTTAGAGGGTTCCTAGAGAGTTCTGAAAGAGAGAAGAAGGTGGTAATGCCCCAGATATAATATTTAGAGGTGTTTTTCCCGAAATTGTGAATTAAATGAATTTTAAAATAGTACAATATTTTTTCTCTTATCTCAGTTTAATATTCAGAGAAATTGAACTATTTATTCATATTTTATAGCCAGTAACTGATAAATAGCCAATATTACATTTCTATACTATTTTGCCAAATTAATAAAAAAAAATCATTTTAAATGAATCATTTTAAAATGCAACATTATAATGTCCAGTATAAAACATACAATATGAGTTTTTGGATTTTGAGATGTCCTAAAGATTACATTTAAAAGGGTAATTAACTGATTAGTAATTCAAAGATGAAGTGACCGTTAAATGACAGCCAGCAAAGTTAATCTAAATGCAAAAGTATAAAAAAAATTTGTATGTACAATTATATATATGAAATAGAGAGAGAGAGAGAGAGAGAGAGAGAGAGAGAGAGAGAGAGAGAGAGAGATTAGTCACAATGACTAATTCGGTATCTTTAAAACAAATTATGTCGTCTTTCTCTGCTATCAAATGATATTAGATGTGCCTTAGTGAACCTGTTAGATGGATGCATTTCCAAAAACCGTCTAGGGAAGAAACAAGGTACACAATCAAAAACAAGGTTAGCCAGGAGAGCAGACTGACAGATAATGCTGATGAAAGCAGGCTCCTGCAGGGGCTACTGGCAAGAACGCAAGGCAATTTTAATAAGACCAAACCCACGCTGAGGTGCACACACAAACATACTCGGTTCAGTGTTTCAATGCTCTGGCAGAGCAGATGACACTGAGATGACTGTGAAAGTTTCTCTTTGTGAATGTAAATGTCAGCCAACTCAGAAATATAAAACCATCACCTCAGCTAATGGCCTGAGCAGCCCACTGAATTCCTTTCGCTATTCAGTTAAATCAAATGTAACATTTGTCCTTAATGTCTAGGGCTAAATGAAACACAAAAAAGCTTTTGAAAGTTTAGATGTCAGATCAGTTGAGTTACTGAGTAATGTTTCAGAATGCTCTATTCTGCAGCTTTGTATAAGATGGTTGAACGTCTCTCTGAGGTGAGACAACAGGTGCAAATAGCTGAGTCACTACAGAATGCTTTTCTGTAATACAGCCTCTCTCATTGCACACACACGTTGTGTGTTTTCATGTTTTATCATGTGGACCAAAAATGTCCACACAAGGACAAGGATATTGGATATTGCCACCATTGTGAAGATATTTTGTCCCCATAATGTAGGTTTAACCAGGAAACATTACACACAGATTACCATCCTTTCCCCTATCCTCTACTTTCCTCACTCTCTGTTGTAAACACATCCTGGCAGTGACTGCTGCCTCTCAAAATGTGACCAGCATTTCCAGGCCAGTGCCCCTATATTGGCAGGTTTGTGTTTCTACTTTCTGACCAGCAGCCTACAGCACAACACCTGGAGCTCATAATGAGTATCCTGACAGCAGCCAGGTTCAATCCTTTTGTGCTTGACAGGACAGTGGAAATAGACAGGAAAGTAGAAGGATGGAAAAGAGAATGGGATCAGGACATATGCTAGATTCAAACCCACATCCTCATGAGCACAACAGTTCTTTATTTATGTGTGATGAGCACTACTATATATATATATACACACACACACTCATCTAAAGTATTATTAGGAACACCTGTTCAATTTCTCATTAATGCAATTATCTAATCAACCAATCACATGGCAGTTGCTTCAATACATTTAGGGGTGTGGTCCTGGTTAAGACAATCTCCTGAACTCCAAACTGAATGTCAGAATGGGAAAGAAAGGTGATTTCAGCTATTTTGAGCGTGGCATGGTTGTTGGTGCCAGACGGGCCGGTCTGAGTATTTCACAATCTGCTCAGTTACTGGGATTTTCACGCATAACCATTTCTAGGGTTTACAAAGAATGGTGTGAAAAGGGAAAAACATCCAGTATGCGGCAGTCCTGTGGGTGAAAATGCTTTGTTGATGCTAGAGGTCAGAGGAGAATGGGCCGACTGATTCAAGCTGATAGAAGAGCAACTTTGACTGAAATAACCACTGCTACAACCGAGGTATGCAGCAAAGCATTTGTGAAGCCAAAAACACGCACAACCTTGAGGCGGATGGGCTACAACAGCAGAAGACCCCACCGGGTACCACTCATCTCCACTACAAAAAGGAAAAAGAGGCTACAATTTGCACAAGCCACCAAAATTGGACAGTTGAAGGCTGGAAATGGATGTTTTCTTGGCACACTTTAGTAGGGCTGAACGATATTCTGTTTTAACATCGACTTCGCGATGTGCCTGTGAGTGTAGTCACATCGCCGGAACATGCGATGTGAAGGGTAGTAGCCCAGGGTGGGAAATTAGCACCCGCCACCAGCCAATGGCAGGTATGTTTTCTAAGTGGCGGGTGACTTTGGCTTGTATACCAGCCACAGTGGCGGGGTGGGTTGAAAAACATATTTTTATTGGTTACTACTTAAAACATTACTTGTAACGGATTAGACAGCTTTTGTCGAAGAATGCTGTTGCTAGTAACAATAATGCTCTTTTGTCGAGTAACTAATTTCATTGGTTTTCAGCGCTGAGCTGAGGTAACATTAACGGACAGACAAAAAAAAAAAAAAGGTTACAAAAATGTGGCGACATATCCCCAGGGTTTAAAGGCCAGCGCGGAGACAGCAGTGTAGCGGACCCGTCCGGGTGATGGCCAGACTTTACTGGTGTTTCGGGAGTTTATTGAAACCATTTATCTCAAAAATCAGCGTAAGAGCTGAACAAAAAGCAAAGAAGTGCGCATTAATACCTCGTACACAAACTCAATCTCCATTGCAGTATCAATAACATAACACAGCGAAATACACAAAAATAGACTGCATAGACTGCAACACCGTCAAAATAAAAGTCCCTACTTATTAAGACAGATAAAAACTATTTAACCTACCTTAAACCTATTTAAACACAGAAATTAAAAAAAGGTACCCAAAGACAAATTATAAAATACTTCACAATGAAGTATGTTACAAGCAACTTACTCTTGCTGCTCACTTTTCTTAATCAACATATGAAATTAAAACAATAATAATATAGGCTAATATTTAAACATAGCTTAAGTCTCATATCAAGTGCACTGCCATACAGCCAGTGTTGGGTAGTATAGCCAGATTCAAGTTGCGACACTACTATAGCTTAACTACATGTTTCAGTAGCACTGTTACTTTTAAAACACGGTAGGCTCACCGGTAAAACCAAGTTCGCTCAAATCCCGCTCAGACATTAAATGTATCTCTTCTGTACTGTAGCCTACTGTACCTGTTGTAGCCATTAAACAATGTATTTTTTTTTTTTTTAAATGTTCTAATTTTGGAATAAAATATTAAAGGACCTGTATGCAGGATTGTGGCCAAAACTGGTACTGCAAACACTTTCAAATTACTGTAGAGGTGTATCCCCTCTCCCCCTCCCCCTGACTCGAGGTTGCCAGATAGGCTGCAGGATCCAGCAGGAAAATAGGCTGCTACATGGCGCTTACAATGGCAAATGATGAGTCCTACACAGTAATTTGGGTTTTTCTTTCTGTTAATTATGTCTATGCTTCATGAGAGGTATTTTAGGTTTCAGAAAGTAAGAAATTTTTATCCAAAAAGTGTGTAGCTGCAACTGTGGTAACTAGAGCAGAGCTGGCAACCCGGATGCCCAAACACTACTGACTTTGTGATTGGTAAATAGGAGGATGGGGGCCCTTCAGGCAAAAACACACCATATCAACATCAGTTGATGGCTGCAACTTCACTTTTAAAATGACAATATCCTGGCCGGACTACTGTTGTCAGTGATATAAGTATTTGAAATTAACATGATTTCTTAATATCTAGTGACATATCAGGGCCATTTTATGATTAATTGAAATACATTTCTTACATACAGTTCCTTTAAGTGACTTTTTGTCACTTGAAATCAAGCTTGCCTATTAGTAAAATTATTAATATAATGGAATGGTAATTATTGACTTTAGCCTGGATTGATGGCTCTCAATATCGCAATATATATCGTTGGGAAAAAAAATATTGCAATGTAATTTTTTTCCAATATTCCAATATTGTGCAGCCCTACACTTTAGGCCCCTTAGTGCCAATTGGGCATCGTTTAAATGCCACGGCCTACCTGAGCATTGTTTCTGACCATGTCCATTCCTTTATGACCACCATGTACCCATCCTCCGATGGCTTCTTCCAGCAGGATAATGCACCATGTCACAAAGCTCGAATCCTTTCAAACTGGTTTCTTGAACATGACAATGAGTTCACTGTACTAAAATGGCCCCCACAGTCACCAGATCTCAACCCAATAGAGCATCTTTGGGATGTGGTGGATGGGAGCTTCGTACCCTGGATGTGCATCCCACAAATCTCCCATCAACTGCAAGATGCTATCCTATCAATATGGGCCAACATTTCTAAAGAATGCTTTCAGCACCTTGTTGAATCAATGACACGTAGAATTAAGGCAGTTCTGAAGGCGAAAGGGGGTCAAACACATTAGTATGCCGTTCCTAAAAATCCTTTAGGTGAGTGTATATATATATATTAGGGATGCACCGAATATTCGGCTGCCAAAAATTTTAGGCCGAAAATGGCCCAAAAGGGCATTTTCGGTTTTCGGCCGAAAGACTTTTATCACCGAAACAATACGGCCGAAATGTTGTGATGACGCAAACAGAAACCGTGACCTGCACGTGCTTGTCTAAACCGGTCTAAACAAGCAAACATGTCTGCGGTGTGGACGTATGTGGTTCATCTCACATCTGATGACGCATCTATAATATGGGTTGTAACTTGAAAATAATGTTTTGTTTCTGTTTCTCTTGATGGATACACGTGTTGGCTCCTCAGTGATACACTACAACAACAGCGATCATAAAAGAAAACGTGGGCAAAACGGTCTCTCTTTGTAAACTTTGTTGACTCCTTGTAGACTTTGCGAGTAGGCTACTGCCGTATGTTAGAATATGACCAGTCGTTTTCGCCGTCATTACCGGGTGTAGAGCCAGAACACGCGACAAATGAGAACTCGCGCGCTGTGAGACGATCTGTCTCTGTGCACTCATGCGTCTCACACCGTGCAAATATTGAGTTTAAACGGACAAACTCACACAAAAAGCATGTCAACATGTCCAACTTGATGAGTATGCCTTAAGTGAACTTTGTACAGTCGAGAAAGACGACGCATATCCCTGCATTAGGTCTTAAAGGGGCAGTAGCCTTTACTCAACAAAAGATAAGGACATCACTCACTGCTCTTGATTGAATAGCTTTTGTAAGTTTAATAAGGATTAATCTTTAATTTAAACAGTTAAATATGCAATTATTTTACGTTTGATTACTTATTACATTTATGTACCTTTCTGCAGGCCATTAGGTCTGTACATTATTATTTAATGTACACATGAGTGAGGTCAAGTTAAACATTTTTAGTTTGAATTTTATTTTATACTGTGCATTGTTGCAATGTGCTAAATAAATATTTGCATAATTTGTTTTTGATTTATTATTTGAAACTTTAATATTAATTTATGCAATTGCAATGCTTTGATTTTTAGTAAAGTTACACAGTCATAGCCATAAATACAATGGTAGCCGACTAATAATTGGCATAATTTCTTTTGGTGTTTCGGTTTTCGGCCTTGGTTTCCTCTTTTCGGTTTTGGCCAAGAATTTTGATTTGATTGCATCCCTAATATATATATATATATATATATATATATATATATATATATATATATATATATATATATATATATATATGTATATATGGTTCTATTTGGAGCATTTGGCAGCAGCTACCTTGCAAACCATACGTAAACAACTGGATCATTCATTGTCTGTAGGGTTGGGTATACCGTTCACATTTCAACCTTTACCTGTACCTGAAATTCGGTACCGGTACCGGTACCCAACAGTACCTTTTTTCGGTACTTTAGGGATGTTTACCTCAATAACTGTAAAGTCATTTATAGAAGCGATTTATTACTTAAAAAAATAATGTTTTGATAATTTATTATTATTACAATAGGGTAAGTATTATTATTACATTGAGACGTATCTAAATATATTTGTCAAGTTAAACCAAACTTTTATTTTGGCCGGTTGCCGTGAAGACCTTAGAGTTTCTGTGTTTTTATGATATGACGGTAGTTTTTCTCAAATTAAACGGTAAAATGCTCATGAAGTGACTCTCAGAGCAGCTCTGGAGTATGAGATTCGTATGAGATGGAAACACGCGACTGTCATGTGCATTTCAGTGTGTGTATGTGTGTGTGAGTTAAATTAAACTGCACATCTGTGCCATTCACTCACACAAAGACACGCAGGACATGCAGGATTCGTATTTAAATAGCCTTTTTTCTCGTGGTGATATCATCAGATGCATTCTCAGGTACCGAAGTGTGGCACCGATTGAATGTGAATGGGTGAATAAAACCTTTCTTAGTCTGCACTTGAGTCCTCGCACCAGTTTTCCTTTGTGTTAAGCCTGACAGAACGATCCGACCATTAGAGGACTCAGCAGAGGATGGGTATCTTCCTTTTTCCATCTCCCCCAATGGAATCCTCCAACTACCTCCAGCTCGCTAGATATATGAGCTTGTGTTACATCCGTCAGCAGAGGGCTGACGTGAGGGACTTCGCCTGCAGTTTCCTCAAGGAGGCTGACCATATGGTCTATACAGAGGCGGAGATTAAGGAGGTGTTTAATATCTGTATGGATATGCCTCTCAGTCCAGGGGAGATGAAGAAGCTGGGGCATCTGGGATTCTGGGACTTTGTCTACCACATCTACCATCTTGGTGAGCCAGAACATCTCCGGCCAGCAGAATCCCAGCCCACTGTCTGTTCTCTTAGATCTACAGTCAGTGGAGGCCCAAGTCCTCCGATGACCCGGAAACGGAGAAGGAGGAGGAACAACAGGCTTACTTCATCAGACCCCTCCACTGAGGAGGATCTGTCTTCAGGGGTAGGAGGTCTGGTGGTCCCAGTTCTGGTGGATCGTGTCCCGCTGGTCCCGGTGGATCGTGTTCCGGTGCTCCCAGTTCCGGTGGATCATGTGCCGGTGGTTCCTGTGCCCATGAATCGTGTGCTGGTGGTCCCTGTGCCAGTGGATCGTGTGAAACCCATGAAACTCATGAAAACCCAAAATTCTCAAAATATTTGCATATCATGAAAAGGTTCTCTAAACGAGCTATTAACCTAATCATCTGAATCATTTAATTAACTCTAAACACCTGCAAAAGATTCCTGAGGCTATTAAAAACTCCCAGGTGTGTGCAGGAAATGGGCTACAGGTGCCGCATTCCCAGGTCAAGCCACTTTTGAACCAGAAACAGCAGCAGAAGTGCCTGACCTGGGCTACAGAGAAGCAGCACTGGACTGTTACTCAAATTTTGCATGTTATTTGGAAATCAAGGAGCCAGAGTCTGGAGGAAGACTGGGGAGAAGGAAATGCCAAAATGCCTGAAGTCCAGTGTCAAGTACTCACAGTCAGTGATGGTCTGGGGTGCCATGTCAGCTGCTGGTGTTGGTCCACTGTGTTTTATCAAGGGCAGGGTCAATGCAGCTAGCTATCAGGAGATTTTGGAGCACTTCATGCTTCAATCTGCTAAAAAGCTTTATGGAGATGAAGATTTCGTTTTTCAGCACGACCTGGCACCTGCTCACAGTGCCAAAACCACTGGTAAATGGTTTACTGACCATGGTATTACTGTGCTCAATTGGCCTGCTAACTCTCCTGACCTGAACCCCATAGAGAATCTGTGGGATATTGTGAAGAGAAAGTTGAGAGACACAAGACCCGACACTCTGGATGAGCTTAAGGCTGCTATCGAAGCATCCTGGGCCTCCATAACACCTCAGCAGTGCCACAGGCTGATTGCCTCCATGCCAATCCGCATTGAAGCATTCATTTCTGCAAAAGGATTCCCGACCAAGTATTGAGTGTATAACTGAACATAATTATTTGAAGGATGACTTTTTTTTAATTAAAAACACTTTTCTATTATTGGTCGGATGTATTTTTTTTAATACATATTAAAATAATAAAACAATCATGACCCCTTATAATATAATATTTTACAATATTATTGTTTTTACTGTATTTTTGATTTTGATAATTGTAGCCTTGGTGAGCATAAAGGATTTCTTTCATAAACATATATAAAAAATAAAAAAACGTACCAACCCCAAGATTTTGAATGATAGTATATGTTTTATGAATTTTACACACCTTTTTTACACACAATTTTCAAACCTTTTCTGTTGATACATTTCTGACAAATAATTGGTCTACACTACTGTCTTTAAAACATGTTTTATAGAGATTAGCCATGAGGCAACTGCCAAAATGAGAGCGCTGTCCTTGAGAAGATGTGTTTGTGGGAGCCAGGCGTGAGCCCAGCAGAGAGATGGCTTGAGGTGTGATTCCTGTTATGTTTCTGAGAGCTGGATGCTGGCAGGATCTACAGCTCACAGAATGCTGACCACAGGGCTTTTCTCTGGCTGGCCAGGCCTCTACTGGCACCATTGACGACCATCAGCCGGTGCACAGCACAACCTCGCATGGACAGGGAAATACTCATGCTTACGCCGTGCTCCCTATCTCCTTCTCTCACACCCCTTTAATTAACTCGACCCGGAAAACCTTACACCCCTACGGATGACACAAGCTTGGCAGCGTGGCTCATTCCAAAAATAAGACTCAGCCGTCGGTTCAGAGATCTCCAAACAGACGTCAGGGCGTAACGTGGCAGAGACGATCCAACTGGGACTAGAAAGAATTTCCTAAGACTGGCTTCTCATACCTTGTAATTAGGTCTACATGTCAACCATGTATCTCTGTAGACATGTCATAGTGATACTAAAGTCTTATAATAACCATTAAAATATTCATTTAACACATGCGTTTGTTACTTTAAGGCATATGAAAATACACAAAGAAATTAGATGTTTTAGTTAAATAACAAGCTATAACTACATTCCAGCCATTTGGGATCATGGCAAATCTACCCTTTGGGTTTGGCATCAAAACACAGTGGCAGCGGCAGCTGAATTATTTTCCATTGAAGACTATAAGCTTCCTAGAGCTGATTCTGTGGTCACTGTGGAGTGAGTCCAGGAGGATCCATCTGGTGCTGAGTGAGTCTTTCTGGACCAACATACTGTTAATGGTAGCCGGTTTCTCTAAAGACGTCTATACCAAATATCAATCCAGTCATTAGCATTCACATTCATCTCATTTCCACTTGCTTAGCCAGCACAGCACAGGTAGGTACTCCCAAAAAGTAGGCGATTTAAAATCTGACAGCGCTTTGCATCCTTCTCTTTCTCATTCTGCTGTGGCTGAGAGGATTTTTAGAGAGTTATTGGCAGATGCAGATGCAGCTCAGAAGGGAGATGCTGATCTCTTGTCTCTCATATGTTGCTGTGTATAAACAGAAGCAGGGTATCAACCCTCAGCTGAGCTCACTTCAGGAGTGAAGCCTGGCTCCAGAGCCAAAAATTAACAGCAGACATCCTGCTTGGCTGCTAAAGCCCCATCTGTCAAAGTCCGAGAGTGATTTTATGAGTGTGACACTGAGGGGAGTGAAACTCAAAATGAGGAAGTATTCTTTGAAATAAAAAATGTGTATAACTTCAGGGCCATTAGAAAATAAATGAAGAGGAGCAACAGTGGCCTATACATTTATAAGAAATTACATGACTTAAATCGAAATCCTTGATGAACAAGACGGATGAACATGCACTATGGCTTTTTGGTGAATTTAGCCTCTAATACGTATTGAGAGTGAGTTTTTGTGTCCTTCCTCACCTGCTTTGGCAAGGAAAATGAGCTAAGAAAAATTCCTGTCAGAGGGGTTTTTGCAGCAAGCTTCAGCAGTGCAATGCCAAACCCCCCACCCACCCACTGCAAGCCAGGCTGTCTGTATCTCAGCATCAGAGCGTCATCGAAATACCCAGAACTTGATTTGGTGTGATTACAAATAAATGTGTGTTGGGGGGGGGTTTCCTGAACAAAAAGTCCCTACAAAATGTTAGATGTAATATTTAAAATTTACTGTTATAATATCATATATAGACCATGGTACTGAAAGATTACCACATTCATATACCAAGGTATTAAATAACATCATGGAAATAAACCATAACATATGAGCAAGAGATTTGTTGCGCGGAATATCACCATTATTAGTAACAACAGCACAATTGAGAGTGTGATATTGCTTATATATTACAGTTAATTGAACATGTTAAAGGGGTGATGAATTGAGAAACCAACTTACCCTTGAGCCTTTGATATATCAAAGTTCATCATGATATAAGAATATTCTGTAAGTTTCAGAGCTAAAAAACATCCTTGTTAGTCAAAGAAAAGCTTTTATAGACACCAGGCCCAGAAAATGATAGCTGGAATCCAATGACGTCATGGGAAGAAGAAACACAACTCAAATGTATGCGTGTTTCTGAAGCCCCGCCCAGAGTCGAGACGCCACAGGTTTACAGAGCAGTGATCATGGCGAGCAAAGTAATATATTGCTCTGTGCCAGGTTGTGGAAGAACACAGTCGCTGCATAAGCTTCCTTCGGATGCTAATATTAGGAATGAGTGGTTGAACTTTATTTTTAATGAAGTTCCATCTCACGTGGGGAAGACATATACGAGTGTTCGCTTCATTTCACTGCGGAATCGTTTGTAAACAAGTCTCAGTTGCTGGATTTGCAGACACAGTGTGGTGCCTTCTATATTGGATTCGACAGGAATGGTGCAACAAACTTATGTGAGTAAAACTTATTTTTTATATGGAATGGTAGTCCCGGGGCTACGGGCTACCAAAACGTAAGCCCATCGACAGGCCTATGAATCTCAAATAGTGAAATAATATTCCTTTCTTGATTTGGGCGCGCACGCACGTGTGTGTCTGTGTGTGTGTGTGTGCGGTTCGTGATTATCGACTGATCGGGCGGGCCATGTAATACAGAAATAATATTCCAATCAATCTCGGGTGGATGAGAAATAAATCATTGTGTTTGTTTGATAAAGACGTTTATGAGCCCTGTGATCGAGAGAATCATTCCAGTTGCCGCTTTCAAAACGATTCCTCCCTAATGTGAACTGAACTGACAGGGGTGCTGAAGCTTACTAAATATGCAAATCTTATCCAATTCCTGCCGTGGGCGTTTACTTCCCAGTCTCCAGTGCGGCACGCCCATCGAAACCCATCGTTCAGGAGAAAGCCTCAAAACCAGTGTAGAAAATAGCCTATTACTTATTCATTATGATGTTTTTGAATGTAAAAACCACACAAACGTCATTAGTTGACCTCAGACAACAGTATAAAAACTTTTAAAAATCCAGTTCATGACACCTTTAATATTATGTAACTTACATTTTAGACACAATGCCAGTCTATAGTTGCTCCGCCATCAAAAATATTTGCAAACAAAGCCAAAACAGATCAATTCCTACCTCAATCTATTAGTGTTTTTGTGAATGATTCAGTGACTCACTCATAAGATAAGACAGTTGCTGATTTCAGAACTGCATTCTACCATACACTACGAAACTAATTTCTGCCATAAAAAGTATGCACATTCAGCCAGTCACTTCTTTCGTTATTGAGTGAATCATTATTCAATGACTCAAAGTCAGCGGCTAAATCCGGAATAGCATACATACTTATTTTTACCATATTTTTACCAATGACTCGTCTATTATTTCAAAAGCTTGACCCGAACCCGTGCAGATCCAAGAAATGCCAAAAAGCCGGCAAGACACAGAACCGACTGGACCCGGTCATCTCATATTCCACAATAAACTGCTATTAACAAGTCGAAAAACAAGTTTCGATAAAATATAGCTTTTTGTCTCAGCCTACCTAACGTTATAGCTGTCGTCTCCCTTCTATCAATGTTATTCCTCTCGTTATTCCAATGCTTAATTCACTTAATTCACATCATTTCAGCTGTAAAAGTCCACTTTATGTCATGGTGACACATGACAAATGCGATTTGGCAGATTTGAATTTCGATTCGAGTTAACTCGCATAATAACTTTGACTGTTTACCCTTTTGAACTATAATAACGATTGCCGTTCGGTGCCATGGCCGCTGAGGTAAGCATTATATATTTGCTATCATCTCTATGAGCCGAGTCTGACCACCAAACGGTTCATTCATATTAATATTAAAGTCATTAGAGTAACTGCGGAAGCTCGGGTTGCCATATAAACAAATTACACGTTTAAGACTGCACATATGTGTTAGCTGGAGCAACCTGAAATTTAAGCTTTTTTACTCAATTTGAGCATCATAGAAAACATTTATGTGACAGTTCAACTGAGATTTGAAAAATATGATTTGAATATGAGTACATTATTACCGTGAGCTTGCATTAAATCTGCCCGATTTCCTTCCAACGGCTGAGAAATCCCGGATCCCGGGTCCACGGGTCTCGGGTGCTCTGTGTAGACCTCTACCCAGGATGAGCTAGGCCTATAGGACTGTGCAAGCTTTGGGGATGTTGATGGACTCTATCTAATCCATCTGTTTTGATCATCATTCTGAATAATATCCAGATGTAGTCTTTGACAAAAAACCTCCAGATGAATGTTTTGAACAAATCACTTGAATGAATGAGACAGTGGTAGTCAAATGTACCATTGCTGTTAGAAAACTGCTCGACCAATCCGATTCAAAGACCAAACCTAAATGTTATAAAATAAAGTTGTTTAATCCCACTTGATAATGCATCATGATTAAAGATTTGGACTGGTAATCCAAAGGTTAAAGTTTCAAAGTATTAAAGCGATGATGATCAATAAACTATCACTAAGGTGACATGATCAAGGTCTTTAAACCCCAGGTTTCCCCCTTTTAAAGTAAGTGTTAGTCACTTTGGATAATAAATGATCTGCTAAAAGACTAATTAGCAAATAAGACAGCACTTAATGTCACCACACTGAACATTACAGGCGAATGGGTCCATGAATGGCACCATGTGGACAACACAACAGCCATCCATCCTTCCACACCAATAGAGTTCAGCTTGATCCTCTGTTCACAGCCCAGCAGAATTAAACCACAGTCTCTGCTGGCTTTTGTGCTGTGCTGAATGCTGTTGTTGTTGCCAGTACTGCTCGAGCACAGTCTATGACAGCAGGCCAGAGCTCACCTCCACCCGGTAGATCACCCAGCTGCGTAAGCCATGCAAGCACATCCAGAATCAACAAGTGTACACAATGCATTAATTAAGTCAGATCATCAAACTATGTTTTGCAGCCCAAGAGCACATTTAAATGACAGTACACATCTAGAAGACACTGACAGAGGTGCATTAGCAATGCTAATGATGAACAGTCCTATTCTCTGCCATCACTTGCTGTTGCTTTCTCAGTTTTTTGGGGTCAGTGTGCGCCTCATAAACGACCTAGATAGCAAATTTGATTAGGGTCTCCTGAATTCGGGGACAGTTGCATCTCAGTCCCGCCGTTACACAGCACTGAGATTTCCTGTAAACTATCTTTTATTATCATGCTACACAGCATGTAGTCATGAGGTCTGTATTCAGTTGATAATAATTTAATTGAAACACTGATAAAACGATCAAATATGCAACTGACGCTTTATACTCAGAGCAGTTAAATGGCTCTTTAACTTGTTTGCCTTTACATATGACCATTAAATCACAGTTTTGCTGTTTGCAATTTGGCTTATGTGCGATTAAGAAAGCAGAAAGGCTTTGATTTTAATTAAATACATATATGCACAGCGTGTTAGTAAAGAGCAGCTCTGTGATCAGTAGTAAATGCTGCTCTCTCTGAGTCGCTTATAACATGCGTTTGACAACACGCATCAAACATCTTCACAAACTAGTAATGCGAAGTGTTCATAAACCTATTGTTCAACAAAAGACAACGATTAAAGGGGGGGTCTAATGCAATTTCATGCATTCTGACCTATTTACATTGTTAAAGAGCTAGATTCTCATGCCTCTATGGATTCTATGACGGAGTATTTCTGTGCAAAATATGAATACAAATTTCAGAACGTTTTTTTCAAGTATTGCTCTGTATGACCTCATAAAGGGCGGAATTGCTTATATTGGCACTTCTCCCGGATGAGCGTGTGCGCTCTAGAGCAAGGGAAACAGCACACCCATCAACGAGCTTCGTTCTGGACTTTGGGTTACGGTAGCCATCGCAGCAGCGCTGTCATTTTGTTTTTAGACCACGAAATTAACAATGTCACTAAAGAAGTGTGTTTTGGATGTGAGGGAAAGATAACCTTGTTCAGCTCTCCAAATAACCAAACGTTAAGGAAACAGTGGAGCAGAAATAGAGTTCTGCAAGTGTGTTTGTTTGTTCTCTGTCACAAGTCGAAACCAAAAGTGAAACTGCATCAAATGTAGTTGGCAATCGGTAAGTGCAAATAATGTAAACAACACGAATCGAAAGTTATCCAGGGATAATGTGTGCTTGTGACGCCTGCATGAGCTTGGCTGTTTTCGGAAAGAATCGGTACAGCGTATCTGTCTTTTATAAATATGATAAAACTAGACTCTTCTGAGATATGAAGAATGCAGTACTACTCTACAGGTACTCAAGATTAACATGAGACTGGCAGAAACTGTGTACCCTTGTACGGTTTTAATAACATGTAACTCACTTCATATCGTCAGTTGAGTGTTTGAAATTTGCTTTTTGTGAGTTGATGTGGCTTCTTATCACAGAATGAGGAAGACAATGTATTATTTTATAGTATTCTATACAGTGAGTCTATGCTGATTAGCACTGCATTACAATATACTTTATTATTATGAAAATACCAGAGATGGCTCGAAGAACTCAAATACACCATATCTTGATGCAGTCGTGTGTTTATTGTCGTCACGTTTAATCAGTCAAAGCGTGTCCATCCTCTTTTTATCCACAGTGCAAGCTTCACATTATAATACTTCCCTCTGACGCATATTTATATATATAAACATAAAATGTTATGTATATATACAGATTTTTCATTTGTAATAAATAAATAAAAAGCATTTTAAAATAGCAAATCGCAGCAAATAACAAAATGTTCATTTATGTGTGAACTATTATATTAAAACATTTCATTACAGACATGCTGAAATAAACTGATACTTATGGAGAAGTCCCACATCCATTTCATGTAACAATGACCCACAATCAGGCAAGGCTCAGAGCCACGTTCCCTTCTCCAGGCCTATGTGCCTCTAGACAGCCCAACAGACAGAAATCCTCCATCTGCCACGGGCTGCCAAGCTTTGCCCACTGGCGCTGTCCTGCTTGGCAGGGATCTAGGTGAGCCAGCAGCACTGACACAAAACTACAAATCCTTCAATGCTGCTACTAACAACCACGAGTTAACAGCAGATGATAAAACAAGTGCCAGGATAATTGGATCAGATTCCTTGAAACTTTAAAATGAGCTTTTCTCTATTAGTTTGATGTTCTTTCACTATGCTAATGAGTGAGTCCATGCCAATGCAGCAGGTTCACTCTAATAAAGTCTAATCAACAGGAGCAATTCAAGCCAATTCAAATTTAAATGGAACATACCGTGCATCCCCCAACTCCTTCTCTAGACTCTTCATCCCTAGGTGATCCCTCTAATCTCAAACTGCACTGGCTTTCATGTCTCTCAGCTCTTTTTTGGTCTGATAATAGATCTACCTAGATATAAAAGGTGCCAGACCGACTTTAACTCAATAGACCTGGTGTGGTATCTGTTAACTTCAGCATGACCTCCAGTAAGAAGCTGAAAGCATGGGGATAAGATGTACAGCCCTTCCCTTGAGTAAGACTTAAAGGGTTAGTTCACCCAAAAATGAAAATTCTGTCATTAATGACTCACCCTAATGTCGTTCCAAACCCGTAAGACCTCTGTTCATCTCCGGAACACGGTTTAAGATATTTTAGATTTAGTCCGAGAGCCTTCTGCCCCTCCATTAATGACAGAATTCACCCTTTTTGGGTGAACTAACCCTTTAAAATCATCCAGATGCTAACAGAGTTCCAAGCATAGAATGAGACACAGGTTATCAACACTTAATACATCCTTCAAATCCAAAGCAGTACTTTTAAAAGAGATAGAAAAGCTTACTCTTCAAAACAAAAAACTATGCATTCAGTGTGCAGCACTGAAGGGCAGTGTGGTGTATATATCTTTGTCTGAGCACACAGAGGAAATGCAGCGCACACAGTAATCAGCAACTGACAGTCTTCAGTCCTGCTGGCCCAAATATTAAACTGTGTTTGCAAGTGAGATTCAGCTGTCATTACTACTCAGAAAACCAGATTATAAAGTAGTTTCATACTTTCATTTTGCCTCGACTCTCCTACTAAATTTCCCTTTAAGTGCATGCTCATCGCAAGAGTGCAGCCAATAATCAATAATCAAATACTGATATTTGAATATTGAGATAAGTACAATGCTATAAGTGTTAAAAGCTTGCAACTTTGGAAATTATGAGGAACTATGAAGAACATAATTTGCATTCATTGGTATGGTCAAAATGCCACTGGTTATACATGATACAGATTGAAAATGTCAATTTATGTCTTTACATGACCAGCAAAAATGTTGGAATTAATGTGACTCAATGACTACATGTTTGCATTGAAATCTTAACATGGCGTTAGGACAGTATTTAATTAACTTTTTCAGGAAGTGGAAACCACAAACAACAATTAATTATTGATAGTTTGTATCTAATATAACTCCAGTTGTATACAATTATGCAACTTTATAGCCTGTATCTTGAGTTATCCCTCATCCTTCATTCGCACTTTATAACAAATCCTTCCCTCGCACTTTGTAACAAATCCTCCCTCATAGGTCAAAATGACCCGAAGCCCTAAAAGTATAGGCTACTTCTTTTTTTTTTTTTTTGTCAAGAAAGGTTATTTCATTTTATTTTAAGAATATTTCTTCTGACCATAGCAATATCGAGAATATTTTAATGCAATTTTTTTGTAATTTTTTTCATTTTATTTACCATTAAATTACTTTATTTGATCAATAAATAATACATAATAATTTAATAATAATAATATAAATAATAATAATTATTATTATTGGTAATGTTTTTTAAAAATTAGTTTGAATTTTGAGCGTTTTTAGGTTAAGTATTCCTCACATTCCATTCATTCCTATGAGGGTCAAAATGACCCGGGAGGGAAGGATTTATTACTTTTTAAGGTTTCAACCACAAAACTCCTTGGATCCAGTCCATTTCTTTGTGTATTTGTGGTTCAAGTGCAACACAAGTCCTAGGGTCTTGGACCACTTTGATGAACTAAAATGAGTTCCGGGTCAAAGTGACCCGGGGGAAGGATGAGGGTTTTAACCCCATGGCTGTTTCACACAACTACTATATCATCACTGCAGCTGCAGACTACCAAGAGTATTTACACTGGAAGTGTTTGTACTGCATCACAGCAGCGGCTCCAAAGCTACATATAAGTAAGCATTTCTTTACAAAGACAACTATATTTGTTTTATAAGTTGGTCATAACTTGATAGTCTTGAAAGTTTGCAAACATGGGGAGGTGTAGGCTACAACGTTCGCATGTAAATGATAAACAACAAATACAACCAAGAAAACAGCTCCAATCATGCTGTTTCAGACATACTTCGATATGTTTACAAGACAGCAAACTCTACGGATAAAAAAAAAAAAAACCTGCAAGCTCTGGTTTGATTTGGGTAATGCTAAAGCCTACATTGGCTGGTCGTCTGTGTGTATTACAAAATCATATTTTCTGGCTAGTTTACTTTAGTTTTTTTTATAATACTTTCACCCAAACTCAATAATTAAAAACAAGTTTAAATGGATAAATCTTCTATAAATATTTTTCTGACATACTCCAGTTCTTGTTAAAACACATTAGACATGCTTATTCTATGCATTATGAGCAATTTTTGTCTATCAAAAGTGTGCGTTCACTTTAATTGACCGTCAGCAGCGCAGCAAAAATAGACTTAGTGCCGAAACCCCCGCTTCACTGCTGCTCGCGCGACGCTCCTGCTCCCGGTGTGAATGTACTCATTGGTTAACATGCACGCTTAAAAAAAATATGTGCTGCTCACACTTGGGATATGAAACGGCCATCACTTCTACCAATTTCATTTTTTACCAATCCATTGTTTTTTTTATTACTTTAAAATGTAACACTGCTATCTTTTCATAATAAACCTAAAGGAGGTGACTGATTTCTAGCTATGGTCATCAAATGAGCAAATCTAGCTAATATGGGTCATATAATCATCAAATTAACACAGTCGATTAATTCATAATCAGTCTCTTAACAATTTTTACTTAAAAAATGTAACTAGACACTCAACTCGAGAATTACTTGGAATTCTTCACAGACCACAATTAGAAGAATCAGATGGTTCAATGGTTTGTTAATTTGTTTTTAAAAGCACTCCAGCATTCTTTCCTATCTTAGTCACATCTCAGTGCTCTCAAGTGCATCTTAAAATTGTCTTAAGAATGATATGTTTGTGTACTGTACATACACAGACTTTTGTGAATCTCTGAGTTCCTTTAAGGATAGACTAAACGAGAACAGTCAATACACACACGCAAAGGACAATCTGCATCTGCATCACAAGACTCGTATCATGAGGCGGGAATACCATGACGAGCATTTACAACACAAGCTGCAAGAGATCACACAGAGAAGTTACATAGTGGAGTACAGTGTATATGAGCCCTGGGATCTGTGTTGCACAATAACTCAGCTTTGCACACTCTTTTGACTTTGTGGAAATATGAAATACTAACCTGCAGCCATTTTTCGCAAATCTTCAACCACATAGCTCAGGATGTGACAGTGCAAGTGTTTCTAGAAATAACCTGCCACACTTCCAAACAGGCGACTGGCCATTTATAGGAATATTTGTCCTTATCCACTTAATCAACAATAACAGGAACATTAATCATTTGCGTAATTTGCAAAACAAATGATTTGTCTTTCAAGGCATGAAATTCGACAGTCTAAATAGAGCAGCTATTAGAATATTAGTGAAATCTAATCTGATTAAGCTTTTCTAAAATGCATTCCTTAAAACTAACCAGTACATTTTTTTAATTACAAAAAAAGTAATCATATTGTATTTGGATTTTTAGGATTTGTGTATGTATCCATTACATACTAGGACTTATTATTACAGTGACATCTGTGAGAAGCAGACTATCTATTCAATTTTTTTAACAAATTGTACATATGTCATAATGGAGAGTTCTTGCTATAATAAATATTCACTTCCGATTGTTGCTGCTGGTATCTATTCCAGTTTTACTAACTTTTCTAACTGGAACAGACACTTGTGTCTCATAAATGGGTTCTAGAATTTAATAAAAAAATAATAGCAAAGCTGAAATAGATACTGGGATACTAACAAATAGTGCCTAACGAATAGCTACTTGAAAAATTAGGTTAGACTTTATTAAGGTAACATAGGTACATCGTACTTACTCAAAATCAAATAAGTACACTACTGAGTAATATTAAAGGCACAATATGTAATTTTTTTGGATTAAATGTCCAAAAACCACTAGAACAATGTTATGTTTTGTTGACTTGTGCACTTACATTATCCCAAATGTTTCCAAGAATTTTTAAATCCAGAGAAGTAAGCCATTTTAACCAGGACACGGACCGTGTATGTTCGTTCCCTATCAATGACATCATACTGACGATTATACATTTTTCTTTTATGGCAAAAATCATTAGAATATTAAGTAAAGATCATGTTCCATGAAGATATTTCGTATAATTTTCGACTGTAAATATATATTTTTATTATTAGTAGTAGTAATATGCATTGCTAAGGACTTCATTTGGACAACTTGATTTTCTCAATATTTAGATATTTGTGCACCCTCAGATTCCAGATTTTCGAATAGTTGTTTCTCGGCCCAATATTGTACTTTCCTAACAAACCATACATCAATGGAAATCTTATTTATTCAGCATTAAGATGATGTATAAATATCAATTTTAAAAATGTACCCTTATACTGGTTTTGTGGTCCAGGTTCACATATTATGTGTTTTATTAGACAGGTGAGCAATTGTTTGGATACATTCATTGACAGAAAACTAATCATTGTTATATAACTCAACACAGTTACACACTTTTTTTCATGATTTACAGCGAGTCCCATGTTTTACCATGCCTAATATCAATCTAGCTTACTGCAGTGTGCAACAAGCGTATCATAGTAGCCGGAGCGAACGCACAGAGTCGCATAACATATGTTTCAACACACTCAAATAATCTAATATGATAAAACAGCGTTGTGTACGCATGACCAGAAAAAGCGGAAGCAGTCGTCTGCAGCATAATAAAAGCTCTGCTAAATCTAGGAGTCATCAAGCTATGCCTTTGTTTTGAATAAGCGACCTCTAGCGGCTGAAAATTACACATTGTGGCTTTAATTAACTACATGTACTTACTATAGAGTTAGGGTTAAGGTTTGGTTTAGGGTTATTTACATGTAATTATGCATAATTTACTGTTATTACAATAACAACTACATGTAGTAACATGGAACTGTCACCTTAAAATAAAGTGTTGCCAAAAATTAGAAATGATACCAGCAGAAAATTTAATGCATAATTCAATCAACAGAATTCAATAGAAATTGTATTTACTAAATTTGGGTAACACTTTATTTTAATGTCCTTGTTACATGTTCTTACTGTAGTAATAACAGTAAATTATGCATAATTACACGCAAACCAACCCTCAACCAAACCCTAGTCCTACCCTAACTCTATAGTAAGTAGATATAGTTAATTAATGTTACTCAATACTTTAATATATAATTTAATTACACTGTAACAATGACACCTTCAAATAAAGTGTAACCTAAATTTGTTACTAAATAGTTACATTCCACTATTGAGATGAAATAAGTACTAGTATGTAATAAGTACAAGTGAATTGATACTAGTCACTACTGACATATATACTGTATTAGTATTTAAATTAATATTTGCTTGTTAAATTGAAATATATACTAGTCACTATTGGATTATTTACTCATACTTAAAAAAAAGCATTAGTAACATAAATGTAGATACTAGTTAGATCTGAAGCAATAGGCAAAAACTATATAGCATCATATTTAAAAAACACAAACCAAATAATCTATTCAACTTCTCCACTACTTTGCCCATCGCTATTCTGATCTGCCACAGCAACTTCCTTCCACAAAGAACCGTGTCTAAAGTCTTTGTTCTAGACAGAGGAAATATATATATGCACTGATGGGGAACAGCACCACACATGCTGTGCGCTGCAGCCCAAACTGAAACTGACCTTGCTACAAATGATCAAGCTTTTGCTCCACAATGCTGACACACTGAAACAGAGATGCTCCGCCGTGAAAGCCTCACTGTCAGTGTCACATACAATGAACTACCTAGTGCTGGACGCCTATTATGTTGCATTCCCGGGAAAACGTTTCAGCAGCATAACCGATAACTTCACATACTGTGAAAAGAAACGTAAAAAGTATGTTACCTGGTTGTGGTTTCAGTAAAAGCGACGAGGCTCATTTTCATCGCCGGTAGTTGTTCAGACCGTGCTGCGTTCAATGTGTTACGGAGAGTAACAAGGTTTGAACGAACAGTTGACAGTGTTCGAAAAGCCCCGCCTTTCAGTGCTCCTATTGGTTCACGTTTCCCGTCACTCAAGCGTCACCGGAGCAAAGCTGTGTAGGCATGGCAACTGCGTTTCCAATACCGCGTTTCCCAGCCAATAGACTTTGGTTCAATTTCAAGAGGCAACGCCCAATTTCCACGGACAAGAGTCATTGGATAAAGTGTTTGTCAATCAAAGTAAGACTTTATAAAAAGCGGGAACCCTTTGAGTTCGATTAGTATAATGTATGCAAAATCATTTCTTTAGATAAAAGACAAACCACTGTCCAAATCTGGCAAAATACAAAATTGACAATGTGCGCATCATTTTATTCCCTAAATCCTGCGATGTACGAATTCGTAAAGGAAAAAAAAAGAAAAAAAAAACATTTTATTTTTTGCCAAAACTGTCCTGTTTTGATCATTTCTAAAAGCAGCACAAAAAAAATTACCCACAAAACCATATTTAGATGCCCTAAAGCAATTCCAACACACAGTGACCAGATTATGCTGATTTAGGTCATTTTACAGAAGTCAAGCCTCTGCATGATGGCAAAACAATATCTATTTATATAATAAAAAATACCAAAATGGGAATTAATACCGCATATAGGCATTGCATGGCAATTTCTCCATTTGTTTATTGAAACCAGTCAGTCCCATTATAGAGTTTGCTCAGTGACGAGGAGCAACAAATTGTAATGTATTTAGTCAAAACGCGGCAAATGTTATTCTACAGCAGTGTGATTCTTGGAAGCAGAAGGGGAAGATCCGCGCTGCCCCGAGGGATGTGGGACTGGGTCAGAAGGAGGAAGGGGAAGCTCAAGAGTGGGTGTGTTATAGTCTGGGTGGCTCTTGCTACGGTGAGCTGTGACATTGTCTCTCTTTTCAAAGCGACGACCACAGACCTCACAGGGGAACTGGTAGGTGCTTTCAGCATTGTGCTTACGCATATGCCAATTCAGAGAGGCCTTCTGTCGACAGGTAAAGCCACACACCTCACACCTGAGAAAGAGAGAAGGGGTGGGTTATATCTGGAGCTGAAAACTGTAGTAGCAAAGCCTTAAGTAGTTGTTGTGGGAAATATTGTAAAATGTTCATGCATAAATTAGTTTGGAAGTCATGCAAGCTTTGGTATAAACAAAGGGCCTAGTGCACGTGTGTGTGGTGAAACTCATACTGCAGTGGTTTCTCTCCAGTGTGTATCCTGCGGTGGATGATCAGGTTGCCGCTGGTTCGGAACGCCCGGGCACAGAACTCACAGATATAGTCTCTCTGATCTCACAGACACAAAGAATCATATAGAGAGAACCGTGTTACCAAACACAGCATGAAAAACATCACTCATCATTACTACTTGATGTACTTGTCCAGTGGTTTTGCTTCTGGACAGATTTAACATTGAAAGACAATTTGTTTTTGCATACAAATTAAACAAAACTTTCATTATAATTACTCTACAATGTATTATTATTATTATTATTATTATTAATAAATATCACATTCAATATTATCATATTTTAGTAATAACAGTAAACACACAATGTGGTCGACACAAAACATGTTTATACTCACTGTACTTTGATTAGATACCATCATAGTACAGTTGTTGTCATCAACAACAAAAGATATGGGAAGTTTTTTCTTCTCCATATTAAAAGTATAAACCTATTTTATTCCAATCCTACCAATGCATAACTATATAGTTAATTGTTCTGTATTATTTGCATTTAGCATTGTTGTTTACCTGCTGTCAAAACACACACACACACACACACACACACACACACACACACACACACACACACACACACACACACACACACACACACACACACACACACACACACACACACACACACACACACACACACACACACACACACACACACACACACGATTGAACAGAGAGATCTGAAAGTGTCTGTGCACTGACACTCCCCATCCAACCTGATGGAGCTTGAGAGGTCCTACAAAGTAGAATGGGAGAAACTGCCCAAAAATAGGTGTGCCAAGCTTCATACTCAAAAAGACTTGAGGCTGTAATTTGTGCCAAAGGTGCTTCAACAAAGTATTGCGCAAAGGCTGTGAATACTTATGTACATGTGATTGTCATTATGGGGTTTTGTTTGTAGAATTTGGAGTAAAATTTAATCAATTTTGGAATTAGGCTGTAACATTAAAAAATGTGGAATAAGTGAAGCGCTGTGAATACTTTCTGGATGCACTGTACATACATGTATACACACATATGTATATAGTGCCTGTCCAGAACTTCCCTAGATGACATCTATCACATAAATCATTCATATGGATTGAATACTCACTACTGTGCAACTTTTCATGTTCCTTTAGATGCTTCTTGAAGTTGAATGACTTGCTGCAGGGGGTGTGCGAGCAGGTGAATGTCTTCTGCTGGAGATGCTGGTACTTGACATGATGCTGAAGAGAGGAACAGATTGTGAGATGAATTGCCAAACATGTCGCAATGTTGATGGTTTTCCATAAAACCTTGAAATTAATGTAATTCTGTTTTAAATTAAGTTTCTTTTCTTACACATCAGTGCAGAATAATGGGAAAAAAAAGAGTTTTAGTCCAGTAAAGACTAATGAATGTGTCATGGACGGTCAATACTGACTCAGCACTCACGTTGAGATATTGCCGGCTAGAGAAAATCTTATCACAGCCTTCAAACTTACAAGGCAAAATCACTTTGGATGTTGATTTTCTGTAAACACAGAGATCAGTATCATGTAACATGACCTTAACATAATAATATAATATGGTATTCAAAATAAAACCATGAAAATATCACCAAACATATAAAAACATTACTGTTCTAATATTTAAAACTTGTACAACTATACAAAACTTTTATATAAATATAAAGTACTATAAATATTTTACAAGCCATATTTATATTGGTAAAGTAATTAAAATTAAAGAACAAACCGTTTTCTCTTGCCACCAATCTGTGACACGTCATCTTTCAAAGACTGTGGACTGGAGAGAAAAAGGTAAAGAACTTTAGGATTTTTTTAAAAAAAACTAAAATTGTATATATTAAAAATATGTGCTGTTAGAAAGAAGAAAAAAAATCACCTGTTATTTTTTACTGTTCCTGTCTTTTTGTTGGTATTGTGTTTCTCAGTAGTATCTGCTCTACTCTGGATCCCTCTGTTGGTTAAATTCAGCACTGCAACTTCCTCATTGCTAGGAGACAGAGACTTAGCTTAACCTCTGTCTAATTGAGTCATTAAGTCATTATTAGAATAAATACCTATCAGGGGGGCTTTGGTTTTCAATGCAAACCCTTGCAGGATCCTCTACAGTCATCTCATCACTGTCTGTGGGAGATCTGACAATCAGAAAAAGATTTGAGAGACATAATTTAACTAAATATTATAAATAAAGCTAAACAACCAAATATGCAAAAAGATATACCTATGTTCTGAATGCGAAACGTCAATTGCCACATTATTTCCTTTCTGTGTCTCAAGTATTTCAGTCACTGTAACACCTTAACACATGGTTCTAGTTATTCCTTGAAAAACAAAACAAGCATCTTAATATGAGAAAGATCCTTAAAAACAAAGTCACCTGCACTCTTGTGGTCTCTGAACGTTTGAGACCTTGTCTTGTTCTTCTGTTCAGTGTCATTTGTGGCAACTTCAGTGTTTTCTTGTACTTGCCGTCTTTTTAATCTAGTCATCACCTCTTGTCTTTCTACCTTTCCTTCCTCCTTCAACCGCCTCCTGCCTCGTTGTTTGAGTCTCTTTGGGCTAGATACAGTTATTTCACTTTCATTTTTAGATGTCATTACCTTCTCCATCTTAATAGGAGACCACACAAAGTGATGTCCGTCTTCACAGGTGTACTTAAGACATACGTCCACCTCAGAAGAATCCTTCGAATCAGTTTGAGACTCTCTTCTCCCTGTTGCATGAGCACTCTGCTCTGGCTCTGTTGGTTTTGTGACAGTCCGAGAATGCAGGACAGGGGGGGAAAGGCACATCTGCCCATGGCTGTGGACCAATAGGATAAGTTCCTGCAAAGATTCCTTGGTAGTTGAAAGGGTGCTTGTGATCTCTCCTTGCCAATCACCTAAAGGAGCCATAGTGACATGTAAAACTAAAATAGACATTGTGTGTATGTATATATGCATGTATGTAATAAAATGTATGCATGTATGTAATAAAAACATTGACAGCCAATCAGAATAAACAGAATGATATTTTCCACTCGTGTGGACAGGCGCTAATTTAGTTATCATTATAGTTATCTTTCTTGGTGTGAACTGTGAAAAGGCCTTTTTTGTCTTGTTTTCCAGTACAAATATATTAACATTTTTAAATCATGATAGATTTACTTGAGAAGCAAAGTTGCTATAATTTTTAAAAATATATATTTTCATTTAATTGGGTGAACTAACCCTTTAAGGAGGGAATACGTGGTTTACCTGAGCACTTCATACAAACTCTTGAAACATAGCTGCAAAACAGAAAGCAGACATCGTCAGTTAGACCACATTTTATCTATAATGCTTCACACCACCAAAATACTTGGCGGTCGGCCAACCTTGAATATGTTTTGAACTCTATAAACCACAAGTTCATCTTTGTTTTTCTGCCTATACTTGATTTTAAGCTCACTCATAAGTCCTGTCTTTCAGTTCATGATCTGGAACTGGATAAAAAAAAAAGACTTTAGTCTCTTCAAAAGCCAGAATCAACAACTGCAGATGTAATTCAACTGGAATTCGAGAGTGCACATCCAACGAACTGTCAACTAGTTGGTCTAAGGGTAACTGTATCTTTCTGGCTGTATTATTATACCTCTCCAGCAGATGCTGAGCTAGCTCTGAGTGAAGAGAGAAGCCCAGTTTCTCTTTGAGCTGACCCCAGCTCTGCAGACACGAGCCCAGCCGCACGCGAGACTTGCTCCTGCGGGCATCCAATTCCCTGCGCCGCTGACTGCGAAGAGCATCGGTAGAGGACAACATAACACCGACAGGTGCCACACAAACGACACTGAAGACAGAAACAAAAACAAAGACAATTTGTGAAGTTGATTTTTATTTTCGTTGCTGTCCAAAAAAAGTGGAATCAAATAACCAGAGGAAAATAATTTTATACCATAAAAGTTTCAGTCTATATTCTGTAACTTTTACGCTACTCATGGGAAGTACCACCACCAGCCGCAGCCTCATTTTAAATATATGCGCATAAGCTGACAGTGTAGCAGGCTATTTTAGGGTACAACAACAAAAGTCATAACTCATAACAAGAAACAGACCACAGGAAACCACAAGCATACCTTAAATGAGACCCTGCGATAGTATTCCCGCGTTCGCGGGGCCCATTCGCTCGAACAGTTGCCCTTTTAAGGAGGAACCGCTTCTGTCAATCAACAGACTATCGCTCAACTCAAGCATGACATGTAATTATCTCGTGACGAAAGAGATGCTAGGCTACATAGAAAATTATGAACATCAGCTCAATACGATTATGTGAAGTATCTGCAGTTCCAGAGAATAATTTCAAGCGAGCCGCAGAAAGAGAAACCGAATGGGAAGTTTCCTGTCCCAGAGTTCTTCACGGCATAGCTAGGATCTCTGGGAAATGTAGTCTGAGAATAATCAACCGAGTGGTATTACCCTTTATATTATTAGAACAGTGTTTCAAGACATTTCTACAAAAATAATAAACTGCAAATAAAATAATAGAATGTATATGTAGGCTGTATTAACCTATTGTTTACAAACTTAAGCAAACTACCATAGGCTAGTCCAAAAGTATAATCCTTCGTAGGCTATTTTACACATTTACCATAATGTTTTAATCAAATTGGTAATGTTCTAAAACATAGTCTAAATTCACTGGTTTTGTAACACCACTAATTTTACTATAGGCCTACAGCTAATATAACAAAATTAAAGTATTAAAGTAAACTCATCTCACTTTTATTATGCAGGCCACACAGCCACTCTAAACATTCACAGTGCAATTTGACAAATGGTAGCATAATGCAAAAGAGTGGAATACATGAGAAAAGGACTGAAACAACGAGAACACAAAAAGGAAGCAACATCAGTTTCACATGTGAGATTGGGCTCAACCCACAGCTGCATGTATCAGATCACCCTACCACACATGCTCACTAGCTATAGGAACACGCAACGTGTGCTGCTTACCTCTCACCATGGATGAACTTGGTGAGTTGTCTGTGTGTTGTCGAGCGTCTGTGTCTAACACTAAAGTCTTAATCAGTGTCTCTAAAGATGTACAGATCTGCTGTATCCCTTGAAGAATATTCAAGATGTTAATTATTTTAACAAAATAAGAGGGATTTTATGTTTTTAAGAGGGATTTCATGTATATTATTGTTCTGAACAAGCTGTGATACATGCCTTCCAACAGTGACTGTATAATTTTGAAGAACTTTTTATTTTAACAGTTATTACAAAAGGTGAAAACATTCACTGATGCTCTAGAAGGAAACGTGATGCATTAAGAGCCAGGGGTGTAAACTTCTGAACAGGGGGTTGATTAAATATCAGATTTTTTATTTATTTCTGCCCTTCATAAGCTACATGTATATAAGATAAGATATTTAATTTAGGTTTCTCAGAAGACAAAATAAGTAAAATGTTTAAATCCCCCGGCTCTTAATGCATTGTGTTGCCTTCTGGAGCATCCGTGAATATTTTCACCTTTTGTAATAATTGTGTATATTTAGCCTGTATCTATTTAAACCAGGCCATTCTGGAAGAGAGTGAGAAATGTGGAAAAAAATAAAAATGTATACATATCATTCTGTACTGGTAGAATTTTGGTATACTGAGGATTTATAATTCAGTTTTTCCTCCCTGTGAGAAGTAATGAGTGTTGTGAAGTCCTGTCACTATTAAGAACAGAATTATGCTCTTGTGAAAGAATTAAGAGCTTGCATTTTTCTTGGAATTATTACAGAAGTGAATCAGACCGCCCATATTAAGTGACTTTTTATGTCAGCAAAAAAAAAAAAAGCGTGGCAAAAGTTTGAAATTCATGTGTTTGTTTTTTATGTTCTGCATCCGTTGCGATGACAGTGATGAGCCTTTTCACTTCCTCAGGAAATGACACGGATTGCTAACGTATAGTGGCTTCACCTTTAGTTTTACACCTACAAAACCATGATTGCTTCAGTGCAGTTTTTTTTCATCAGTGTATATGTGAAAGTTTGTGTGTGTCACTGATTTCACTGCATGAGTTGCATGTGATTTTGATATTGCAGACATGCTTTTAGAGCAGTTGTCTCAGAACTCCATCCAGACTTCAAATGTTCCTGCACCCATTCCACCCAATACTCTCTCACTGGAAGCCTCAGTTAAAAGCGACAAGATAACTCAGCTTGAACCGGTAATTACATTTCATGCAAGCTAATTCAAGTTGTATTGAAACAAATTTGAAAGCAAATTACAGTTTCAACAAACATTCAAAAACATACACTACCATTCAAAAGTTTGGTGTTGGTAAGATCTTTCTCTTATGCTCATGAACACCAAGACTGTATTTATTTGATAAAAAACACACAGTAAAAACAGGGATATTTTGAAATACTATTACAATTTAAAATAACTGTTTTCTATTTGAAAATGTAATTTATTCCTGTGATGGAAAAGCTGAATTTTCAGCATCATTACTCCAGTCGTCAGTATCACATGACCCTTTATAAATCATCTAATATGCTGATTTGGTGTTCAAGCAAGGTTTCTTATTATCAGTGTTGAAAACATTTTTGTGTAAATTATACATTTTCTCAGGATTCTTTGATGAATAGAAATCTCAAAGGAACAGCATTTATTTGAAACATACTCCGATCAGGCATAACATAATGACCTAATATTGTGTTGGTCCCCTTTTGCTGACAAAACAACCCTGACCCGTCGAGGCATGGACTCCACTAGACCCCTGAATGTGTGCTGTGCTATCTGGCACCAAGATGTCAACCTTCTTCCATTGCTCCGCATCAGAACTGCTCCGTGGTCAGTTCTGATGCTCACGTGCATATTAAGTTGGTGCTTTCGACGGAGGACAGGGGTCAGCATGGGCACCCTGACTGGTCTGCAGCTATGCAGCTCCACACACAACAAACTGTGATGTACTGTGTATTCTGCAACCTATCAGAACCAGCATTAACTTCTTGAGCAATTTGAGCTACAGTAGCTCATCTGTTTGATTGGACCACATGGGCCAGCCTTCGCTCCTCACGTGTATCAATGAGCCTTGGCCGTCCATGACCCTGTCACATGTTCACCACTGTCCCTTCCTTGGACCACTTTTGATAGATACTGACCACTGCAGAACGGGAACACCCCACAAGAGCTGCAGTTTTGGAGATGCTCTGACCCAGTCGTCTATCACTTGTCAAACTCGCTCAAATCCTTACGCTTGCCCATTTTTTTCCTGCTTTAACTTTGAGGACAAATTGTTCACTTGCTGCCTAATATATCCCACCCACTAACAGGTGCCGTGATGAAGAGATAATCAATATTATTCACTTCACCTGTCATAATGTTATGCCTGATCAGTGTAAATGCTTTTACTGTCACTTTTGATAACTTCAATGTATCCTTGCGAAATAAAAGTATTTTAACAGTAGTGTAGTTATTTGTCTTCAATAGCTATTCAATATTTAGGCCCAAACTGATTCATTCTAATGCTTTTTCCCTCTCGTCACAGACTGAAACCTCAGTTCTTATTGCTGGTTCAGGAAAGACATTTGATAATGCCTACAGGTACATATATGTTCATCTTTTTGAAAAATGTTCAGTATAAATAGTCTGCCTGTTGCATGTCTCTTATTTGTGAGATCATTTGTAGGGTCAAAAAAACTGTTCACTAAGAACAAGAATCTCTTTCTAGCATGCTTCCAGCCCCTGTGGAGGCAGGAGTGATGAGTCCCGGCACAGCTACACGAGAGCTAGACTCCATCATGAATGAGCTTCTAGGGCTTGGCCTGGAGGTGAGTGGAACACGAGCTTCATGCTTCAGCTACTTGCATTTTACCGCCATTGCACACAATGAGTAGTACCAGAAGAGGGCAGTATAAGCACATTAACGCTACTAATTCATGCTTACTAAATTAAATAAAAAACCTCATGCTTTAAAATGGACCACATATACTTTATTTTGTAGGCTTCAGAACCAGTTCCTACATCAAACCCACCTCCAGTGGCTCGCAAGTCAGTAAAGGGCAAAAAAACTGAGGAAACTAAAGAAAGTGGTAGTGGAAGGCAGGAAGAGGATAAGAAACCACAGCATCCTCCTTTGTCACAGAAAATATCCAAGAGTGTGGATGCAATAGACGACTTGCTGGGCTCTCTCAGCTCGGACATGGAGAAAATGGGGGTCCACACAGCTGCCAAAGGCCATTGTGCATCTTGTGGCAAGTGTATAGCTGGGAAGGTACTATCAAGATGAAGACAACACATTTGTTATAATAATATTTTATTCTCTGCAAATCTCTGAATGTACAAATATCTCAGGTTTACTGTCTATTTTCTTCTGCCAATGCAGATGATCACAGCTTTGGGTCAGGTGTGGCACCAAGAACACTTTGTGTGTACGGTATGCAGGGAAGAACTCGGCACCTGTGGTTTCTTTGAGAGAGACGGCAAGCCATACTGTGAGAAAGACTACCAGAACCTTTTCTCCCCTCGCTGCTCTTACTGCAAGGGTCCTATTACTCAGGTGATATGCCCTATCTGTCTGTATTTACTCTCTAAAAGCTTGGTGTTCATTGAAAATTATAATGATTTATTATTTAATAATTAAAAACATGGAATTCCTCTTATTTTGTTAAATTTGCATTGCACTCTATAAAACACTAGTGTTTCTCTTTATTTGTGGCTCTAAACAATACATTCAAGATATTCTAGAGTAGTGGTTCTCAGAACTGGCCCAATCCAGTACCAAAATGGTTTATCTTAGAAAACGAAACAAATGTATTAAGTAAACTAAATTAATTACTAGCTTTTAAGGTTTTGTATTAATATTATTATTATTATTATTATTATTAATAATAATCAAGAAAACATATATAAATATTATTGCAAATATTATTGTATATAATAAATGTTTATTTATATGAAAATAAACTGAAAATTAATTATTCAATTAATTGTAAATATTAAATAAATACAATTATTATTAAAAACATACAAATGACTTTTACAAAATAAAAATATATAAAATGTAATATTTAAATATAATAAAATATGTTAATATATAAAATGTTTAATAATATATTACATTATATATTATAAATATAATATATGTAGTATACATTTATCTAGATTATATTTTAAAATACAATTATTAAATGCATAGAAATGTAACTTGCAAAAGTATAAATATATAAAATTTTATATTTAAAATATATTGAATAAAATATATAATATTATATATATATATATATATATATATATATATATATATATATATATATATATATACTATATATATAGTGTACATTTATTTAGGTTATATTTTAAATATTACATTTTAGATTTTTTCATATTTCTGTAAATTATATTTTATATATTTAATAAAGTATTTATTTTTATTTAAAATGAATATAAAAAATAATATTTGGAATGACATTTTCAACTCTTTAACTTCACTTTACTAACAAACTTATTCTAGCCAATGAAGCAGATGGTAAATGAGTGTGTTTTGCACAGAACATTCTAACAGCGATGGATCAAACGTGGCACCCAGAACATTTTTTCTGCTCCCACTGTGGGAATCTGTTTGGACCTGATGGTGAGACAACTGCAAATTCACCATTTAAATTGACAATTTTGACAATTCATAATTTGAGAAATTATCTTTTGTAGGCCCTACTTAATACATTCCTCTTTGCCAGGGTTTTTGGAGAGAGATGGTAAACCATATTGCCCTAGTGATTTCTACCGCCTCTTTGCACCCAAATGCTCCGGCTGTGGAGAACCAGTGAAGGATAACTATCTGTCCGCAGCCAATGGAACCTGGCACCCTGACTGCTTTGTCTGTGCGGTGAGTGAATTAGTGGCGCTGAAGACTGGAATGCAATACAGTCATGTGACTTACTCCTTATAATTAAGGAATATGGAGTCAGTCAGTCTGTACTATTGTGGTGAGCTTCATGTGAATTCTTCACCTGCTCAATCTAGTATCACTCCAGAACATTCTTCTTCATTAAAGGCAATACCCTCTTTTTGCATCTCTCTCCAGGACTGTCTGAAGCCTTTTACAGATGGTTGCTTCCTCGAGTTGAACGGTCGGCCCCTCTGTTCACTGCACTATCACTCTAGACAGGGCAATCTGTGTGGGACCTGCGGAGAGCCCATCTCAGGTCGCTGCATCGCTGCTCTGGACCGCAAGTTTCACCCCGACCATTTTGTGTGTGCGTTCTGCCTTCGACAGCTGAGTCAGGGTGTGTTTAAGGAGCAGGGAGGGAAGCCGTACTGCTCAGTATGTCACACAAAACTCTTTGTGTGAAAGAGGTGACATTCCTCAAGCGAAATTAAGGTTTTAAAACAGTGGTTCAAACTCTTTGTCCGTTTGTCCGACACAAGATTCAATAGCCCCACCCACATAGTCTAAAGATATGTATATAAAAATATTCTAAATTAAAATGTAATGTAAAAAATATTTTTTAACTATAGTTGATTATTTTGATTACTTTTAAGACAGTGCCGTGGAAGTTTGCTGAGGCACCCTAGCGGGCCCCGGCTCCCTAGTTGAGAATCACTGTTTTAGACAGAAAAAGCATGAATTTTTCAGAATAAACTTTTGAAGTCCTTCAGAATGCAAGTCATATCAGAAAATGTAGATTGCACTCAAAAGTCTTACAAATCCTATTGCTTACGAGACATTCTACTTACTATAAGTAACTTTTAAATAAAGGTTACATGTATCTAAAATAAAATCTAAAATACCAATAGTGAATTTGATATACATTTACTTATTCTCTTTGACATATAATACAATTTGTTGGGACACCTATTTTTTTAAATGCATAAAATCATTAAATGAGTTTATGTCCCTCAAACAGTCCACCCTGTAACATTGGTGCTATTTTTTTCTTAAGAATATGCCCTAAATCACATGATAATATGTAGAAGTGACATCATATCCTTGGAGGGAAAGCAACTCCAAGAACAAAGTAAGATATTACTTATCTAATAGCATAAAACATAACATGTCCACTGTGTTGTGTCAGTTTATACTAAACATTTAGTATATTGTATTCATTCAAATTCTTTCTTCTGCTAGCATGTTGTTCTTTCCTTGCTAATAAAGGGCTTATTAAGATTAAAATAATAAGCCACCCTGTTACACATTGCATTGTATAAATGCCATGGATAACATATAATGTGAAATGTAAAATGTTTGGTCAGAATTATTAGCTTATACGAGCTTGACAAGTGTGTTTTTAAGATAGACAGATATTTTCAGACATGACATGCCTAAAAAATGGTTGATTTTTGTCCCCCCAACAAACCTGCTCAATCCAAAATCCACCAAACTGTAGGAATTATCCTAATCCTCTAATGAATGGTAGTTGACACAAGTTGTAAAGTTACTTATACTGTAGTTAGTAAAATGTCTCAAGTGGACCATTGAAATAAAGTGTAACCATATTATCCTATGAAGTAATATTTAGCAATATGTTCATTATATTATTTAATTTTAGCAGTATCATGTCACATTGGTCAGTCTATTTATGAACTAAACAAAAAGTATTGATACAGATTGAAAAAGTCTTACAAATACAGTTTACTATATTTTCTTATGAAGTAAACATAATTTCATTTTATCATTATTCATTTTATCATTATGACATTACATCAATCAAACTGTTGTATTTTAAACAAATTAAATAGATAATATTGTTACAGATGATTCATGAAATTTAAAAACAAAGATTCCTAGTCTCTTCTTCAAGCTGACCATGACATGAATTTAATTTTGTTCTTGTGATTATTTTAGCAAAACAAACATCACTGCAGGACTGAGAATATCTCTGGGTATTGTAAAGGCTACTAATGTACTGTTATTACATTAAGGTTTCAATGATTTAAAAAACTCAAGATCATAATTAACTTAATACCATACGTGTTTTCATAGCCCATGCATTACAGTGACACCATGGGGAGATTTTCAGTAAACATTAAAAAAGGTTAGAATAACACAACGATCATTTTCTTGCTTTAATAGGATTGAAGCCTGATTATTTGTTGTGTGCATGGCAAGATCACATGAGGGAACATCCCTATATATATTGCTCAAGATCCCTTGATTTGTCAGTTGACTGCACTGTTACTCAAGGTTCAGATGGGCAGTAACTTAAGGAAAAGCCTTCTCATCTTCAAAGAATGCTCTTTGATGGTAAGAGAGGACAGCTGCTTTCTGGGAGGACGGGTCAAAGATCAAGATGTTTATCACACCATAACAGTCACGAACAGTCATGAACTGCAAGAACCTCCCATGGTGAGTGGAAAAACACTCGTGCAGTATGTGGTGGTGAAATTTAGATTTGAATGTGGCAACTTAATCTAACAGTCACTTACCATAAATGGCATGAATTCAAAAACTGCCAATGCTATTAACTGACCTACAAGAAAGCACTCCACCTCCTAAATATGAAAATCCCTCATGAGAATTAGTTTTTTTATTTCTGAATTTGTATTTTGTGTGCTGTATTTTGAAAAAGCCCTTGAGTATCTTTCTCATAAACCGCATGGGAGAGAAAGAGAAAGAGCAAGAGAGAAAACGAAGGGAAGAGGAACAGAGCGCAGTGGCTGGGAAGACGTGTGTAAGCGTTGAGCTTATAAATCAAGTTGTCATCACTACATTAGAACTCTCTTTACTGGTTTAGGAAGACTGGATTAAAATATGTTGCTGTCACAAAACAACAGAAGCTGCTTTTTCTTGCTTGCTTTTTCTCGCTCCCTCTTCTCTGTTTACTGCCATTTGCTCGAATGACTGCTAATACAGAGCTTCCTGAAAGGGGTTTCTGTTTGGAACCATACTGGGCATTTTCATGTGGTTGATAAGATGTTAGTAATTCCAAAATTGTCGGTCGGCAGTTCCTAGGGTGTTCCAAGTAGTTATAGGTGGTTAATAGGATATTTATTTTTCCCTATTTGATAGACCTACTCCAACCTCCTGTTCAAAAATAATTTTACAGATAGGATAGAGCTTAAACAGAGTTCAGTTCTCTCCAGGTTTTTGGTTCATATTGAATTGGTGAGTTCGCCAAAGAATCATTCGATATATTTTGTTAATCCGGTTCATTGAAAAGAATGGGATCAATTCGGTTGTGAGTTACATCACTATCGGGTCACTGAGCAGGTCTCAATTTCTTTGTGAGTGAGTCATTGGATCATTTATTTAAGCAATTCATTCAAAAATGCTGATTCGTTCAGATGAAACAAGTGATTGTGTTTACTGAACGTGAGTCATTGATTAAATCACCCAACCAATTCATTTAAAATTTCAGGAATAAAAAGCCACTTGCTTCACGCAGCAGTTTTGCTGCTGCTTTGTTTGAAACTGTGCAATGGCGGAGCAAAAAAAACCCAAAACAGGCATTTTTGTGTATTAAATGTAAACGACTCAATATTAACCTCTTGTATATTGAACTGTTGTCTAAAAGCAACAACCATCCAGCTTGCTGCATCGATATGAGCGAATTATTGGGGGTAATGGTGTTTAGTACTTGAAAAACCTTAGGGAATGAAACAGGAGTGCTGAACCTTGTTAAAGCGGCAGAAATAAAAGGCCTGTCAATAAGTGCTGGTGTGGTAAGAGTCAGGTGACATTTACAGCTGTAGGGCTGAAAGAGGCCAGTGGGTGAATTGGCCCGTGGATCCTATAGCGAGGGTAAATGGAGGGGAGTAGCACTGAAACCCTAGCCTCACCTGAACCAGACCTTAGCCTCTCCATCACCCCACCGATCCACAAAGCCATGGCATGGGTCACAGAGCACCGTAAATACTGACCAACCTGGCATCTCTGAGACCGCACTCCCATAATAAACAATGAAGCCAATAAGTGTCCAGTATGTCACAGCCAGACAAGCCACTGAGTGTGTAACCCCACGAACAAAACCACATTCAGAGGGCTCAGGCTCCCTATAAAGGACTGGTAAGATGAATGTGGAGCACTGGATGCCAAAATGATTAACTATATGCAATACTTAATAAAACCAATGAAGTCAAATGTAACTTAATCTATTTATGGAGCAAATGTGAAATGCGGGAGTGTCAGCAAAGCGGTGTTTTATTGATTTATTTGCCATGTCTTCCATCACCACCAGGGAGACACGTCGTAACATTTATTCTTATCCAATCCAGATGGCTGCCAGTGCAAATATTAGAGAGACCACACAAAAAAAAAAAAGAATTAAGAAATTGCTTAGGTAGTGATGTAATGCAGTACAATTATTTTTGCTGCCAAACTTTTTTTTTTTCCAAATCTTAAACTACACTTGTATAAATAATGATTAGGTAATTATAATGAACATATATACAGTGACTGAATGGATAAAAATAAAATCACAGAAATTAGTCCAAGCCAAAGTTTGTGTCATAAAAAACAAAAAAAAAATCAAAATTGCAACTGACACGAACTTGACTGTCTGTTATTTGTACTTTTGGTCAGACAGCTTGTCAGTAAACGAAATGCCTATTACCAATTTCAGCTTCCTCAGTGCTTGATACTCAGCGATACGAACAATGGCGTCTGATTTTTCGTGTCAATTCCAGCGCAAGTATTCATTCTTTTGAAGTGCATGCAAAGTGCATCTTCTCTCGACATGCCAACAACACCAAACAAACTCTTCCAGGCTTCACCTACATCGACAGTGTTTGAGGGCGGGTAAAGTAGACATTGTTTGCAGGCAGCCAATGAAACCAATGAATGGCATTTTACAAATGTGTTACATTTATCAGTATGCAACAGGAAGTGAGACTGGAATTGCAGATGACTTTGCAGAACTTTTACTTTCACAAACAGCACTGCATGAAATGTAATTTTAAAAAAGTGCACTGTAATAAACCATCATTTCCCCAACACAAATATTTATTTATTTTGAATATGTATATTTGAATGTATGTATTTTTAAATGTAAAAATCCATTTACAATCTGAGGGCGAATGTGCTTCCTCGTACAGGAAAAATTCAGTGAGAATTATTGACCCCTGACAAAATCTGTGACCTGTAAAGTCAATCTTTGAAGCTTTTCCAGGTCCATGTCAAATCCTAAATTAGTACTATCTCCAAAAATGCAATGAAACATACTTTGCACTGAATATGTAATGATGCTTTTAGATAAAATGTTAAATCTAGGTAAAGCAAACCTGTGTATTGATCGGTGTATTGAAGTAACTGCCTCTGACTGAGATGTTTTTCAATGAAGGCAAGAAGTGACAACTTCAACAACCCCTAATTGCTTCCTGGTGACACAGAGCCCATATATTAATTAGAAAAGCTCATTCAAAGCCTTAGGAAAAGGGCTGCATTCCCCTCGCCATTACCTGTATTTGGTTTGGCCCATAGCCAGCCAAGCGCAGGTATCACATCAAATTAATGACTAGCTTCTCTGTACCGAGGACTTCCTGTAGTGCTTAGCAGAGGCTCCCTGTGCCAGGCGACTACTTTTTTCGCCTTTATCATTTGATCTGTGGTTTCACGCTCTCTTTCCTTCAGCTTCTGAGTTTTAGCCTCTAATTCCCTCCTCATAGAAAGCAGGGAAGCGGGTTTAAATGGAAAGCAACAAACTGTTTAGAACTCTTTTATCTGCTCACTAGTGACACTAGCTGGTGTAATGTCTGTTTTCAAACAGGTTCTCCATTGTTCATACAATCATATAGGCCTGCCCTAAACTGACACTATTGGAGTCGGTGTTGCCAGGACGCTCAAGAGAACATGTTTTACACACTTAACTTTTAAGATAAGTCTAAAAGGTATTTCATTTTAGATTTGATGCTTAATATTAAAGAAATATATGCCTTTTCCGATTGTGGGCTCTCTGAAATGCAACAAAGACTTGCTAGAGTCTCACGCGTGCAGTAAGTCACCAACAGAACTCAAAAAGAAAAACAAAACTCTGCCTCATAAACAGAAAAGTAACTATGGAGATGACGGAGATCCGAGGCAACCTGGGAGAGCTTCAAATCAACCTCAGACCGCAGTCCTCCTCCACACTAAATCCTCCTCTCTCATCTCTCCTCTCATTTCCCTCTCATCTGATACTCCTCCTCTCCCCTGAACCTGAAAAGTGCAGCAGCAGCTTCACGAAGGCCTGATTTACTGTGGCGCAGAGGCTGCTGAGGGCGGTCAGTTCCACACTCTGCTGACCCCCTGAGAGCTGTGGAAGTGTGAAGGCTGTGACAGAGAGCTCTCCTGGGTGAAACCTGCCTTACTGCTGATGGGAAAACAAATGCTGACATTCGTCATACAGGCCAGTCTCACACACTGACAGTAAATTTGATCCACTCCTCTTGGAGGGCAATACATATTTAGAGTATGTTGTGTAAATGTACAGTCATGTATTTAAAATGTTAAACTTGTAATAAACTTAGCAAAATAAATAGGGCTCAAGCTTGTCTTATTTGGTTTATTTAAAAAAAAAAACCTGTGGTGTCCTTTTATGCTAAAAACACAATAAACCAAATTACTTTCTGATTGGCCAATAGCTGTGTTTTATTCACAATAAACAACGGCAATGACCGCTTCACCCAACGATTCTGTGTATCCCTACACAACACCCTTAGCATCCATTCTTAGCAACGAAAACATATGTTTGTTCTCATTGATATTGTTCATTGAAGCTTATAGAGTAGAGTATTGTGAGAGAGAGATCAAGTGAGCCAGGAAGAACCAAAAAGGGGTTTTCACGTCGATACCATAGAAGAACCGTTTTGTGAAAGTTTTTTTAAAGACCCATTTTTTCTCATAGATTTTGAACCATTCACATGCATTATACGACTGACAGACTGCAACGGTTGGAGTTAAAAATATTCAATTGTGTTCTACTTGGATGCCCTGGGGGTAAGCAGATACACATCAAATTTTCATTTTTGGGTGAACTATCCTTTTAAGGTTGAACAACTGTAGTCACATTGATTATTTTAACAATGTCTTTACTACTTTTATGGGCCTTGAAAGTTGCAAAGAAAGGTCTTTTCGGGTTGAGTAATAAATGACAGAATTAAAATTTTTGGGTGAACTAACCCTTTAAAATCTTATAAACTGCAAACTTTTGAATAGTAGAGTATTGTATTTATATAAATTTAGGATATAAAAATAACTATTTGTAAGTGAAAACGTTTTTATTTAGATTAAACTAGTATGATAGAAGCACCACTGGTGTATGACGCTCCTGCTTACAATGGTGCCATGTTTTTGCACAAACTGCATTTCTTGGAGGGACAGTGCCTTCCACACTCTGTAAGCGAGTTCAGACATTATTGAGAGATTTGTCTTTTTGAGGAGTGGTTAACCACATGAGAACTTGGTTGATCAGTCTATGTGTGTGTGTAGATTTGAAGCAAGGGGCTTACTAGATGATAAATCACAGGCTCTGTCGGGAGAGACTTGGGCCTGGGGGTCTGTCTGGCCCCTGTCATGGAAAACACTGAGAGTCCCTTTCTCTCTCACACACACATACATTTATAAACACCCACACAGACAAGCTTATTAATGTGAATAGCAGAGGAATCTGTGCTAATCTAATATAATTGCAAAATCCCATGAACAAAGCCTCAGCAGACTCTGAGTACTGATTGAAGGGCAGGTCTGCTCTTTTGCTTTCATAGCTGTTTGGTAATCGCAACAGAACTGGAAAAGAACAGGAACCTCTGTGATTTCTCATAGAGTTAGGGCTGATTCATCATTTATATACTGTCGAGTATGCATGGATGGAATCTTTCATCTTTTCACAAGTTTCGCAAGACAAATTAACTTTAGGGGTTTTAGTGTTACATTGATTAAAGCGCTCTACTTTTTAGCTCTTGGTCAAATTATAGTGCTGCTTTATGTTAACACCACATTTCATACGTGCAAGAACAGTTTTTTCTTACTTTAATTTACAACATCTAAGGTTCCGTCTCACATTAGAAACCCTTTCCTCTGCATCAAACATCGGTTCCTTGTTTTATCAGTGTATCACATACCATCGAACTGAGCCAGGATAAACAGGAAAGAAGGGATTATTGCAATTTTTCATCTCCGTCTTTCCTCCTCTTGCATAGTGGTGGTCAGGCTATGAAATTGTTTCCATTAATAATAAAAAATGCTTTTACAGCTCAAGGGGGATTATTTCCCCAATTACCTACACCGCGGCTCATTTACTGTCTGAGTCCTGCATCTTCAAAACAGAAGTTGTGTCTCCAAGCACTATATGATGACTAAATGAGAAGTGAACACATTGAAGCAGTTCACTGGGTATCTGATAAAAAACAAATACTGTATATATATTGTATTGTTCCATATATGTTCTTCGTTTTAGAAGTCATTTATTAGTAACATTAAGTAACATTTAAGGTTTTAGTCACCAAGATTATTTAACTTCGTAATCTAAAAATAGAATAACTTGTTTTGTTTCCTTTTCATATAATATTGCAAATCTCTCATATTTTTCAATCCGCCCATAAATCTGGCTCTAATCTGTTACAGTATACAGGTCCTTCTCAAAAAATTAGCATATTGTGATAAAAGTTCATTATTGTCCATAATGTAATGATAAAAATTAAACTTTCATATATTTTAGATTCATTGCACACCAATTGAAATATTTCAGGTCTTTTATTGTTTTAATACTGATGATTTTGGCTTACAGCTCATGAAATCTCAAAAAAATAGCATATTTCATCTGACCAATAAAAGAAAAGTGTTTTTAATACAAAAAAAGTCAACCTTCAAATAATTATGTTCAGTTATGCACTCAATACTTGGTCGGGAATCCTTTTTCAGAAATGACTGCTTCAATGCGGCGTGGCATGGAGGCAATCAGCCTGTGGCACTGCTGAGGTGTTATGGAGGCCCAGGATGCTTCGATAGCGGCCTTAAGCTCATCCAGAGTGTTGGGTCTTGCGTCTCTCAACTTTCTCTTCACAATATCCCACAGATTCTCTATGGGGTTCAGGTCAGGAGAGTTAGCAGGCCAATTGAGCACAGTAATACCATGGTCAGAAAACCATTTACCAGTGGTTTTGGCACTGTGAGCAGGTGCCAGGTTGTGCTGAAAAACGAAATCTTCATCTCCATAAAGCTTTTCAGCAGATGGAAGCATGAAGTGCTCCAAAATCTCCTGATAACTAGCAGCATTGACCTTGCCCTTAATAAAACCAGTGGACCAACACCAGCAGCTGATATGGCACCCCAGACCATCACTGACTGTGGGTACTTGACACTGGACTTCAGGCATTTTGGCATTTCCTTCTCCCCAGTCTTCCTCCAGACTCTGGCACCTTGATTTCCAAATGACATGCAAAATTTGAGCGACAGTCCGGTGCTGCTTCTCTGTAGCCCAGGTCAGGGGCTTCTGCCGCTGTTTCTGGTTCAAAAGTGGCTTGACCTGGGGAATGCGGCACCTGTAGCCCATTTCCTGCACACGCCTGTGCACGGTGGCTCTGGATGTTTCTACTCCAGACTCAGTCCTCTGCTTCCGCAGGTCCCCCAAGGTCTGGAATCGGTCCTTCTCCTCAATCTTCCTCAGGGTCCGGTCACCTCTTCCCGTTGTGCAGCGTTTTTTGCCACACTTTTTCCTTCTCACAGACTTCCCACTGAGGTGCCTTGATACAGCACTCTGGGAACAGCCTATTCGTTCAAAAATGTGTCTTACCCTCTCGCTTGAGGGTGTCAATGATGGCCTTCTGGACAGCAGTCAGGTCGGCAGTCTTACCCATGATTGCGGTTTTGAGTAATGAACCAGGCTGGGAGTTTTTAAAAGCCTCAGGAATCTTTTGCAGGTGTTTAGAGTTAATTAGTTGATTCAGATGATTAGGTTAATAGCTCGTTTAGAGAACCTTTTCATGATATGCTAATTTTTTGAGATAGGAATTTTGGGTTTTCATGAGCTGTATGCCAAAATCATCAGTATTAAAAATAAAAGACCTGAAATATTTCAGTTGGTGTGCAATGAATCTAAAATGTATGAAATTTTCAATTTTATCATTACATTATGGAAAATAATTAACTTTTATCACAATATGCAATTTTTTTTAGAAGGATCTGCATAACACCCACTTTTCACAAGCCAATCAATTCCTCATGGATATAATCAACTACTTTTTTCTCATTGAATATCCTGTTTCACTTGGAAATCCATCAAATTACGGAAGTAAAACATGTAGAACCTCATGTACATTTTTTGTAAAAAATAAAACAATGTGACTATTTTTACAATTGTGGCTTTATGGATAAATATCTGGGTATGCTTAAATTAACTTAATCATTTGAAATAACTCTCATTACAGATTTGACAGGGTTTAGGAAAATATTCTCAGAACTCTCTTCCTTTTTTATGGAAAAAATGTTTATTTAACTTAATGATAGGTGACTGTTTAGCTGGGATCTCATTCAGAATATGAGAGTCAGACTCCAGTATACCAGCATGCTTCTCATCCATCCATGCATCATTTAAACCCGACACATGATGATAAGAGAACATGATGATGCTCTGATCGGCTGTGGCTTGTCTTGAGAAGTGAGTTCTACGAACAAGAAACAAATACAAGGGTTTCATATGTCTCCATGTGGATGGAATCTGTGTTTGACAGCAGAGTGGAAAAAAAACTCAGAGGAGGATGACTGTTGTTTATTATGTCTGAGCATAAGGCACTCATCTCATTGAAATCAAATTGAGGGAATCGCTGCTATATCACGTACAGCATCTGAGATATGATGTAACTCAACACCGGGAAATCTGCAACTCTCTGAGATTGATTTAAGAGGAATCTCATCTTTGATGCCACATGAATCTGGCTGGACCGTGAACGCAGCCATTAATCAAGCTTTCAGCCTTCGTACGGGCCTTGCTGTGTTTTTAACCCCCTGTTGAGTGGTGTGTGTTTTAGGCAAACATAGTTCTTCACCTTAATTTGCCCACATATTTAAAACAAACCCCTACAGGCTTAAGTGGAGTGCCTTGTCTGTGAAACCGGGGGATAAATGCAATTTACAATTAAATAAAAATGCATTATATTTTACATTTATATTAAAAGCAGTTAGCTGAACTTAGCTGAAATCACTTTTATCTAAACTTGTCATGTAATTAAATATATTTGTAAATTTATTTTTGTAATAATAAAGTTGGGGAGTCAGGGAAGATGAGGAGCAGGTCTTGCTAATTGCGCCCTACTGGCCCAACTGGACCTGGTTCTCCGAACTAACTCTCCTCGCGAAAGCCCCTCCCTGCCCCATTCCTCTGAGGAAGGATCTACTTTCTCAAAGACGGGGCACTCTGTGGCACCCATGCCCAGACCTCTGGAAACTCCATGTCAGGTCCCTGGACGGGACGCGGAGGTTCTAGGTGGCCTACCACAAGCAGTGGTAGACACCATCACTTACGCTAGAGCCACATCTATGAGGCACCTAGTCTAAAGTGCAACCTGTTTGTTGACTGGTGTTCTTACCGCCAAGAAGACCCCTGTAAGTGTTCGATTAGTGATGTGCTTTCCTTCCTGCAGGATGAGTTGGATCGAAGGCTGTCTCACTCCACCCTCAAAGTGTACATCGCAGCTATAGCGTTGTATCACGACGCAGTTGAAGGTAAGTCCGTCAGAAAGCACAACCTAATCGTCAGGTTCCTAAGAGCTGCGAGGAAGGCAAAATCCTCCTCGCCCAAACTCCATACCCTCTTGGGACTTCACTCTAAGGTCCTCCTTTTGAGCCACTGCAGTCAGTAGAGTTGAAAATCCTGTCCATGAAGACAGCACTCCTGACTGCATTAGCCTCCGTCAAGAGGGTAGGGGACCTGCATGCACTTTTGGTCAACGAATCGTGCCTAGAATTCTCACGTCATCCTGAGACCCCAGCCCGGATACATGCCCAAGGTTCCCACCACTCCCTTTCGGAATCAGGTGGTGAACCTGCAAGCGCTGCCTTTGGAGGAGGCAGACCCAGCCCTAGCTTTGTTGTGTCCCGTCCGCGTTCTTCGCGCCTACGTCGACCGGACTCAAAGCTTTAGGACCTCAGAGCAGCTTTTCGTCTGTTACAGAGGCCAGCAGAAGGGAAAGGTTGGTAGCCCACTGGATAGTGGATGCTATTGTCTTGGGTTACCAGTCCCAAGACGTGCCTTGCCCGTTCGGGATGCGAGCGCACTCAACAAGGAGTGTGGCTTCATCCTGGGCGTTGGCTCAAGGCGCCTCGCTGACAGATATATGTAGATCTGCGGGCTGGGCGACACCTAACACGTTCGCTAGGTTTTATAGCCTTCGTGTAGAGCCGGTCTCTTCCCGCGTACTCGCCCTTAGTGGCCGGTAAGCGCAAAGTACCCATTATTTTGTCGGCTTACAACATCACTCCCCACTGCCCCATTGAGTCTTTAACTCTCCAGTTGTGTTCCCCAGGAATGGCGAACCCTGTCGAGTTCCTCCGTTACCCCTGCGGTGTCAGACATGGCTGCCGTCTGATGCTAGGCCTGTACCCGTATGCTTGTGGAACGTGTGTGTAGGTTGGGTATCCATATGTAGCGATTCCCTAACGTCAACCCCATATGTGTATTCCTCCACGGTACCAGCTACCCTATGCTGCTTGCCCTGTGTCTTTCCCTGGACAGAGCTCTGCTCTGTCGTCTCTGGAGGTGTTCTTTCCCCCCTGGAACCAGGTTGGATCCACCCCAGATACTGCCATATGTTGCACTACCGTGACAGGTTAGTCCTTATGTGTAATCTGCCACCTCTCCTTCCATTGAAGCGTCCCATCTCTCGAGGGCGGGCACGCTTTCCCGGTGTTATCCAATAGTCACGGTGAGTGGGTCTTGCAGAAAAACAGCTGTGACGGACCTTCCCGAGTCAGAGCCCTGGCTTTCGCCCAAACATAGGGGCTCTTCAGCGAGCTCTAACCGGGCGCTGGAAGGGCCAGCATCCTGTCGTGTTGGTAGGATCCCCAATTTGTTGATCAGTTCCGACATACGTCGAATGTGACCGACTGAAAGGGACGTATGTCTCAGTTACGTATGTAACCCTCGTTCCCTGAAGGAGGGAATGGAGACGTACGTCCCGTCGCCAGGTGCTGTGCTTCCGCTGCATGGCTGATTCACTTTGTCGGCTCCTCAGTTGGAAAAGCAAGGATGCGGTATTCCACTTCCGTATTTATACCCACGCTGCGGGACAGTGCGTGGACCGCATGCCAACATTACTGGCTTGCCAACATTACTGGCTCGTTTCTATACACTCGAAGTAGATTGGTCTCTGAAGATGATCCCCAATTCGTCAGTTCCAACGTACGTCTCCGTTCCCTCCTTCAGGTCCAATATACGTAACCGGACGATTTTATTAAAAACATTGTCATTTGTGTTCCGAAAATTAACTAAAGTCTTACGGGTTTAGAACGACATGAGGGTGAGTAAATAATGATTTATTTTTTTGGGTGAACTAACCCTTTAAGTGTTAGAAACATGAAAGTGTACTTTCTTTAAGTACACTTTTGGCCTTTTATTTCACTAATATTATATTATACTTTTAAGATTTTAAGTACACTAAAGTGCACATTCAAAACAAATAAGAGTACTTTTCTACTGGGAAGACTTTGATTGACATGAGATTGACATCCAGCTTCAGGACCTGGATCATCTTAAGACTATATGACTATATGACCACCTCATCATCAAAGTAAATATGATTTTATAATGAATATGATAATTGTTTCAAACACTATTCTTTGTGCCTGGAAATGTGACGTGAATGATTCATTCACATACTTGTATAATTTCTTCCATTCAAACATATGTTGTGTGCGAAATGCGTCTGCACAAACATGTGGCACGTCAGGCCACGGCCGCTGGCAGGACAATAAACAAATCAGCATAACGCATGTTTCCTTTTCATAGGCGTACTGTAGATTACAGTAAAAGCTCAGACACATGCTCGGAATCAGCAAGAGAAGCAGAAAATGAGTGCTGAGCTTTTCCTGGAAGCACCCACACTCATTGTCTTTTTTTCAGTTATCGTTTGCTGGGAAGAGTGGTGGTATGATCATTTAAGGGATGGAGGCTAGGATGTTTCCTATGCTTTATCATGTCCCTACTGACAGCTTCTCTTTGCTTCTGGGTTGAGCCAGAGAGCAACAACTGTTTGTGAGCTGAAATTGAAAACATGTAGCGGAAGAAAAGGCAGGATCTGATTGTGTTGTTTACTGACAGGATGAATACAAACTGTATAGGAAAGCACGATTGTGGTGTCAGAGAGTGCAGAATCTGTCATGGCAACTAAAAGTAGAACTTTTTTTTTTTACTTCAACATTCCAATTTTTCCTCCTGAGAAAATTACTTGCATTTTTAGTATCCCTGGAGAGCTTTGAGTCATTGAATTTGTTTTGGTCTACCCTTACAGTCATTTATTCAAGACAAAAATTGCTGGACAGGATATTTATTTGACTTTTATTTATCTTTTATTTTTATCTTATTTATATTTTACTAAGTACTTACAGGACATCATCTCTAGTCCAAAATTACACAGACATGACAAGAAAGTGATTATGCCAAGACAAGAAAATTATGTAGTTTGACAGAACTCGTAATGCACTTCTCCAAGCATTTAAAAATGGCATTGCAATTCTGTCCACTTGACAGTCTAGGGAAGCAGTCCACAACTCTCTCTCATGGCCTGCTGGCCCGCTTTGATTTATCTAGGATTGCTGGGACAGAAATAATCAGCACAAGCTCAAATCACAGCGCAGACACACAACCATAAGTTCAGCCATTTTTGCTTCAGGACTTCAGAGATGTCTTTGCACCAATATATGATCTAAAAAGGTTATTTTGCAAAACATGTCAAAAGCGATGTGGAAAAATGGCATTCAATAACCGGTTTTGATAAAAAAAAATTTGATATATTTTTTTTAACTCTTTGTAAAGTCTGAACATAACAGATGGAACTAATGTAAATTTTCACTTAACCCCTTACCTGTCATCCCCCTCCCCCCCTTTTTGGGCAAGTGGGGCATAAATGACATACCCAAAATAAAAATGTTGCTGCTCATAAGTCATTAGACACATGGCCAACATATATCTAGAAAGCCAACATTTGAGAGTTTACAGTTCAGGACTCAGAATTACTCAGACTGTTCTGTCTCTATATAAAAAACAAATTCTGTCTCTATATAAAATATATGCATGAAATACAATAAAAATAAAATACTTTATTATTATTACCAACAATAATAATAATAATTTGTTAAATTTATGTAGCACTTTTTTTAGGCACTCAAAGCACTTTACATATAGAAGGGGGAATCTCCTCAACCACCATCAATGTGCAGCGTCCACCTGGATGATGCGACGGCAGCCATATAGCGGTAGAACTCCCACCACACACCAGCTTATGGTGGAGGGGAGACAGAGTGATGAAGCCAATCAGTATATGGGGATGATTAGGAGGCCATGATGGACAGAGGCCAATGGGCAAATTTGGCCAGGATGCCGGGGTTAAAACCCTACTCTTTTTCCGAAGGACATCCTGGGATTTTTAATGACCACAGAGAGTCAGGACCTCGGTTTAACGTCTCATCCGAAGAATGGGCATATTCAGAACAATGCTTATTTATACATTTTGACATATTATATTTAATATAGTACTTTTATTAAGTACAATACAACATTTTGAAGAAGAGATGTTGTCTCTTAATAATAATAATTTTAAATGCATTTCAGTATATGCATATTTCCCACTGTAAATAATGTTTATAAAATGACAAATTTCTGTCATGAAACTCTAGATGGCACAGGCTGATAGGTCATTATTCTCTATATGGCACAGATGATTGGTTACTGCTGTATCAGTATCCAATGAGCTTACTACTCAACCTTCAAATGGGTCAGCATTTTCTGTAGCAGTACCTTCCACATTCCAGCTCCACATTTGTAGATCTGCTACGGGTAATTCATGTATGCTTTATTTACAACAGAAGCATGTCTTGCTCACAGCAGCATATGTATATGAGCAGTAGCAAGTCCTGAACCTGCTCTGCAGTAACCAACAGCAGCGTAGCAGATCTATTCCAAATATGTCAACACTGTCATATCCGTTACCATGCCAAACACTCCAAGAGTTGACATGACAGAAATGTATTAATAATAAATAAATGTATTCATTATTGATTCAAAAAGACTAGGTTACTTTGTCATATTTTTAAACCAAGTACACAGCATCCACCCAATGCCTAAACATTTCAAAATCTGACAAGCAATCCAGGTCAAGGAACTAAGATGTTCTTTAAGAACACTGGAAAAACGCTGGATAAACATAGTTAAGATTTCACCACTCATAAAAACCCCACACAGTACGCAGTAGCCAGGAAACTGGCCTCTCCATTTTTTCTTAGGCAGCTCTCTGGCCACCCCCCACCCAATTCTGTCTCAAACACACACACACACACACACACACACACACACACACACACACACACACACACACACACACACACACACACACACACACACACACACACACACACACACACACACACACACACACACACACACACACACATTTAATACAGAAGATGATATAAACTACATCTAATGGTGTGTCAGTACATTGTGACTGGCAAATTTATGACAATAAATGTTTGACTGCTTTGGTCAGATTAAGTGCTCTTGCAAACCCTATAATTACATGGTCAGAGAATATATGATTTGCACCGGCTTCAGTATGGAGTACCTTTTTCCCTGTGGGAAATTCTGGATCCCTGTTGCCAGTCTGCTATGTATTAGCATCTCTTGGACAGAGATAAGCCGATTTGCGGTGAATGAGAATGAACCGCTGCCTGACAACGATGCCCTGGTTGTTATTTCCATAATATTATGATTTCTTTTGTTCAAATCTAGACTTCCAGGTCTCAGTATATTAAACCACCACAATCTTTAAGCAGGAGTAATTTTGGAGCTCTTTGTACAGTTGCATCATGAATAGATGCAGTTAGGCAGTCTATTCAGACTGTAACAGTGAGAGACCCCAGTAACAGATGAAGCCGTAGCAGGGGTCCCCCACAGATCATCATGCAATTACAAACATAATCTCTGATCTAAAAAGAAAGCACTGTTGCATTATGGGAAGCCTTTGTTTGCAAGCTCTTTGATGTGCTTGTTCAGTGTCTTCCGAGGTTATGAACACAGAAATGTGCACAGAAACGCTTTTTACACTCTCTCTCCTATATACATACACTAACAAGCCTGTTAAGCCTTCCAACATCAAACAAACAAAGCTAAACAATTCCATCCACAGTTTCCGATATTCCCTAGAAGCAGCAACCCTTTCAAATTTGATCTGTGAGAAATTCCATCATAATCTCGCAGAAAGCGAACAACCATCCGTCTGTCGCCTTCCCATCTTATCATCATCTGAATCTATCCACTTCCCCCCTCTCACTTTCACTCTTTCTCTCCATCTCTCTCATACTGATTCATGAGATAGCCTGACAGTCTTTGTCTACGTGTGAGCACACGCCAGGAAAGCACATAGTTCAAACAGTCGTAAATGGAGTCGTTCTCCTTTATTGTTTTTGTAGTTTGCTACACTTTGCTGTCAAAACTACACAAGTTCTTCATGTTTTGGCATGAAAATTGAGAAATCGTAAACCTTTTTTTCCTCTCCACAGGCTTATTACTAGTTCACTTAACTCAGAGCCTCGTGTTTCTGCTACTGACCCCTAAACGACACTTGCAACCCCCTTCTGTGAGGACCGCTTTACCCCCTACTGTCCTAGGAAATCCAGAGTGCCGGAAACCACAACAATACCTCAATATTGACAACAAGGCTGTGTTATATTGTTTTGGGTTAGAGGGATGGTTTAAAATTTTAGCTGAAGGTCACCACTGACTGCAGTATTGGATCATGCTCGGCTACAGAACAGACACTGTCGATCTGTCAGGATGAGCAGCATGGTCTGTGCTAGGTTGTTTTTCTTTTAATTTCTTCATAACCCTCTCACTGGGAACTTCCCTTTTGTTTGACTTTGTCTTGAGTTACTGAGAGTAGCACAATGGCCGTTTCTCTTAGCTTGTTCTCACAAACTCTCACAATATAATAAATGGGCAATAGAGGGCGCCATTTTAAAAACCAACAAGTTATAATTTCACTGTATTATAATGGACACAGCTGGTAAGGAACCAAAAAGAGATCAAAATTTGCAAACAAGAACTTCAAATATAAATGAAGACTTTTGGTCTTGACTTAATCATGATTCATGAGCTCATTCAGGGGAGAGCTGTGAAATGTCAAAGTGTCAGTTCTCGGCCTCAGAAACACAAAAACACACGCCTTGAGGAACCTTGAGGTGAAAGACATTACCCACTCCATTATGAAAAGCCGCTTGACGGCATATGAGAGCACAGACTGGTCTGTCAGCGTGTTTGTTTGGTTGAACGTCCAATTGAAGGGTTCAGTCTGACGATGAGGTGAATAAATGCAGATACGAACTATGACCATAAAAACATACATGCTCTTAGGCTTATGCTTCCCAAGGCATCCATTAAAGAAACAACCAGAACATTAACTTTTAACTGTTTTATTTCCAGTATCCGAGTGCGCTTCAAGTTCTGGAGCAGATCCAGGAATATTTGCGCACTCACCAGCCAAGAATGTGAAAATCACCCACAGACCCCAAGCTCTTCCCAGGCGTCTTTTCTACAGGTAAATGCATCTGCAGGTGGCCACAGGTGATACAGGAGACACGTACGAAGGGAAAAGCTCTCAATAACAGAACACACAATGAGAGAAGGCAGATGTGGGTTCAAATTGACATTCACCATGAGAGTAACAGTCAAATAAACCCGCTAAACGGCACATACGGTCAATGAGCCGTAGAATAACACTATTAAACGGGATTATCTATCATTCAGACTGAAAACTGATTCTCACTGAAGCTCTTACTGTAACTAGAGCACGTGGGGTAAAATGCGAGGAATATTTTAGCTAGAGCCGTTCATTAGCTACATTACTGTAATCAGATATATAATTTAATCGTTCATCAACGCTTGTGATTGAAACGTGCTGCTTTAAAACATACTGATACTGCACATCATCAAGGCCTGGTTGAGTAGGCTCACATAAACAAATATAAGCTTGTAATCAGTGTGGTGTAATCACTGAGCCGACAGAAAATATACAGTAGGTAAAAGCAAGTATGCCGGCGTTGGAGCCCTATACAAGACCTGTGGAGAGTCTGGAGAATGAGACGTGATGGAAACACAAAGGGGCTCTTGTGTCGACCCTTTCTGCTGTCACCAGCGGAGCTCGTTTTGAAGGATCCGTATGATTAATTGCCCACTACTTGACACTGTCACTCGGCCGTCCACTCGGACAATAATATGGGTCACGGCACCAGTGCTGGCACTGCGGAAACACGACAACTGGCTTTCAGCACCGCCATTCATCCACCAGTGTTACTGGCCGGAATGACACATCCTTAAGACCTGGAATGAAAAACAAACTTAAAATATATTTTTGCAGGCATCACTTCCTACAATGTTTGGATCCATTAATCATAGCTACGCCTGCGATCCAGTACACGCCAATGCAAAAATGATTAGAGTCAATAGCCAACATGCATTACTGTCAAATAGATGGTGACAGTGATGAATTGAGGGTAAACAGTACAATATGTCAGAAACTAAACATTTAAGTGTTAAAAGCCCTGATGGCTTGCGTTCTATAGAATGCTTCACAAATTCATGAAGAATGTCAGTTTGTCACTCTCCGAACAAATTTGTCACTGGGGCAGTACCCTTAAATGACAACTTTGTTCCTTTTTCACTCTTAAAATGTGCATATTAGTATCTTAGAGTAGCAATATGTACCTTAAGATACTACTATGAACCTTTTAGGGGTAAAAAAGGTTAAAAAAAAAAAAGTCCTTTTGAGGGTACTGTCCCAGTGACAAGCTGTTTTACCCCTAAAGGTACATTTTTTGCAAACGCATCTACCAGTTTCAAGTTTCAGAAAGGTAGTAAAGACATGATTAAAGTAATACATGTGACTGGTTTAACCTAAATTTTATGATGCGACAAGTGCTTTGTTTGCACAAAAATATTTAAAATGTATATAAAATATAAATTTCCGATGTAAAAGATCTTCATTTGTTTTCCAAAGATAAACGAAAATCTTACAGGTTTGGAATGAAATGAGGGTGAGTAATTTGTGACAGAATTTTCACTTTTGGTTGAACTATCCCTTTAAAAACGACTGCCAGATCATTATGACTATCTGTAAAATATGTAAAAGTTATAACTGATAGATTAAAGGCAATTTCACTGTAAAATATTTTTAAAATGTGTAAACGTAAAAGTATGAATTATAATAGCTTATTTTACAGTGCAAATCTATATTATATTTAACAGGATAATACATGCATACTTAGAGTAGCCTAATGTTAAAATTTATTTTTAGTAAAAAAATAGCAAACAAATAGCAAGTTTTATAGCAAACAAATAGCAAACAAATAGCAAGAAACCGAAGTCCCTGCATTAGCTACATCACATTCTGCTGATCTAAATACTTACATTTACTTTTTGAAATCAATTATGCACATGTTTTTACACTGTGCTAACTGCCTATAGATGACGTAGCTGTATAGCCTATGAAATGTAAAATATGGGCTACAGCACAAAACGTCTTCCGTACGTCGTCAGGTGAATGTTTGGCGACAGGAGCTGTCTGTTTCACAGCAAACCCTGTTTAACAGGATTTTTATAGTGTAAAGTCTTCATCCATCTGATGAAAATGTAGTATTTTCAATATAGATACAGTCTAAACATCAATGCTCTGTTCCATGACCGTCGAAATGCTACACACTCTCGTCCTCCAAAAGAACCTGCTCTCCCCTCCTCTTGTAAAACAAGCTGAGGGGGAAACATTCAAGGCGTTTAAACTGGAAACTTGAGGGGCGCAGCGCAGAGTTTGTGCTCTCCACAGCTGGGCAGCCGGAGAGAGAGAGAGAGAGAGAGAGAGAGAGAGAGAGAGAGAGAGAGAGAGAGAGAGAGAGAGAGAGAGAGAGACCGGAGACAACGCAAATCTGTTTGATAGTCTGGGCCAGTAGAATGGCGGAGGGGCAGAATGCTTCCCTTTCGAGACGGCAAATGTGAGACCATTATCATAACAGGCGGAAAACCCTTCATATGTGCTGTGAAACCAGGAAAAACTAGTAAACAACAGAGGTAACGGAGCGGAGGGAAACGCGAGGTGTCCTGTGCCCTCATCTCGAAATGAACTGTCACTCGGGACTACGATGGTTGGTAACTTTATGCGCTTTATTTCAAGTGGGCTCACACCGGGACACGCACGAGAGCACGCGGCAATGTGACAAGCCCGTTTCGGTGAGTTTGTCTCATACGCACTTTCTGCAGTTGCTTCGCGCGCAATGCACGCACCTTTGGAGATCCTCGTAAATGACATGTTAACAAGATCTTGCATATTATAAACACACTGATTCGCTGTTTGATCTTCTGTGGGCTAGTTTAAAAAGGTGCTTTTATTATCAACAGCTAGACTATTATCACAAATATTTTACAGATTGTCAAGACATTAATTAAAAATGATTAGAATGGATAGGCCTGTTTAATAAAAGTTACATTTTTTAGTTGGTTTTAATTAGATAAGGAATTAGAGGAGAAATTTGAAGGAATTAAAAAAACATTGATTTTATCTGTGCGACTTTTTTCTTAAACTAAAATTCCATCTCACTAAAATAAATATACATTTTGCAAAATTGTTAAGAGTAAAAGTTTATTTTGTTATTCTGCACGATATTGCTCCTATTCGTATTATTATTAACAACACCAAATATAGCCTATACAATATTTAAAATAGTTTTCATATAAATCTCTAGTGGCATTATAATCGCAATAGAAACAGTTATTTTTATATTATTATTTATTGCATTCCAGTTATTAATTGAGCCATAGCGGAATAGCTATATTGTTTTAAAACAATTATTTCAGTGGCGTCCAGCCAACCGCGTGTCACTTCTTGTCTTACTCGTAGAAATCTGGGCCTGAAAAATGAATTTTTGTGCCAAGCGAAATACTGTTAAACTCTTGCCAGTGCAATGCCAGTTTATGTGTCAAAGGAAAAAGGGGGAAGCCCACGGGTGAACAGATTTCAAATGCATTTATAAGGGAAAAATTCACTGACCCCCATAAACTGATCAAGTTTCAGTGAGACGAGAACTGTTAAAGTAGTTATCGAGCATATTTACTTCATTATGATTTGGCAAGTGCGCGAGTCTGTTTAACGCAATTAATGTCTCGCTTTCACCTGAGCCGTTGAGGAGATAATTCATCATCGGTCGAGGTGGAAATCATATGGAAAGATGCATTATTTTCCTTTAAACATGTTGACTGTCCCAAGTCTTAAAATGCAACAGGCGTTGTTAAATATAATCGGAAAATTAATGCATTATGCACGCAAAGTGCTGCCAATTTACCTTTCTATTTGTTTTGACAATTAATGTTTATCTTTTCCTGGAGATTTATATCATTAATGAACTCATTGTCCAGGACATGACCTGTGCATTCTTTATGTAATTCATAATGCGCGAGTACTGCGAGGCCTGTTTTTGGTTAAGAAATTACTCTATAAAACAGAGCAGAGGGTCTGCGAATACAGAATATTACTTTAGTAGGCTACATAAGCTTCTCTCCAGTAAAGCTGCATGGTCAGTGTTCGAGTCATTTTCACAGGTGTCCATACATAGGCTAATACGAAGACAAGAGCCGTCGTGCACGTGGCCATTTACGTACAAGGATTTCAGGCGTCGAGACAGAGAAAAAAAAAAGGAATAAAGGAATAAGTAATTGCAGACAGCCGAGACACATTCGCAACAATGAGGATGTCCGATAAAAATAAGATATGGTAACACTTTATTTTACAGTGTCCTTGTTACATATGTTGCATGTACTTACCATAGAAATAACAGTAAATTATGCATAATTATATGCAACGAAATCTGAACCGAAAACGTAATCCTACCCTAACCCTATGGTAAGTACATGTAGTTAATTATTACACAGTACTTAAATATATAATTACACTGTAACAATGACACTTTAAAATAAAGGGACCCACTTTATATTAGGTGGCTTTAACTACTATGTACTAACATTTTAATTCATAATTTGATACACTGCACTTATTGTGTACATACATGTTTTTACATTGTACTTACATTTAAAAAAATACCTTCATGTAATTACATCTGTAATTAATTTCTGTAGTTACATTTGTAATTACACAGTTGACACTTCCCTTACACCTAACCCTACCCTTAAACTTACCCATCCCACCACACCTGTCCCTAACCCTACCCGTATCCCTCCTCAATATCAGCAAAGGTGTTTTGCAACACAATATGAACACAGTAAGTACATTGTACTTATTTTTTTATGTAAGTACATAGTAGTTAAGGCCACCTAATATAAAGTGGGGCCATAAAGGGTAACCAAAGAAATCATTTAAAAAGTACCAAGTTCTTAGAATTGTATTCGTATGTTGGTTTCATACATTGCTGAAAAACATTTATACCATTTCACTAACCTAAAATGTCACATGTAACCAAGTAAACAGTACCAAAATACTTTATGCAGGCTATACCTTAATCATTATTTAAAAAAAACTGTATCATGTATCATGTTTTTTTAGCATGGAGAGATACTTACACATACTCCATTTGATATAAACAAATAGACACATTTTTATAAAAAATCTCATGAGGGTCTTAAGGTGTTTTTTTGTCACATGTAAAAATATAAAAATGACTAAATCAGTAATAAATTAATTGCATTTTTTAATGGTATGTGTTATGTGCAAGCATAAGATATCTACGGGGGAAAACCCTTCAAACATCACTTGCAGTTCTTTCTGCTCTCATTACCGTCAGCTCTGACTAGTGGTTAATAAACTCTAAACTGCTCTTTCCTGATCTGAGGTGGATGAACAATTCATTTAATTGAAAGGTTGACCGTTTAAGAGTGAGTTGTTCATTGAAGGTTAGACTTTACAAGGGCACAGCTATTGACAGCCTCAGCAACTAGTAAATACTTAAGAGTTTCAGAGGGTGCAGAACAGCAGAGGTTTGCAGCTCTGCGGAGTGTAAAGGCCCTTTTTACGAGGAGAGGCACACTGTAAACTAAGAACCCCAGTTAAACATTTCCACCACAGATTTAATACGCCAGCTCTATCAGTGCACTGGCATGAACTGACTCCTCTGTGATACAGCTACTACACGGGGCTTTTCTCCCTGCAGTTTGACTGTGAATAAGGAAAAAGTTAATGCATGTTATGTCTGACTCTGTGGAATCCAGTTAAGATAATTATATCAGTGTCCTATACTTTATCAGTGTCAACATTTATAGGCTACTTTTCTAAATATAAAGCTATTAGAATGTTTTCATTACTCTAAAATCTCCTCTTCTTCCTTTTCTCTTTATCAAGCAAAAAGACATGAACTCCTTCCTGTGGACTGTGAAACGTCCTCCTCCTTACTCTCCGTCCTATTTGTTTGGGACAATCCACGTCCCCTACACTCGAGTCTGGGACTACATCCCTGAGAGCTCGAAACGGGCGTTCCAGATCAGCACCAATGTATTCTTTGAACTGGATCTCACAGATCCTCTAACCATCTCAAAACTCACCAGCTGCCAACTGCTGCCCAACGGAGAAAACCTCCAGACGTTACTGCCGCGCGACCTCTACCGCCGCCTCAAGCGCCACCTGGACTACGTCAAACACATGATGCCCTTCTGGATGACGGCAGATCAGCGTGGCCGGGGACTTTATGCTGACTACCTCTTCAATGCTATTGCGGGGAACTGGGAACGCAAGAGGCCTGTATGGGTGATGCTGATGGTGAACTCTCTGACGGAAGCAGACGTGCGGTCGAGGGGAACTCCGGTGCTCGATTTGTTCTTGGCGCAGGAGGCAGAACGTCTCGGGAAGCAGACAGGTGCTGTGGAGAAGGTGGAGGAACAGTGTCATCCCCTGAATGGACTGAACTTCTCACAGGTCAGTAAGCAGGCAACCAGACAGAGAGGCCTGTGTGTGTGTGTTTTGGCAAGTGTGCAAGGGAGATCCGGTGGTTAAAATAAGGTGTTGTTATGGATTAAGTGATTATGAATATCCACCGACAGACCAGAGCAGGGAGGAAATGAGATAAAAGTCTGACCAAAAAAGTCTGAAGCCACTTAAGTTAAATCAGACGGGGAGGGAGAGCAGCTGTCAGGTTGATAGATTGGTGTGGAAATCAATGCTGAATAAAATTTATGAGGTATAGAGGGAGGAAAGAGAATGACTGTCTGCCTGTGGGGTCGCGCTGTCATCTGACACGTCTTGATTATCCTATTGCTGCCTGTCGAATGTAACATTAGACTGAGAGATGGACAAACTTACCTAATTGCTTGATGATATGCAGGTGGAGGGTATCCAGTTTTTATTTCTGCACTGAAAAAAGAGTTGGTCAGAGATATGTATATAGCGTAGGAGTTATATTTAACAGGCAGAGAAAGATTTGTTCATGTGTCACACATACACACACAAACGTTTGAATTGGGACATTGCCTTCTATTGTTTTTATATACAGATAATTGTACATTTCATAACCTAACTCACACCCTAAACTTAAAGAAAACTTTCTGCATTTAAAAAAAAAAAAAAAAAAAAAGAAATCATTTTTATACCAGTTTTAGAAATGAGGATTGGGTTTTGGGTGATTTTGTCAGATTTGTCAGTAAATACACACACACACACACACACACACACACACACACACACACACACACACACACACACACACACACACAAACACACACACACACACACACACACACACACACACACACACACACACACACACACACACACACACACACACACACACACACACACACACACACACACACACACACACACACACACACACACACACACACACACACATGTTGTGTCTCCATGTTTTAAAGGGATTTTCCATAGACGTAATGATTTTTTTACTGTACAAACTGTATATTATTTCCCCCTAGATTAATCCTACCCCTAAACCCATCACTGAAAAAAAAGTCCCCACAAGGATTTCAGATATTGCCACTTTTGTGGCAAAAATTTTTCCCCATAACATAGGGCAGGGCTATTCAAATCTTGCCCTGGAGGGCCAATGCGCTGCAGGGTTTAGCGCCAACCATGATCAAACACACCCACCTGTGATTTTCTAATGATCCTGAAGACATTGATTAGCATGTTCAGGTGTGTTTGATTAGGGTTGGAGCTAAACTCTGCAGTGCATTGGCCCCCCAGGGCAAGATTTGAATAGCCCTGACATAGGGTTTACCAGGACACACACACACATCCACAAACTCAACACCACAAAAAAGGCAGAGATAGTTTTTGTTCCTTGTGTGACACATATACATACATACATGTACATACAAAAAAATATATACATCCTGAACCTCACCACCACAAAACCTGCATCAGTGGCAGCAACACAGTCATAAACGCTCGCACTGCAACTGAATCTGTGAGCAGGGGCCCCCGTGTGACAGGCAACAGGGCTCCTGTGCTAATTTGAGAGGGTACAGGGGCAACATAGCCTCTCCACTTTCATCAGCACCTCCTAACTATGCTGTCAAAAAAGAACATGCCTTCAGGGCCCGGCATCCAGAGCACCCCCTGTAAGGAATCGTGGGAAATGTGCACCCAGCACAGGGTGACAGGTCTCTCTCGTCTTTAATCTGGGAGAGGTCAAAATACCACTCTCATTCCCAGGCTGAGCAAGTCGAAATATTTTATTTAATGTAGCAGCAAAATAATGCTTTCAGACAGAATGGGTTTTGGGTTTGGATATTTATTGCATCAAATATTTCTTTGAGTACGAGTTTATTTTTCACCGAATTGCGTTCGTACACTAAATGCCATCAGAATGGGCAGAACAGATGGACTTAGGCACTGCAATGTGAACTGTTACAAAGTGCTCTTAATGATTGTAGAAGTCTCTGCTTTAGATTCTGGCCAAGGCTCAGCCAGCGATCCATTTTAATCACAGGGCTAATCAGCAAGCTTTTGAACATCTGAATTTCCTACAGCTTTCCGCCCAAAAATAGTCCCAGAAGATGTAAAGAGCATGAAATGAAAATGACAGGCAAATGATTATGCTGTATTAGAATCTGAGGGATAATTTGAGCGCTGTGCTCGCCTGGAACGCTCAAGCTGGAGTGAGGTCAGACGGCAAGATCATGCGTGGAGGCAAGAAGGAAGGGGTCGGATGATGTGTAGGCTGTGGTGTCGCTGCGAGGCTTAATCTGAAACATGAGTCGCGGGATTGTGGGAGATCAGAGTTGGGAATGCTTCCAAATGCCGCTAGCCGGCGTATTAATCGCTCCCAATAAAAGTAACTGCCTACGATATCCTCAAACTTGCAGTGCTCTCTTTCTCTGGGCTTTGTGGTGTGAGTCATCAGTTGTCACTGGCATCAACCGCCTTGGCCTTTACCTTAGGTTAAAGCAGTTAGCCTGACCTTTTTCCTCTCTGTTCGCTGGGAATCGGCGCCAAGAGCTCAGGAAGTGCTTTTAGCTCAGAAGGTGCTACAGAAAAACAGGTCCCATCTCAGTGCTGATGTGGTTCCTTGGGGGATAATGGGGTGTGATGCCTGGAGAATAGAGCAGTTTGCCTGGCCTGGCATAGATCCATGTCTGGCTCTCGGATGGAGTGCAGGGGGAAGTTGAAGAGCATTGGGGAGGGTTTGGCTTTCTCCTTGAAGCAGGAGTGGTGAGTTTCAAAGGCCGCATGGAGCGCATGGTTCATCTCTAGCTTTGCAAATGTGGATGAACACAGACAGCTGGAGATGACAGGAAGCAACACACACTTACTTAAAGCTTAAAGCATGCAGAATACACCAACTGCCAATAGCAGAACAGGCTGTCTATAGGGTTAGAGGACAAGCTGTTTATCTCTGGTTTCGTGAGAAAAACTCCCATAATGCATCAGTGGACTGAATGCCTCATGCCTATGCTAAAGCAACTTATGCATTCATTTTAAGGTCGCATTTGACAATCAGGGTGAAGACAAAAAATGTAAAAAAGAACTATATGCCATATGGGCTGAGGTCAAAGGTCATGGCCTTGCTGACGGCGCAGACAACCCCATGTATACTGGAGTCTCTGTGTGATTCTGACCTGCAGAAAGGGAAAGTTGCAAGGCTATTTTAGGCTCTACATAAGGAGTGAAAGCCCCACTGCAAACTTAGACTAACAGCATAAAGTTGTTGGATCTCACACTTGAGCAGAAGCCACATCTGTTTTCAGCTGTAAAGAAGTGCTAAAGTGTTGAAGGACCTTGGAGGGATATAGTTTGTTAAAATGGGATTAACAGAAATATATAGGTCAAATACAGCAGAAATGTTTGTGCACTCACTGTGAAGTTGGCACAAGCTTTTCGCCATATTATTATGCATCAATTAGTTATAGTCCACTTATTTGTTTGTATTGCTGCTTCTCTCTGTTTGCTACAGAGAATTCCAGTTGTATTAGCTAAAGTATTTTTGTTGGCGGCGCAAAAATAAACATGGCCAGCCATATTGCGAATAAAATGTCAGTTACCTTTAATTACATTTTTCAAAAACTTGTTCTTGTTCATTAGTTTGAACTTTTTAAGTTTTTAAAAGAAATACTATTATTCAGAAAAAGTGACAGTAAAGGCGTTTGCAATGTAACAAAAGATTTCTATTTCATATAAATTCGTACTTTCTATAATCAAAAAATCCTGATTTAAAAAAAAAAAAATCCTACAAAATATTAAGCAGCACAACTGATTGATTATTAATAATAAGGAATGTTGGTGACACTTTACAATAAGGTTACATTTGTCAACATTAGTAAACATGAACTTACAATGAAAAATAATGTATTAATCTTATCTTAATTTTAACATTTACTATACATTATTAACATCAAAATTAGTCTTTACAGTTGAACAGTTGTATAACTGTGTAACAAATATATTGCCCATTATTAGTTATACTACAGGGCTGTTGAATGCTTGAATCTGATTGGTTGATGAACATTCTATTATTTTCAGGGAAACACAGCTAAAGTAGTTCCAGGCAGGTCTTGGCTGTATTCCATATCAGTTCACCAAATGATTTCAGTTATTTCAAAAGGTCCTCACAGCCGACAACAGCAAAATAACTAAAACACACAACGACACTGAACAAGCAAATAAATACAGCAAACAGTAGGATAAAAACAACTAACTATTGCCATGTTTTCTCCACAAAATTACGTTTTATTATATGAAAGCACTCCTTATCTCCCGCTCTCTCTCCCATAGTAATGCGAACACACACTCACACAGAAACATGTTGTCATCACTGCTCTGATGAATTTATCTATAAAATAATTTAGTAACTTAAAAGCTTCATGACATTTCTCACTAGGAAGGTGATAACAGCGCTGTTCTTGAAGCAGATAAACTTAGTTTTGCTATTAGTAGAGACTCTGCCGCCAAACACTGTTGAAAAACACACAGAATAAGGTCATTCACACATGCTTAATCTCTCTCTCTCTCTCTCTCTCTCTCTCTCTCTCTCTCTCTCTCTCTCTAATAACAGCATTAATAATTTCATTAGTCTGCTATTAATGGCTAAAGCCTCCTTTAGCTCTAAAATTACGTTTTGTAATTAGCAAGGCGTGGGATGAGATGCATAAGAAATTAGTCCTCCACATAAGAGCATTTTAAGAACAAAACCTGACAAATCTTAAAAATTCAACACTAATGCATTACCTCGGTGTGCATTTTTTCCTAATGAATCAATGACACGTTATCAGTTATTGCTTACTTAATGCATTAACTAATGTTAAGTGATGGGACATTATTGTAAAATAGTTTTCATAATTTCACTATATATGAATGTTTTTCCCCTGCATTTTTAATAAATACAGCTTTGAATAGACTTATTTTAAACTAGCAAATTAAAAATGAATAACATCACAAGCAAACACCCGAATCACAGCCCTTCAGTGCACAATTCCACTCTTGCTTTTATGCTTGATGCTTAATTAGAAATTTTATTAGGAATGAACGTGATGGAAAAAGTGTGTAAAATTTCCATCATATATTTAGCAAATGGTCCACTGGATTGTATTCAAAAGAGTTTATAATCAGCATTCTGCTACAAATATTTACTCAATATTCCAAGCTGTAACCATCTGATGGACTTCAGATAAATAATGCATATTTAAATGATAGAATTAAGGAGAATCTGACTTTTTCCGCATTTAAATATTTACATTCCAGGTCTCATGTGTAAGAACTGGGCGCTATGATCTGCTGGCATGAGCAACGGCGTGATGGAAAAAGCAGCAATCTCTCTGCTCCTGCTGGATAACCTCCTAGCCCAAAATATTCTGTCTCCTCTTTTTTTCTCTCGTCCTCTTCGTGGTTGCTTTTTGCACACCTCTGTGACACTCTACCTGCAGTGTGGAATTTTAATGTCAGCACACAATGGAATTAGAATAAATGGAGAATTACAAACCTCATAATATGGGAATGGGAACACATGAGCTTCAGTCTAGTGGAAGCAAAGATGTTATCATCAAATTCTTTCCTCATTGTTTCAAGATGGTACTGGAGCTTGGTGTTTTCGCGAGGCTGATTGGATTGATGTTTAAGCATGTATTTAAATATTACCCAAGATTCTGGCACTCTCTATTTCATAAATGCTTCTGACTCAGGAATGACCTCGTTTTGTATATCCACGACTTCATTTTCTCAATTACCCATCATGCTCTTAAAGAATTGCAATTTCCATTTGGATGATGTCCACTAGGGGACTTAAGCTTTTAATGATATCAAGAGCAAATGTGCGTAGAAGTGGCACCGGAGCCAAATCAGGCAATCTGCGGGGCCTGTGAGCGTACACGCGGCAGTCAAATTACTTAATTGGCCTTTCTAATGACTAAATTGCCCCCTGCTGTCCAGGACCACTTAGACAATTATGTATTGGCCTGAATAGGAGGCTTGCTCTGGAATTTACTGAACTGGAAAAGCCAAGCCATGGATACTGTTAATGTTTACTTTCATCAAATGGGAGGTAGTGACTTACATCAAAGTGCCATCTTTCCCCAAAGCGTGGCACACACACCGTGAGGAAGCAGTGGTCAGCAAGACCAACTCTGTGTCTGTGCTGAGGGTGCGCCCTTCCTCGCAGAGTTAATTATCCATGCAGTACACACAGGAGTTTGTGCCCCACAAACATCCTGTCCTGTGGCTTTTTCAGCTTTCTGTCAAGTTGAAAATATAAGAGGATAATGTTATACACAAAATTAATTTTGACTCAATAGCAAAAGATGTGTGTCTGCGCGTGAGTGTACCGTTCATAAGTTTAGTTTTGGTACAGCGTTTGATAGAAGTTTTTTAAATGGGTCATGAATTGAGAAACCAAAGTGTCCTTGATCTTACAACATATATGTAAAAGGTCATTGTACTGTAAAAACATCCTGTAAGCTTAGAAAATTACTCATTTGGAATTTGACGTATCAGTGCGACGAAAGACCGCATCAGTAGAATAAAAACATCTACTTCTACATCATCGTATCTTTTGCCCCGCCCACTGGCGCATTAGTGAGATGAGAAGAAAAGAGAGATACAGGATCCTAATGCAAAGAAAGTTTCAACTATGTGAATGTCTCAGAGCATTATTTGTTTGTTCAGTACATTTCACTGTAAGATATGCACAGATATTAATGCCACAACATGTTATTAACTGTCATTCTAATGCCTGATCGGGTGATCAGTGATTTTTGATATGTAATGTTTCATGCAGTCAGATGTTCTTAGTCTCGAAATCATTTATTGCTGTTTATGCTTCAAGAAATTGAGAGAGTGACTATATGATCAACTTCACATTGTTTAAAAATAATCTGTTATTTAAATTGTGATTAAATTATATACAGAAAGGTATCAAAGAACTCTCACTTTATAATCGCTGGAGCTGTCAATCACACATTGCATGTTTTTCGGTGACGCATTTAAATCAGAGGGCTTAAATTATGGTAGAAAATGGTCTTTTATTTTTAAATTATGACTTTTTATGTAAAAACTCAGGAAGCATTAAAAAAATGCAATTTTTGACCCCTCTAATCTCACAAAGACTGCATTTACAGTATTTGATCCAAAATTTCATAAAAACATTAATATTGTGAAATGTTATTACAATTTTTAAATAACTGTTTTTATCTTTAAAGTCTTCGGTGTCACATTTTTAATATGTTGATTTGGCTCAAATAAATATTCAATATAAGAAAAAAAAGGCAAGTGTCAAGTTTATCATGCTTACAGGATTAGATGCTCCTGTTTAAAACTCTAAATGTCTAACATAGAAATCTCACTCTAACATAGAAATTGGTTTTGATTTTTATCATTCAAATGAATGATCCCAGGTGCTCCCTATTGGTAGTGAGTCATGAAATATCTCAATGACTGAACGAATGGCCTGTCTTGCTAAGTCTGTTGTGCTACAGTATTCCAGCGCTAATGAATTCTGCACATTGGGGATAGATCGTGCTATGAGCTCCCAACAGCTGGGAATGCACAAGACAGAGTGCTATTCCACACAGCTGTGATCCCAGCGCCAAGATCCACCTTTCTTTTCTTTTCCTTTCTCTTCATCTTCTTCACTGCATTCCTCCTTGAGAATGGAACAGTCATTTCACCTTTGCTTTAATGGCCTCACGTCACGCGAGAGGTCGCCCACCGGCTGTCTTACCTATCAGTGGCCTATCAAGGTCTATTTTACAAAAAAAAAAAACCCACACAAATACAACCAATGGGTCTAACAGAGTTAAATCAGATAACACACTACAAACACCCTTCAAACAGTCAACAGATAAAGAGGTTTGGAGAGTGTTCCCTCTTTATAGGAAAGATTCTGAGGCGACCAACCACAAACATGGCACCCTTTCAGAAATATGAGGAGACTTTCCAGCAGTGCTTTTGTTAGTGGAACAAAGAAGATTGAAATGAGACTGAAACATTTTTGTCATGTACACACACAGACATAAAACTAGAAGAAATCTACTTGTGTGGTCGACTTTGTCACATTTGAAAGTACATGAACTGAAAGACACTGCCTTTATATGAGAAATTCAACATTACTTTATATATTTGTGTTCAGTATGATAAAAAAAGAAAAGAAATTAATACTTTTATTCATCAAGGATGTATTTATTAAATAGATCAAAATTGACAGTAAAGACTTGCTATTTCCAATAAATGTGGTTCTATTCATCAAAGAATCACGAAAAAAATGTATCATGGTTTCCACCAAAATATTAAACAGCACAGCCATTTTTAAATGAGAAATGTTTCTTGGTCCAAAATCTGCATATTATGAGGTTAATGATTTCTGAAGGATCATGTGACACTGACGAGTAATGATGCTGAAAATTCAGATTTGTCATTACAGGTATAAATTACATTGTAAAATATACTGTTTTCCAACAGACTTGGTGAAGACAGGAGACTTCTTTTAAAAACATTGAACAGCAGTGCGTGTTATCACTTTTCAACCTTATCCAATAAAATCTCAATAGATAAAATCAAGCCCCACCTTACACTGAATATTCCGTTTCAGGAATCTGTCATTACAGAAGGTAAATGTGTTTTAAAAAACTGTTTCATGATAATCCAGAGACCCTCCATGCTTGGTTCTACACTCAGAAAAAAGGTACAAAATCTGTCACTGGGGCGGTACCAAAAGGTACACATATGTACCTTAAAGAGTGCAAATGAGTACATCAAAGTGGTACCTACATATTCGTACCATATTAGTACCTAAATGGTACATATTAGAACCTTTAAAAATGTACCGTCCCAGTGACCGCTTTTGTATCCTTTTTTCTAAGCGTATAGGATCTTTTTCTGAATCTTATCAGGTCCACAGCACACATGGGCAGCCTCCCGGTGACCTCTGCCCTAACACGATCCATACTATCCCTAAACACTCCTCTGGGTCCTGCCCGCACATGTCTGCACAAACCCCACGAGATGAGTAAAGATGGGAATATGGCTACTTCTGTGACCCTTGGACAAGCAGGCACGTGTATGCAGAGTAAGAATCATTGCCTATGATCACAATCACAATATTCATGATCCTTACAGACAGTTATGCACCATAAACCTTCTGTCAGACTGCTATTGTTTGAACAGATGCTGCTTGCCACTGACTAAAACACATCTCTCTTCTTTTATCATTTCTACCTCCGCCTCAGACAAAGTTTTCATAGCTCGCCCCCACCGGGTCGGGACTGATGTGAAAAACGCCCGCTGGATCGCTTGAAATGCGGCTCCTCTCGTAAAGTTTTACTAGCATCCACATAAATCCTCTGATTCCCTGTCAACCTCTTCCCCTCGAAACTGGTTTCCCCTCACTTTGTCACTGTAACCTCTGCAGGCTCGGAGTCTGAAAACCCCCTGATCATCAGCGCCTAAGGGGTTCAGACGAGCTTCAGTGATATTAACAAGGTCTCATACTCAGATGTACAGTTATGGCCATTCTGCTCTTGAGAGAGGCATGATGGGAAAGATTGTATATAATTCCATCCATTTTTTATGGGATCAGAATGAGATCAGGCAAATTCAGTCCCAATTTATCAATAAAACAGGCATGTAATGCAGTGCTCACTGTTCGTGGCTGTTCGAGAGTGGATTATATATAGCTACACTGGGAAGCAAGTACATCTACAGAACTTGTTTATGGCATTTGGAGCCCCCGCCCCCGTCCATCTAAGACGACAGCAGATAGGTTCAGATTAGCACACTATTAGGTTTCTGCACTGCGCTAATACTGGTTTAGAGCCAGTGACATCACAGGGGAAACAGTGACACATATCTATTACTGACAGCTCATCACCCAGTCTCGTTTTATCCTTTCTCATTCATTCTTAATTATTATAACCACATCTCTGCTCTCACTCTCTCCCCTATAACCTCATTTAGTGTTCATTATACTCCATACAAAGCATACAAAATGTAATTCTGTCTTCATTTAAAATACCTGTCAAAAGTTTGGAAACATTACACATTTGTTTAAAGGAAGTCTCATGCTCAACAAGGTTGCATTTATTTAATCAAAAATATAGTAAATATAGTACAGTATAAATATAGTAAAAACAATATTACAAAATATAAGTTAAAAGAAGTGAATATATTTTTTATTTTTTTTATTTATTTTTTTTATTTTTTTCTGTGATGGAAAACTATTTCATTGACATTTATCTATTTATCATCTTAGTCACTTTTAATGAATCATTTTGTATTTTTTATTTGTTTGGCACTCCTGGTCCCTGGTCCCTTCCCAATTTCTTTGTTTGGACAGAAAGCAGTTTTGACATATGCTAAAAAATCTTGGATGGAAGTTATATGGGTTTATCAGTGATTAAATGATACCATAATAAAAACATTTTTGGGTGAACTATCCCCTTAATGTCCTTGCTGGAAGTTTTTAGGTCTGTCTTTGCTTGATCATTTTCCTTTGCTTACATTCTTTACAATGCACAAAACTGTCCAACGTTCAGACTGTCCTTGAGTTAAATACTTGTATGTTTTTACAATCTTTTTCCCAGAAACAAAATACTTTTGATTCAGCCTACAGAGAGATTCTGGCTAGCCACTCAATGTAGCATTGTTTAAGTCTCGTTGTGGAGTTGGGACATGGAGTTGTCTTCTACCACGGTTGTCTGCCATTTGAACTTTCAACATTCGGATGTTCTTGTTTTACGAATGTAAAACCAGACTGATTGAAAGAAACTATGTTTTGTCTTTTTCCCTATTTATGGCCAAAAAGAGATGTTTTGGCGTATCGTTCCTCTCATCTTCCCTGTTTTTCCTCTGCCTCAGATCTCGCTCAATTTCACCTGCCATTTAATGTTCCGATTCCTGTTCTCCACCTCTCTCCTTTCTCAGCTTTCCCTCTGCACCCACTGGAACAGCTTGTATGTAATATCAAACACATGGCAACGTTTATAGAAGGCAAATGAGTTGAGAAATCAAATTTGCTTAACGATTCCAGCTCTGGTTCCTCAGGAACCAGTTACCATGGGAGATGATGATGGGCATCTGAAATTACACCCTCCAGACAGAAAGACAGGAAGGGAAGGGAAAGAGAGAGAGAGAGAAGAAATCTCAGGTTTTCAGGTTCAAAATGAGAGAGGACAATATTTTGGGGTGCCTGATGTGCACAAGATTGTGATGAGACCTTAAAAAAACTTCCAATTATTTCAATCAATTGGGGAAAAAAAAACTCAAATAAAATTATTAAATGGAAAAATAAACTAGAAATGTTATCTTTGCAACTAACTTAATTAAAATGGAGTTGAGGTACTAAATTTAAACAGTAAAATAAAAAATAAATATATTTTTAAATAATACTACTACAATACTTTAAAAAATGAACATTTAAACATTTAAAAAATAAAAGCAAAGAAAGAAATTAAAACTCCTTAAAACACCATGATTTTATAAATCCAGCTTAATTGTGTTTTTAATTTTTAAAGTGACATTTGAAACAACGTCAGCGATGAATGAAAATGAGAAAAAACATAACGATTGGCAACAGGGGAATAATACGGTACCATCTCACATTCTTTCTTCTGAGAGCTGGACACAGAGAAAGAGAGAGAAAGGGGGGTTTGGGTGGGAGTGAACACGCAGGCCTATTCAGATAGCATAGTTTGGTTTGGCAGCGAAAAGCCTGTGTGTAAGCAGTCTGGGTAATTGGTTTCTGATGCCCCTGTCAGTTTTCGGCCAGACCACCTGCCCAAGGGAGGAGGTTGAGAGGGAGAGAGAAAAAGAGACTTGCACTACAGCATCTCTATCCCACCCATCAAGCTCTTAACCCCTCCCTGACTTTCCAAAATGCCCCCAATTCAGCCCCCATTGCTACACTGGATCATTCACGGGGCCCTTGTGCAGTATATTTGATTATGATGATGGTCAGATGGGCACCGGCGTAGGAGAACAGCTCCTGCGAGGCTTGATCGTCCCCCAAGCAGGGTGCCAGCGGATATGTGCACCACAAGGCAACTTTACAGAACCTCTAATGTGAAAAATATGGCTTCAGGCACTCGTCCGTGCCAGAGAGCGCTTTTCCATGGCTAGCCGTGATATTCGATCGACATGCATTAGCAAATCCTTTCGTTTTCAAACGCATAAATCACGTTTTTCTGTTCCGGCTCTCACAGGTAACAGACATAACAGCCATTTCTCGTTGTTTTAAGCAAAAAAAGCTGCATGAGAGACTTTATCTGCCGTGTCTGAGCGGCAACGGTGCTCAAAGCACCGGTCTAGAGAGAGCGAACGCTGTTGGTGTGCCAAAAGCTAAGGGAGATGGAGAAAATAAATGAGTGAGAGAATAACGGACACCTTCCAGACGTAGTTCAGCTATTATGCCGGCCAACTCAAGCACATGGCTGCGGTGTGAATGGCTTTTTAATGCCTGCTAACAGGCGTGGTATTTAGCACGGTGAAGAACTGTAGATGGGAAGAGAGTGTCGACAGAGCGGGGATGGGTCTTTCCAACCAGCCATGACTGAGCCGAACACGTCAGCTTTCCTTGGTGTCCACTAATCCTGAATCTTACCACCATCAATGCTTGTTGGATTCAGTTAGATCTACACATAAAGGCAGCCAAAAATGACTTGAAAGGTTTAAAGAAACATCTTGGAGAGGTTCAATTAATGGTATAATGTGTTTTTGCTGGAATAATGCTGAGAGAAATTAGCTGAGAGTTTAAAAACACGAGTGTGGAAAAGTATTGGGACATTATTGTGATTCCTGGGAGTCTGTTATTCCAGCGCCACGTTTGGCCCACCAGCTGAAGCAATTACAGATTTTCAGGCTTTGCAGCCCAAGATTTACATATTTCAGCACCTTTGACTTCAGCCCTGATATGACCTCAGATGACTCTACAGCTTTGAATGGCAGTTATACCGCTCAGCATGCACAAATGTTTACTGTGTTTGTATATCTGTGTGGTTAAGACACTCTCTGTGTCAGATGGTCTGTATACAGCCACGACTGCTGTAAATTCCCCCAACAAATTCCTAAAAACTGGTCAGAGGAGGGTGAAACAGGTCACTACGGAGAAGATGCAGTATAAGATTGAATACACTTTGAAGAGGATAAATTAAAGGAATGTTCTAGGTTCAAAATAAGCTGCTCTATCAACAGCATATCTGTCGTGCTGACTAACTCAAAAGATAATTTGGACTCGTCTCTCAGTTTCTAAAAATCATTTTAAAGTATTCACAATAGAAGTCTAAGTTGCAAGGCTTTGCGCTAGGATAAATGTTGAAAAATACTCTAAAGTATAGCCCCAAAACAAACATTATGTGTGTTAATGAGTAAAAATGGTCCCTTAGGGTACTAATATGCACACTTACATTTTAGAATGGCACAAAGGTGTACCTTTTAAGGGTGCTGCCCACATGACAAACTGTTGTACCCTTAAAGGTAAAAGTTTTGCACATGGTTTTTGGATACTACACAAGAAAAGGACTCCCATTGTACATATTTACATTGTACATGTTTTTTTCTGTGGTAATTGACAGCGTATCGCAGCTGCTATTGATAGCTTGTGCTATTTAGAACACAAAATGTTCCTTTAAAAATCTAATTCTATATTAATGCAACAAGTTGCTTTTCAGTCCGCCTACAGTTAAGCTAATGAACTGCATCTATGTAATTATTACAATAAATCAAATATTTATAGAATACACCTTTTTATCATATCGCTTGCTGCCATTTTATAAAAGCAAAAATATTCTATTCTATTCTATTCTATTCTATTCTATTCTATTCTATTCTATTCATTCCAATGACTGATATTACTAAAAATCAAACTTGCATTGGCAGATGCTTTTAATGAAAAGCAACTTATGTTACACTGAAGGTATGCACTTTATCAGGTTCACCCATGGTGTTTCCAGCCTTTAAAGCACAACCTTTCTCTGTTCAGTAGGTTCAAGTAACTAAGATGTTAAAATGTAAGAAAGGTTTAAAAAGAGATCTATATACCAGGGGGTTTCTGTGCATGTATTCGCATTCCCTCCTATAATGTCTTTACCGGTCAAATGCAGACCCCCTCCCACCTTGCGTTCTGCAGAAGCCGTGACCCTTCTGTGTAGAGGTCGAGTGTTACAGCTCTCCGTATATTGCGAGAAAAGCACACAGGAGCTTGTTAACTTACCAAGCCGCATGGCCCCCTGCCGCTCACTCTATTTGGAGTGCCATCCGTCTCGGGGGTTGAACGAGCCCTGTTACGCCGTTACAAAGCATCAACGTTCCCCCCCCACCCTTAGAGCTGTCCATGGTGAAACAGCCATCCATCAACCTGTAGAAAAGAGGCCTGCAGGGGCCCCTCTCGAACCTGCCATGGGCCCAGGCCAAACTCAGGAGGAAACATCCCTTTCCAAACAAGCCCTTCAAGAGGCACCCTGCCCCAAAAGAGAGAGACAAAGCGGGATGAAAGAGATTCAAGGAGTCATTTGAAACAAATTATCCATAGAGGAAAAGTAGGAGCTAATGATTTTCCTCTGAGGGTGAACAGGAGATGGTTAGAGCAAGAGAAAAGGAGCACCTTTAGCAGATTGGTCTCTAGGACACTTTGCATCCAAGGAAAACGGCCTTGCCTTTTTGTTTATCATGGTGATAAAACGTTTTATGTGGTGGTAGACATCATCAGAACACTCTGATTCTGCATTGAGTTTCTCTCATTATTGGCTGAGTGTGTGATCTGGGTCAGTTTTAAGGCTGATGTTACTGTGGATTTAATGACTCACAGTACTTTTGGTTTAATCTTAATTCTCAGAACTCCTAAACAGAAATAAATACTCATTATCAGCTCCATTCGCTTAGGATTTTGTTTCAAAGAGTGAGAATTAAAGTAGTGATGCCCTGATATTAAACTTCTGGTTGAAACAATAAGTCTATAATTATGTCCATGTTATATGGCTGACAACAGATATATTGCCAATATTAAAATTCTATACTATTTTATCTAAATAAATTAAATTTGAAACACTAAGAAAAAAATAAAATGCTAAAAATAAAAAGTGAGTTTATGCTTCACAACATTATAGTACAGCATCTTTTGAGAATACATAGCTAAATAATACAATTAAAAGTTGTATTAAAATATGAGTTAATTAAAACATTTTTTTTTACATAAAATTACCTTTCATGTAGTGTGTAACATAGTTCTAAGTGAATGAAAACATCCTGCAAAGTTTTAAATGTGGAACTGCACCGTAGGTAAAGTTAAGAGTCGACTCTGAGTCAAATAAACAAATCGTTTTTCAAACGAATCGCAAGCAATTTCATTGTGACGTCAAGACAAAAAATTAGCATATTGTCCGTCCACTTATTGCGTGCGCAGACACCAGGAAAACTTGAACCACCTCAAACACTGCAGCGGATACTGGATAGCATCATGTCGAGAAGACGCTGTGCTTTACAATATGTTTATTGTGTTTCATATTGTGTAAGTATCTGGCTAACCGGCTAACTCACGTTATTACTGTCTTACTGAAATACTACTGTAAATCAGCTGTGGGCTGCAGTGTTACCTAAAACTGTGTCTATTAATGCAGATTGTCTGTCATTCTTAATACTTTGAGTAAAGATAAAGGATGGAGCTAGATTTTAAAACTTTGATGTTACATCAGTCAATCACTTTAGTGCATGGCTAACGTATGCGCCATTATTGATACCGTTCCCACATGGGCACTGAAATAAATTAGAAATACACACACACACACACACTTTGTTGATGGACGTAGCATCACTGAGAAACGTCCGGCTCTAGGTTCGGGATGAATAACTAATTCTTCCAATGTTTCATTGATTCAGACTCACGCTGGGATTGGTGTAAAATCAACGTTATCTTTACAGTCTTTACAGTGTGTACTATCGCTGAGCTATAGGAAGCCTCCAGATGGAGCTTGAGTTCAATTATGGTAATGAGGGTTTGTTTCTGAAATACGCACTGTACGAGGTCAACCAATCACAACAGACTGGGCCATCTGACCAATCAGAGCAGAGTAAGCTTGCGCAAAGGAGGGATTTAAAGAGACTGATTTATCCAGCGAGTCATTTGAGAATTGAACATTCTGGTGATGTACAATGTATATTATGAGAAAATGAAATAGTTTTTTGACCTTTGGTGCATGTAAACCTGTTGTTGGAGACCTCCAAAACTAAATTAGGAAACTTTAAAATAGCATAGTAGGGTGTAAACACTACAGTGTAAACTGGCAGGCTACAACGAAATTGTTCAATAAAGTCGTTATTTTTGTTTCTGCGCACAAACAGTATTCTTGTCCCTTCATAAAATTAAGGTCGAACCACCAGAGTTAAATGGACTATTTTAACAAAATAGTTTACTACCTTTCTGGCCCTTGAAAGTGGCCCTTTAAAAATATACGTAAAATAAAAATAAAATTAACAAAGAGATGCTTCTGTAAAAGAAGGTTATGAGAAAAAAAAGAATATATTTCTATTCTTCCTTTCAGTGAGCCTTTCAGACTTTCCCATAATCTTTCTCTCTCACTCTCTGTCTGTGTATGGGAGAGGAGTGGAGGGGAAAAGGTCTTCTGAAAGTGGATCCAAACTGCCTGCTAATCAGGATGCCAAGTCTAACAGGCATTGACAGCCTTACAGAATGTCTGTATATGCGTGTTTTGAAATGGCAGGCTGCCCTGTCAAATCTCCATTTGTTTTTTTCCCCCCACAAAGGCAAGCAGCCCACACATTTACTCTGACAAACCACTGTTTGGACTGGTGATCCATGTGTATCTATTGGCTTATTATCTTCAGCAGATACTCTTGTTCTGTATTATGGGAATAGATAACCTCCACTTTTACATGGGAAAACGGTTTAGAGTCCAGCAATGACATACATTACACATGCTCTGATTCCAAACCCCCCGATTCACTTTCTCTCACGGATGAGAAGCAGATGAGAGCGGGTGAAAATGGAGAGAAAAAGGAAGAGAGAGAGACAGGGAGAGATAAAGGTAGGGAGGTCAGAGCGGGGTTTAGGAAACAGACAGTCACCCCCGGATGAAAGGAATCCACAACCCTCTTCAATGATAACCATGTGTCCCGGTCCCTGCTCTGGTCGGAGGAAGAAACACATCAGTGCAGAACAAAACCAAGTGAGCTGCCTAACTAGACAGCATTTGTAGTCATAATTGTTGCTCTACAAGCAAAATGTATCAATAAAATAGATAAATCTAATATATGAGGATTTGTCCATCATTAATGTGTGTCTTATACTACCGGGCTATTGAATGCTTGAATCTGATTGGCTGTCAAACGCTTCTAAAGTGTGCAATTATTTTCAGGGAAACGCACAGCTAAAGTAGTTCCAGACAGGTCTTGACCGTATTCCATATCAGTTTGCCAAATGATTTCAGTTATTTCAAAAGGTCCTTACAGCCGACAACAGAAAAAGAACAAATATAGTTAACAATAGGATAAAAACAACTAATTATTTCCATGTTTTTCAACATAATTACGTTTAACTATGTTTGAAAAGAACATACTCTCTTTCTTTCGTTCTCTCTCTCCCACCCAAACACACACACACACACACACACACACACACACACACATACTACGGGCACACACTTGTGCAGAAACATGTCGTCAGCGTCCATTTTATGAAATGTATCAATAAAACAGTTTGGACAATTTGTGTATTCACCACACTTCACATCACCCCAAAAACAGTGTGAATCATGAAATGTCCTCTAAATAGGTGAGATACTAAAATCTTACTAGAATTCAAGTTACTATACTGTGGAAAGCTGTTTTGAGTTTGTTTAAATGTACAGACAGAGAAGTAATGTCTAAGTGTTCTCTAAAAATGGTGTTCAAGGCTACCTTTGAAGCTGTTAAGCTTTGACTCATGGGCACCGCTGGACTGGCCACAAACCGGACTTCATGTTATTATATTTTATTATATATTACATTATGTGTGTCTTGTGGTCTGTCTAATTGACACCTTCAAATGTCCTCTGTAGCTGTCAGCAGTGTTTGCAAGTGTGTGAGCTCTGGGTCTGGTGTGACCTGAAATAACCTAAAGAGCTCATCTTCCCTTCTCAAGGATTCTGGTTTCACACTGTTTATCGGGTGAACAATTCACTGCCTGTAATCTATGTGGAAAGGCCTTGAAAATTAAGAATTTCCTCACACAGCCAAGAGTTTGAGTGTGTCTGTGTTTGCGGTGAACAGAGTGCTTACTTTTGCTGAAATAGTTCTTCTCATTCTGCCATTCCTATTATGAATAAAGGCACCGACGTATGCGCACACAGCGATAAAAATGTGGTTAGTTTGTGTCTAGGAGGCAGAGCACACCGCACACACGCCAAACGATACCAAAACCACAACCACTCACCCGGAGCATCTGTTACTAAATGAAACAAGAGCAGTGACTCTACTGAAAGATGAGAGCTGCTATCGCTCTCTTCTCAAACACATAAACAAAAAACACATTTCTCGTAACTTAAGTGCTTCTGACAGAGTTTAATGTGAGATGTCTGTCAAACATTTTCATAGAAATAGGCCGAACACAGGAATCAAGAATCATGAGTCCAAGTCCAAAGTCTATTTCAATTCTAATATCAATTAAAAAAAACAAAAGAGAAGTGAGAAGTGACTGGGTCCCGAGGTCTAGGTGAAACTGGGCTTTATGTCACTGACAGCAGGTTGAGGCTTTGCCACTGTCAAAGTCATTCATATTCACTCATTCACTAATATTTGTCAAGTGTTCATGCTTATGTCGGCAGAAAAGGTTCTCACGCAAAATTTCTGCAAGAGTCAGAACAGGTGCATACGCACAAGAATTTCTCCACAATGTTAAAGGTGCATTTTCTGTAGTCATACCATACCAATCAATCAGTCTATCTTTCTGTCAGGATCAATATTGTCAAAGATGACTGGCAATTAGCAAACAGTTTGGACTGACGGTATGGTTCTGTTCTGGGAAAGAACTCCCTGCCCACCCAGAGCACCCATAAGAGCTCTGGATCTCCCATCCATCCATCTACATATCTATCTAATATCACTAGAACATATAGTGTAAGCGTTTTGAACTTTAAGAGGCTTTACAGTTTTTGTTGAATACGGAATGCGGTCTAGAGGAAGCTAGATATTTTACTTTATAAAGTTTTAAATATGTATATTTTCCCTGCTAAACCCCATTGATTCTCTCTATTAAAGGTTGGGTAGGTAAGAATTGGTTAAAAAATTTTTTTTCAAATTTGTTTAAACTTTCTTTATATATCAATACATAATTAAAATGTAAGTAGTCTGAAAAAGAAAGTATAAAAATTGAGTGTCTGTAGACCTCTCACGACTTTTAAAGACAGCTCATTATTTCCATTCACTCCACCTTCTCCCTTCTTGGCTCTTTCCAAAGCCACGCCCCCAAAACACATGAACGCGCTCCGCCGCTCAGCTGGAAGACGCATTATTTAACTGAGACGAGCGGAGAAGAAGAGCGGAGTGCATGTAGTGACATCATGTCAGAATCACATGTAATAAAAAATCTAACTTTATCAGTATGAATATAAACAAATAAGATGTATTTTAGTACTATCAAGCTAGAATACAGATACTGGTAAAGTTTAAAATATATTTTTGTTTGTTTCGTTAACGAGCTAGTTATATTTATAAGGCAAAGCTAAAAACGGGTAGCATTGATACATGTTTTTCCAATAACATCAGTTATACTGTGATGAAGATGAATTTCGTGTAAGATTCATAACATAGGTATACTGTGTTTTGCATGTAAGAGTTTCCATGATGAAAGCATTGTTGACTCTAATGAGGACCGCACTCCGGAGACAAATAACGCATCGTCGGCTCGAGGACAAGGCCGGGGTCCAGGGGGAGAAGCAGAGGAGGTCGTGCAAGAGCGCGGGGAAATATAGGTTCAGAGGAAGTAGAGGTGCGCGCATGTGGACAGATCCTGTAGCAAAAGGGGTGGTGGCCATGGTAGCGAGAGAGAGTGACAGTCACACGAGCCAATCACTTGATTCGTCCCGAACTAAAACAATGAGTGGTGTTTATTGCAGATTAAAAAGTCTAGAGTCACTCGATTTTTATACTCTCTTTTTCAGACTACTTACATTTTAATTATGTATTGACATAATTGACAAAGTTTAAACAAATTTGGACAAACGTGTTTAGATCATTCTTACCCACCCTACCTTTAAAACCCCTGGAGCCATGTGGAGTATGTTTATTATGGATGTGCTTTTGTGAGCTTCAAATTCAAATGAACCCATCACTGCAATTATAAAGCTTAGAAGCATCAGGATATTTATTAATATAACTTTGATTTGTGGTCATCAGAAAGAAGAAAGTCATATACACCTAGGATGGCTTGAGGGTGACTAAATCATGGGGTAATTTCCATTTTAAAGTGAACTTCTCCTTTAAGTAAAAATATAATGAATATGTTATACAGATTTAGCAAAATGCTCTTCTCTGGAGTTAGCCTATTTAATAGAGTTTATGTGCATTCAATAGCTTTCTTGAGTTAAATGTAATTTTAAATGGCATTGCATTGCCTACAAGCTGTTTTATTGACGTCTTTCCTCAATTAAATATAGGACTGATAGAGATAGAGAAAGCGTGGGAGAAGAAAGGTTAAATGACCTGGGGCATAGCCAAACCAGACAGTAGCTTGAGTCTCACAGAGAGATCTGAACAACAGATAAATGTAGGGTCACAGAACGGCCAATCTGAGGCAGTGTGTGAGTGTGACAGTGTCAGATATGGCATTTAAAACTGCCAGACTACAATAAATCAATGAAAAAATTATTTGCTCCAGGCTCAAATTTGAAACTGGGACATTTTATAAACCTTATCATCAGCCTGGTTAATGGATATTAATTAGGTGACTTTAGTACTTTTCATGGCACTGAAGCATATCATTATTGCCCAAGACATAAGGAAATGTCTCATTTCTATTCCCCTCATGCAGTTATAACAGTTGCTAAATTCTTAACTGTGCCACATGATGCTACATAATACTACTGCATATCCTCTCACACATATTTGCCCTCTATTCCACACCTTCCACAGCTGCAAAAGACTCGGCCTGGTCCCCTAAAGACTTAATCAGCACCATCTTTTACAGAAACAGGAGACTTTAAACCAGCTTTACCCAGCACAAAGTCCTCTGCTCCCAAACAGAGTGGCCCCATTCAAATTTATGAACAAAATTAGAGAGGTAAAGTAGGAGAAAGTGAGAGTGAGAGAGAAAGAATAGTAGTTGAGAGTCCAATAAAAGAGCTCCATTGTATGCATTCCCATGAGGTCTCAGTACAGCCCTAATGTGATGGGAGGCCGTGTTGTCCAGAGCAGGAAAGGGACGACTCATTGAATTAAATCAGCTGAGATCAGCCTGGCGGCACCACTGGATTTACTGCTCACAGCTGGTCCAGCAGAAGTAACGTTTAGGGCTAGCACAAAATTACCCTCTTCCTCACCTGCTCCATCACAACTTATCAAACTTTATTAACAGGATTGATTCAGATTAATGACACTATGTCCCACAAGGATGAATCAATCTGTGACAGTTAAAATGCTTTCGATCACACTTAGAATTAATGGTGCTTGCTAAGACGATCATCATTAGTACTACTACTGCTCATACTTGAAGTTTGGGATTTGGACAAATCTTTGGCATGCAGTTTGTCCTGGTCGCATTTGCGCAAATACAGACATAAATGATACCTCAAATCATGTGGTTTGTTGAAGAGAGGTGTGCTATTACTTTTCTAAGCAATCGGATTTACGATTTTGCCTGATGGACAATTAAACGAGCGGAAAAATCCCCAAGACTTACTTGATGGAAGGACCTAAGCCATATTTAGGGTCCATTATATCATAGAGACTTAGGGGTGAACTCTTTTGACTGGCCAGTAACCAGTTGCCTAGATGCAACACACTAGCAATTGTACAGAAAAAAGTCCCAGCAACTCAAAATAAGCATTAAACACCACTCATTATTTCACTAGAAATTAAAAATATTTATTTGCAAAAAGTGTTTCCGGTGTAGTCATGAGTATGTATGTGTGCGTTGCCATGGAGTTTGTTTGAGCTGTAATTCTTTGGTTTTATTGGTTAAAATTTGGTGCAAAACTTTCCCTCTCCCTGCAGTTCCATTAACATCAGCACTTTTTCCCCCAAGGTTTTGCCATCCAAATCTATGCCACAAAAGTGTATGAGCACAGGTGTGTGTAGCGTTTTTGTATGCTCTGTGTAGTACAATGTTAGCTTACATTTAACAGAATAAAAACAAAAGTTTATATGACACAACCTATCCTTTGTGTATGTATTCTCACAAAAAAATTGTTTTTTGGTTTCCAAGGGTTCTTAGGCAGAGATTGGTTGCTGGCAGAAGCTCGAAGACAGGATTGTTTGTGATTGGTTGCTGGCCCGTTATGTCCACCAAACAAACCTTATTTTTATTTTAGTGAGTTCTATAGGAAACCAAGATCTCTGTTCAGATCTCTGTTTTTCCTAATGCTGCACATTATTAAAGGATCTAATTAAATAATAAAATGTTTGTTTTTCAAAGCAAAGAGCTACAAATGAAACACACACACACACACACACACACACACACACACACACACACACACACACACACACACACACACACACACACACACACACACACACACACACACACACACACACACACACACACACACACACACACACACACACACAGAGAGAGAGATACAGAATGTAGTAAACCAAGACCTAAGGTTGCCAAATGCATGCTACTGGAAGGCAAACAAACAGACACACATACACGCAAACCACCATAATACACACACACAACTACAAACACACATCACAACAATAAAACATTCAGGGAAAACAACTACAGCTGTAAATATACAAGATAAGTGAAATCAGCTCTGAGCTGTTAGACTGCCCAGAACTAAACACAGCATATGAATGATATGAAAGCTGCTAATTACGCTGGAAAACACCTATAAAGTTCAACTTGAATTACAGAATTTTTATCCTCACCAAGGCTGCATTTATTTGAGCAAAATACAGTGAAAACATTGTGAAATGTTACCATTTTAAATAAATGTTTTCTATTTTATTATATTTTAAAATGTAATTTATTCCTGTGATGATGGCAAAGCTACATTTTCATCATCAGTATTATTCTAGTCTTCCGTGTCACATGATCATTAATATGATGAAGGATCATTCAGATCATTCATACTGCTCAAGTAACATTTCTATATTATAAGTTGCAAGAGTTTGTACGGCTGAATATTTTTGTAGAAACCAATTTTTTTTTTCAGGATTCTTTTATAAATTGTGATGAATATAAAGTTTAAAAGAACAGCATTTCATTCTTTTGAAATATATATTTTTGTTTTTATTGTAATTTTTAAAGCATCCTTGCCGAATAAAAGCAAGCATGTATTAAATTCTCCAAAAGTAAACTTTTGAGTCTATGTCACAAATGTATTTATCCTCATGTTGTTGGTCACTGTATTCATTCAGCACTTCTTTTGTGTTCCATAGAAGGGAAAAAAAAACATTCATATGTGCTTGAATTGACATGAGTATTTGTGAGTAAATAACAGAATTCTAAGCTTCTAACAGCACTTTATTATGAATATAATCTAAATGGAGTTCTCCAATAACCTTGCATCATATTCAAAGTGACTAAAAAGTACACAATACACGTAAATATACAAATAAATAATGGTGTGACAGGCTAATGAAGACTAAAATTAAACAAGACTTAAATTAATTCAAATATAGCTGTGATCTCTGCAGTTTGGCATGTTTCACTTTGCAAGTTGCCCAGTGGCTTATTTACAAATTGGCCTTACCCTCACCTGTGTAACATTCTTTTAAAGTAATAAACGTCTCTTTGGTTTGGAGACTTGGGCATGGCCAAGAGAAAGTACAATAGAGAGAGAGACACTAAGAAAGAAAAAAATGGGATAGAGAAGGAGAAATAGAGGGAGAAAGAGGTAGAAACTGTGGATCCCACTTTCTAATTAAGACCAGCACATAGTCAAAGAGGCGCTCTGTTTGTGTGTGTGGGTCTGTCTGCCTGGCTCAATCTCTGCTTGGCTCTCTCTGTCTCTTTTCCTTGAGTTCATCCTGTCGTCTGTCTGTCTGTCTATGTCAGTCTTATCCCTCTTTCCATTTCCCTCTCTCTCTGTCTCATGCACAGGGTAAGATAAGGATCCAGCCAGCTGTAGAAACGGAAGCACTGTCTGTCTATGTGTGTGTGTGTGTGTGTGTGTGTATTTCTGTATATGTGTGCGGAGTGGATGTGTTCTTGGATGTGGGTCTCCGAGAGAGTAAAAATGCTCTTGTTCCTGCCGAAACACTGGCTGTGACTCCCCGTCTTCATCTGCTTCTAATTCACACTCTCCTCTGCCAAGCTACCCGCTCCCTCGCTCTGTGTAGTGATGGGTGTGGAGGAGAGGAAAGAGCTGACATGATGTATTCTGATGATCTGAAAAAGAGCTGGGCTTTGTTTGAGAAGGCGGCTCGAGCCGGCATGCACCTCACACACAAACCTTTGAAGCTGTTTTAGTGAAGACGTCTCATAGATGCAATGGTTTTCATGGTAAAAAAATATTTACTATACACCTAATACTAAGCCTTACAGTTGACATTATTAGATTTAAAGCAAAACATGATTTGGCATCTTTATTAGTGAAATCCCATACCTTTTGTTCTACAGGTTTAACATATCTAACTTTTTTTTTAATTATTTATTTATAAAAGTAAGGACACTTTGGGACCCACATCTTAATAATAATAATAATCGATTTTATTTATATCTTCACATCTGCATCCTGATCACTCTATTTGGGCTTTATGTTAAATTATATATATTTTTTATTTCTGGGAAAAGTATTTATTTTGAAATAAAATACAAATTATTTCATATTTAATATACTGTATATGTGTGTGTGTTTGTATATCGGACAACGATGGATTACCCATCATCGTTGTCATCATCCAGCCAGTGTGTGGATCCTTGCTTTTTGCAGGATCTCAATATGTGGCACTCAATCTTGCCATGTCACTAGCGCTGCAGGCATCTAATGTGGAAAGATGTGTGTATATACACACACACACACACACACACACACACACACACACACACATATATATATATATATATATATATATATATATATATATATATATATATGAAAAGGGGTGACCCCGTAATACACCAACAGACTGGTTTGGGCTGAAGTGTCCTCATAACTCACAAAAACCTGTGTGTGTGCATGTGTGTGTGGGCATGTTTTTGAATGTGTATAATGTGTATAATGACATGGGTATGACATAGGTATTACAAAAAGAGGGTGAAATGTCCTCACCCATGTCCTCACTTTTCAAAATGCTTATAAATCACACAGGATGAGGTTTTTTTCACAGAAAGTAAACTGCGCAGTCTCCTGTGATGGCTAGGTTTAGGGGCAGTGTAGGGGGATAGAAAATACGGTTTGTACAGTATCAAATGCATTACGCCTATGGAATGTCCCCACATTTCACAAAAACAAACATGTGTGTGTGTGTGTCTTCACATCTGTGTCCTGATCACTCTATTGGGCTTTACGTTAAATGAAATTTAATTTAATAAAACATTTATCTGTATAAATACACATGACTGTATGTTACACAGTAGGCCTTGGGATGGTGAGAGCCAACCCTGAGCCAACAGAGAGCGAAAGCACGAGAAAAAGAATGACATAAGACTGCTCAAGCACTCTGTACATATTTTCCATCAGGAAAAAAAGTGTCACTTCATTCTGGTTTCAGACTCTGACTGCACTCTGGCCAGCACCGAGAGAGCGCTGGCTCCTCCACAGAATCACACGGTGCGTCTGTGCGCCAGTCTGTGAAAGCTCCATCAATATCTGCTCAGGCTCAGACAGCTTGTTCTTGTTGCAGTGTGTACGCACATGTTGACAGGAACCTTTCGTGCTGTAATGGAATACATTGAAATTGACAGAGGAGGCTGACCCCTTTGGATGAGTGCAGTTACAGACTCATATGCATTCAACACACATGTTCATGCTCCTTATATGACAGCACACACACTTCCATGTTTTCTGTCATCAGGTCACGTACTGTACACACAGGACTCAGTCAAGACAACATATGTCTGCCATTAGCCAAACATGCACACATTTTCTCTGGTTCTCCTCTAGTCTGAGAGACAGTGGCCTGCAGGCCGTGCTGGCAAAGTCTATGTGTGAAATTGGACTTTTCTGCAAAGATTTGCCGTGAAATGCTGTGTTTGTTTGGGCTTAGGCTGCATTAGTGCGCATAGTATGACAAAAAGTCACATCCAGACAGTCTTACGCTGTCCTAAGTGTCAAATCCTCTGTCTTCAGTCTGAGTTTATCCTTAACAGCTGTATCCGTGACATGCAACAAAAGCTTTTGTTGGTCGCCTGGTTTCTTATTTTTTTTAATGCTGTGGAGCTCTGCCCACAGTGAGATCTTATTGGTCCATAATCCTGCTCCAAGTAAATTTACAATAAAGATCAGATATGTTTTGATCGGTTGTGTTTTTCTCAGTATTTATGCAGCATTTCACTGAGGATCGGTGCTAATTTTAAAATGCTCTTTGTTTAAAATAACTATAAATCAATATAAATAACTTTAATATTATTATCTTATTACTTTTATAATATTACCCAGTAAGCAATAGCCGTCTTTTCGCCGTCTCGGATAACTATAGACTCGATATAGTCTGGCTATGAGTAACCCACTTCTAGACAAAATATCTTGAATTTGGTCGTTTTGAAAATGTAGTTTTTGCAAAAAAGTATGATATTCCATCATGTAAGCAAAGTCAACAGTGGTGTTTGGTTTCATTTCTTTGACATATTTTTTTGGTCTATGGTTAGACGTCTATGAAATTTTCAGCGACAGCTCAAATATTGCCTTGTTTTAGCCTAGATGACAGGGCTGTGTTTGGACAGCTATTAGATATATTTTAAATGCAAAATTGCTTGCTGGATAATAGTATATTTATTGTAAAAAATTAAATTAACTATAAGGGATAAAATATAACCATTTTCATCCTTCAGTTAGTATCACTGAAATACCACAAGCAGGATCTGGATCATTTTTTTGTGAACGTTGTTTTGCTCCATGTTGAGTTACTTAAATAAAAGAGTACAATATAGTCATTATTTATCCACCCTGGGCCCTGGATTGATTAATGATTGTTTTCCCTCCATTGAAAGTCCATTCACCCTAATCTTTGACAGTTCAAACAGTTTATAACACTGTAAAAGAAATCAATATAAATAGATAATTGTCTTAAAAATCACTTGTGGACTAATTTAAAAAGGTTTTATGAATGTTTTGAAAGGTCAAAGTTTTGGGTAAATGGACTTTCATTGGAGGGTCAGAAATGTCATAGGTTTCATTAAACATATCTGTTTTAAAGATGAATGAAAGATTTTGGAACAACATTAGTGAGTAATTGATGACAGAACTTTCATTTTTGGGTCTTTAATGATCCTGTTATTGAATAAAGCTGTGAGAAATGCTTTCTCTTCAACTACTTGGTGTATTTTCTCTTTCAGCCAAAACTAAAGTGGCATTTTATGGCATTTTTGGGCGAAAAGGAAAATCATCAGTGCATCCTAAAAACCAACTGGAACACATGCTGACTATACAATCACACTCACACTAGTGGACAACATTAGTGGACACACTCACACACACATACGGACATGAAAGGAAAATGGCACAGGAAGGGCAGAGAGTAGATGAAAGGAGAATAAACATTATGATGAGGATGAATCGTAGAGAGAAGGAGAGGGAGAAAGAGGACGTGATGTTGATAAGACTGCAGGTTTGGGTGGGGAGCGGGCCGAACGGCCCATCTGCACTCCAGATCTCATCTGTGACTGTGACTCTGAGCAGGAGAACATGACACACAGTCACTGTCTGCTTCTCATTTAGTCTCTGTTTTAAACACACACAGGTCTGTCTATGAATGAACAGCAGCAGTAGGAGGCTTTTTCCCCTCAGTTTCCTTAGCACATTTATCTTCATATTAAAACTTATGGGTTACACTCATGTTTCAGCACACCCTCCAGCAAGGGTTTGTGAAAGCTACAAATCCCTCAAGGAGAATTACGCAGTTTGAGGGCATTAAACGGACAAAAGCCTGTCCTGTAGATAAGAGAGAAGTTGGAAAGACTCTCAGTCTCTTTCTTTGTATTTCTGTCTCGCTCTGCTCAGGAATGAGCATCATATGGTTTAGATGCTATCAGACGCCCTAGGGTCTGATAAAGAGCAGTGGGAGTCAGTTATCTCTCAGTGGGAAGGGCCACTATCTTCAGAATGTGAAAGGATCAATGCAAGAGTACAGGGCATGCACACACACTTTGTTTATCAATCATGAGGAATTTTAATTGACTTCTTTTGTTTATATACTGAGCCTTTTTTTGTTCTTGTATATTTACATTAAACATATTTAGTATTTTATCTGGTCTTTAGTAATATTTGTATATTTTATTATTATATTTTAATATTTGTACTTTTATTCAGCGAGAACGCATTAAATGACATTAAAAGCATTTGTAATGTCACAAAATATTTATATTTCAAATAAATGCTGTTAGTTTTTAAATTTCTAATCAAAGAATACTGAAAACAAATCTTGGTTTCAACTAAAATATTAAGAAACTAGGGGTGTAACGGTACACAAAACTGACGGTACGTACCTCAGTTTTAAAGTCACGGTTTGGTACAGGTTCGGTACAGCAGTTTTACAAAATTGCTTTTTATTTATTTTTATTAAACATTGGTTTCCTGAAAAAAAATGTGTCTGTCCTTAAATGAATTCAATTATAACTAAAAGTTTCTTAAAGATAATGCTGTAAACTATATAGGGAGCTCTTACTTGCACATTAATAATATTAAAGGTTAACAACAGAGACAAACTATTAGCCTAAATTCAGTTGATATTCATTTTTAGATATAATAATTTTTAGATATAATAAGTACGTTTTTACTCCAATTCGCTGTTAAAATATAATCATTCATTTTCACATCAGTGTCATTCATTTTCATTAAAAATGTATTTAAACATAAATTAAAATCAATCAAGACATGTTAAGTAGAATATAATAAATATATAGGCTAATATATTGCATATATATATAGCGAAAGAGTTCACTTCTCTTGCAAATTAACCAGCTCTGGCTTCTGGATGACTTGCTTGAGGTAAATTGAGACATTGTTTACAAGCTGTTTTATTGACGTCTTTCCGCAGTTGAAACACTGATTGAGCGATTACACCATGATACGTTTCAGTAAGTTGTTACGTATCATCAACATACCTTCAGATGTTGATTCATGTTTATTTTTTAGGAAGAGATGACCGCGTTCACTCGCACGCCTTAATATGTTCATGTGGGAACTCGGATTGAAGTATGTTCCGCGCTTAAAACAAGACTACTGTTAACAGAACTGCATTCTGAGCTGTTCTGTATACATGTGCACTGTAGCGAAAGTCCTGTAATAGCTGCTCAAAATTCTAATTTGCCATCAGCAAATAAATGACAACAAATTTAAATAATTACAACATTTCAGATACAATAAATATATATTTGAAATTGTAATAATATTTCACAATATTCCTGTTTTTAAAAAGCAGCCTTGGTGAGCATAAGAAACTTTAAAAAAAAATAAAACGACCACAAACTTTTGAATGGTAGGCCTATAGTGTCATACGTCTCTGTTTATCTCAAAGGGTTTCATGATGCATGCACATCCATGGCACTTGACCTTCCATAACACCCACATCCAGAGATACACAGATCCCAATCTCGCCTAAGTCAGTATGAAAACACAAGAGTTGTATGTTAAACTGTAATTTCGTTTAGAAAACCAATCCTGTCCTAACAGTTCTCCCCCTCTACAAGTCAAGCAAAACCTGACTTCTCTCACAAACAGGGGTTAATAAATGTCCTAAAGCCCCATGCAGCTCAGCTCATCTCTACTGGCATGTTTATTCAGAGCGGTGGGCTTTCAGGAGGAGGAGTTTTATTTGACCTCTGACCTCTCTCAACAATGCTCCTCTCCTACACTGTTTATTCATACCTCCATTCCATCTTTCCCTCAGCTCCTAGAGACCGGCCTGAGCGTTTTCCTGTTTCTCAGTGGTGTACCCTTTCACTTTCTCTATACGTTTCATAGTCTCTTGTCCCACTTTTTTCTCCTCACAGCACAGAAGCAGCTGGAGCACTAAGCAACAGTTGATTATTTTCCTGCTCTTTCGTCTTGTTTTCTTTTTTTCTGTTTAAAGGGAAAGAATGGCTGAAGATTCCGCTACCGGTGCTGCCAAGTCAAATGGCAGAGTTTGTTTTTGGACAAGTGCAAAAAGAGAGAGAGACAGGGTGGGAGAGAAAATGAAAAAGAGGAAAAGAGAAACTCTCTCCATGATCTTATTAAACAGACACAGATGGCCACTGCAGGATGACAGCGGGTTCAAGACAGAGACTGACAGGATGGAGACGACTGCATGGAGAGGTTAGACAGGGAGATGAAGAGATTTGTCTGGCAAGCCAGGAAGGAGAGGAAAACCAACTGCACCAATGTGCTACCAAACTTCTCCTGGCAGTCATTTATAGACTCCTAGACTAAAAGAAAAGACAAGACAAGGGAAGCATGTAAAATAAGTATGCAAGATAGTAACAAAGAAACCCTGGTCCAGAAAGTGATTCAAAGCATATGCTGCAAAGACTCTGCTCTGTTTCTTTAAGACAATGCATGAACCGCGCACCTCTAAATACTTACACAAACAAAATATTTTTCAGTCAAATGGAGATGGAAATCATAACTTTTTGATGTTCTGTTTCCAAACAGTAAGAAAACAAATGCAGAATTTACACAAAATGTTTTAGAAGAATGTCAAAACAACATTAAAATCTCACCTTCTTTGATTCAGGATTGTGTCATTGGAAATTGAACTGAGAATGTGTGGAAGCTTCTTTCTGCCACAGAATAAAACATTTTAAAAGACAATTGAGACTTTCTATCTCACAATTGTGAGTTTACATCTCTCAATTCTGGCCTTTTTTCTCAGAATAGAGAGACATAAAGTCAGAATTGTGAGAGAAAAAAAGACCAAATTGCAAGTTTATATCTCGCAATTCTGACTTTATAACATGCAATTGCGACTTTATATCATACAATTCTGACTTTATAACTCGCAAATCCAACTTTATATCACGCAAATCTGAAAAAAAACAGTCAGAATTGTCAGATAAAAAGACGCATTTACCTTTTTTATTTTTTATTCTGCAGCAGAAACAAGCTTCCATGAGAATGCTTTTTAAACTTCAAATTAAAATGCAAGCAGAATTAAAATTCTAATTTAATGCAACTTTGAATTTTAGGAAGTACAGTTAAATTGGAACAAATAGATGCAAAGAAATTACAGTTTTTCTCAGTCGCTTGCATTTCTCACATCCCTCTCACATCCCTATATATATTTGCACAACAGTTATTACAAACTTCAAAACCTAGTTGATAACCTGCAAAAGCATGTCACTTGCTCAAAACGGATAGCTCATTCCTCAAAAGCAAGTATTCATGTCTATGAAAGTGTCAGTGTCATCCAGATGAAAAGTCCTGACACCAAGACATCAAATGACCTTATCATGTTTCCATTATGACATTTTACTCTATAAATGTTTTCCAATGCAAAAAAGTCAGATCTTGGTGACACTACCTGAAAATGCTCAAGCACTATATTTGCACAGCCATTTGAAAAATACAGTAAACTTACACATTACTGTATTTAGTGAGGTAACTGAGTACAAGACACTGAATATGTTTCACATTTTAACTGCATATGCTCTTTGCAATTCTAATTTGTTCACAGCATTGTGCAAAATAAAAAATACACCCTTATTTAATACAACACATAAACTCCCTTCGGGTAGAGCTGTGCACAACTGTAAACAATATTGCAGTACATATTGGAACTGAACATACAACATACATAGTACTGCGAATATCATCTCTTGCAATGCAGCGAGGAAAGTATCTCCTCCAGTTTCAGGAAAAAAAGATTGAAAAAAATGTCTAAAATTTGACAACTAGTTTTTTGTATGCAATGACTCAAGCAATGAAATGACCACTATTAGTTTTATATGGAATGACTATTCAGCATTCACAAGTATAGTTAATTTTGACTGACATGACATAAGCAATTGAAGCTGTTATAAAACAGCAGAGAGTTGTATGAAAGCAATTGATGGATGTCCAAAAGCATTTGCAATTTGTTTGAATGAATGAGAAACTGCTACTATGATGTGCACAAATGACAAACTGTAACTAACTGTGCAAATGTAAATAGTGATGTGCGAAATGCACCAAAGCAACTGAGAAAAACTGTAATATAACTTTGGTTAATTTTGAATGGATAATTTATATTATAACAGTTTATTAAATACAAAATAAATATATGATATAATTTATTTTTATAAAGTTAAACAATGTGGTGGAAATTTTCACACTCAAGAATTGAAAGCGATCAATTGTTACCCAACCCTGCTGTGAAAAACATGTTCTGGTGAGAGATTAGAAACTAAAATGTTTTGAGTTATCCCAAGCTAATCCACAAAATGCACTATATCTCTGTCACATGTGGGGAAGTCAAGAGAGAACAAAAGTGCAGGGATAAACATGGCAAGAAAGAGAGAACCTCTAATTAATGAGCAATAAAGAGCAAGTGTCATCCACAAGATGTTGGTTTGAAACGGTCAGCTGTGCCTGACTGTTGCTTTTCCTTTTCTGTTTGGATACTCTGAGCTGATTTTGGCTCGCACTGCCCACCAACTGCACCTGTGCCCATCTGCACTTTTCCCATAATGCCTCTGACCACTCTCTAAAAAAGATTAAATCACTTCCAGCTGTGGTGCACATGCGTTTGCAGCCAGCTATTATTTATTTTGCCATCCTCTCTCCCTCCATCCCTCTGTTCTACCTCAGAACTTTCCATAAACAACAATGATGGGAAGCGAGTCGAAAAATGTAATGAAAGAGACCCCAAAAAATGAAGGTGTAAGAGTGATAATGTCATGAGCTATGTTGGTTATGTAGAAAATCTAACCAGCTGAACTAAAAAAAAGTCTGCTGGACCACTAACGTGAACAAGAAGTCAACCGCTTCCATAATCACCCGTGTCAATGAAATAGCATGTTTCTTTTTCCTCCTCTCATTTGGGAACATTACATGGGAATTAACGTTCTTTTCTTTTGTGTTTCCCTCCTCACTTGGACTTATTCTCTCCAAACCGCTAATGAAATTTTGGAATGCAGTGCTTGGAAGAAGGTAAGACGTTCCAGAAGCAGGCTGGGTTCTTCAAACTTGTTTTGTTTGCAAAGGGGTTTCTGTGTTTAATCAGCCCATGAGACTCTAGCCCCGTTTACACCTATTATCCTCTTTGAGTGAGCCGATCACAAAAAGGAAGTTATCACCAAATCTTCCAAATATACCCTTTGTTTTAAACTGACCTCCAAAACGGATGTTATTATCAGATGTAAACGGGGCCTCTCACATGTCAGGAATCACAGTCCATCTGGGTAGATCGCACACCTACCACCCTGTGAAATCTCCATTACCAGAGAGAAAGCGATGTGAAAATATGCTTTTGTTTAGCACAAGAAATGCTAAAGGGTGTTCACACTTCAACAAATGGAACATTCTCACACACTTTAGCCATCCTTCATCCCACATACACACACACACACACACACACACACACAAAACATCAGGCCTTAATGTCTGCGCTCTCTTACACTCCGTCCATCAAATTAATAGCAGAGGAGCGCAGAATGATCCAATTCTCTTTCCTGGCTCGCTTTCCTCCACGCCGTCCCATCCTTTAATCCCTCTATCTATCACATCCCAGTTGTCCTTTCATCTCTCAATTTCTCACATGGAATATGCTTAAGGTTAAGGGAAACTCCTCATTTTTTGGCACCAGCACAAAAGCGAGGCAGATGGGTCAGACACCCGTCTCCTAATCTGAACGTGCCATGGCCGCTGCAGCAGCTGGCATCACTATAAAACTCCCATGTATGGGCACATACCCTGGCACACGGAGCCAGAGCACATCTGCACAGGAGGGCAACACCCGACATGACATGGCAACGTAAAAAATGAAGACAATAAAACAACACACGCAATATACTGAAATAAATGGTCGGCGATTACAAGGCCGGCAGGGGGTCGGTTCAGAGCACAGAGCGCTGGCTGGATGTGAAGTGCGATAGATGGAGTGCATTCATGCTGTTCTGGTGCTGGTTTGATCGTGGTCCATTTTGGGATTACCGCACTGGCAGCATGACAAAGATCTGCACAGCACTAGGCTGAAAATAGAATTGTTTAAAAAATGTTTAAAAGATTAAATAGTATCCATTACCCCCACACAGACATGCCCAGGTTGGGAAAGTTACTCAAACAACAGCGTTATTATAGTTAAATAAAACTATTAAAAATAATTGCATTTATTTAAAATAAAGCTTAAATAGAATATATTAAGGAGCCCCGCACATGACATGCAAGAAAAGAAAGGTAAATCGTGCGCACAATTTACTCATTCGTTCCCTCGATTTATAAATTGTTCGCATGACTTAGCAAATCAAGGGAATGAATTAGTAAAATGTGCGCACAATATAGCCTACTAGTTTTTTACTGCATGCATTGTGCGGGGCTCCATAATATATATATATATAAAAAATGTAAAACTTAAATTTGAGAAAAAAAAATAGATAATGAAATAATGAAAAATAGAAATATATAGAAATTTAAAAATATTATAATTTGTTGAATTACTGAAACTTGTAAATAAAATGAAAATCTAAAAAAAATTTTTATAAATACTATAATCATTGCTTGCTTCACATATTAGACAGACAGATTGGCAGACAGACAGGCAGATAGATAGACAGCAAAAACAGTATTCTGTATTTCATTCCCAGTGCTAAATAGAACAGCATAGACTCTCATTTCTAACCTTTTTGCATGAGGCAGGAACTAAATCTTATGTAGCCTTTAAGCTAGTACATAAATCAATCAGCATCACTGCTTTCATTGACCATTTTCATTACTGTATTTCTGTCACACAAGCTCACAAACGCACCCTCTCTGTAAATCTCCAAGGCAATTAGTGTGACGGGATCCAGCCAGAATAGAGAGGTGTAATCAAGTACACAAATCAACTGACCACACATGATTGGGTATGAACGTGCTAGCCAGCAGAATGCACGGCAGTGTGAAATTCGATCTACTGTTCCATGCAAAATAACAGAAAAACTACCCCCTCCCATCTCTAACAGGCTGTGCTGTCAAAACACTTAACTTTGATTGACAGCCAGAGTTTAGTGAGTCAGCCAATCAGGCATGGTGTGAGAGCGGAGAGGGCGGGAGTGTGAAGTTTAACCCCAGGAGTCTGGGACAGCTGTAGTGTCAATGTGGTCTGTGGCTGTTGCACACCATAAATTCTCTCTAAAGAGAGTTTACTTTTTATTTTAATGGGGACTGTAAATTTACGACCCTTGGACCCTGGAGATAGAGCAATTTTTAAAGGAGCACCCCCTGTCTGTTTTGTTTCTCTAACATACCTGTTTCTCTAGAACCCGCCTGCTTTACACAACATATTTGTACACGACAGTATGTTGGTGTAATAATTGGGCACGTCAAAAAGGAAAACATTTCACATGGAGTATATTTATAGTGTGTGATTAAATTGAGAGTGCGTTTGTGACTTTATATTGTGTGTGAGGGAGTGAGAATGACAAAACTTGTGTATTTTATGTGTTCAAAATGACAAACTGACCCTTTCTCTGTGTGTCTGCAGGTGTTGTTTGCTCTGAACCAGACTTTACTGCAGCATGAGAGTTTGCGTGCAGGCATTTTGCAGGGCGCCTTCACTACTGAGGACCTCATCACACACTACAACTGTGGAGACCTCAACTCAATCATCTTCAATCATGACACATCACAGGTACACACACACACAAAACACATACACCTGTTCTATGCATCATGTGAGTATGTGTGTATTGTAACTGCATGTATGTGATGTACATTATGAGTCATTAAGTCATTATGAGCTTAAAGTTTGAGCAGCAACAGGTTCCTTCTGATGGATAGCCTATAAAGAGATTAAAGCAACACCACACACACATAGTTAGAGAGAGAACGAACATTTCAGGAAAAATATGAGGGAGCAGTAAGAGGCAGGGAATTTCTCTCTGTTGTTCCATATTTCCTGAAAAGATCAGACGCAGGGCAGCTAATGGCTTTACTATCTGATAAGGTATCTGTGCTCTCCCTTTCACTGGTTTATGCCTCTCAGCTGCATTCTCTCTCTCTGTTTCGTTTCTCTATGCGGAAATTATGTAATACGTGACTTTGAGCTTGAGTTGAGTTTTCTGCTTGAGTCTCTTCATTACAGACAGAAAGCCAAACTGTGTTCAAGCATAATGTATACATATATAAATATTAAAAATCAGGTTCCCTCTTTTTACTGAATTTCCATTACTTTTCCGTAACATTTCCTGTAATTTTGGTGGGACCAAAAGGGTGACCTATATTAGGATATATAGAACACAGTATTAGGAAGGTGGTCATTATGTTATGCCTGATTGGTATATATATATCTTGTTCTTTAATAAATAATTAAAAAAATATCCTTAGTATTTTGGATCCTTAGATCCAGAGTATGGATTAACCGTCCATACTCTGTACGGACCTTGTTCAGATCATTAGCACACTGAAGGTTCTCTAAACTGTGTCTTATAGGAGAGGAGGAGGAGAGAGAAAGAGAGTAAGAGGGCATTACGGGAAAGCCTTCTGTAAAAGTGGTTTGGATGCTTACAGTGGTGCAGCAGTTCATCTATCAGTGTCTGAATACAAACACGCACACATAGTGGAGCTAAACGTATGGCTTTCTACACCGCTTCACTTCAGTTCTTTAGTGCACAGCTCAGGCAGGAATCTCTTAGATAAACACACGTGCACAGCCATATTTACCATCTCTGCCTCCCAATTTCCAAACTGTTCTCTCATTAGAGGGGCGAATGGATAAATACACACACACATACATAGTATTTAGACGTTCCAGAGCTCTGGATTCTACCAAGAGGCCACCTCACGGTTTCTCTTTTAAGTCTCTCTCGCTTCCTTCGTCCCTGTACCATTATCCATTACCCCCCCATTTCTGGTGTATGTATAGCCAGTCAAGACATGGGAAACATTGTTTCCGACCATCAATTAGACCAAAAGGTCCGGAATTAAGCTGCATTACCATATATATTTCCCTAATGCCTTAAAATAAGTACAAAATGCTGCTGCGAGGCTTTTAAAAAGGGCAATGAAATATGATTATGCTACCCCAATATTAGCCTTTTTACAATGGCTACCAGTTCACCTTAGAATAAGGTTTAAAATGCTATTATTCGTTTAAAAATCTTTACACAACCAGGCCCCACCATATCTCGCGAATGTACTGCTTTAATATGATCCTAAAAGAACACTTCGTTCAGAAAGCCACAACCTCCTTGTGGTGCCCAGGACAACTTAGGTACAAAAATGTGACCGAGCCTTTGCAGTAATAGGGCCGAGACTTTGGAATGAGTTACCTTTTATCCATCAGGTCTGCCACATCCCTGATGACATTTAAGAAGTTGCTGAAAGCCCATTTAATGATTGGAGCATATATTGTCTAAACCATTTTTATTAAATGTGTTCTTTTGTGAATGATTATGTAAAGCACTTTTGTCAACTTCGGTTGTAGTTAATAGTGTTATATAAAAGATTTTTATTTATTTATTTTTTGCCGTGACAAACCATAAAATCGAGACATGGACTCAGCAAAAAACATTTGCTGTGGTGTAGTATCTTTTTTTTCTCCACTCTATGGAAAAAAAAGGTCTTGGTCTAGACAATTTTCCACACATTTTCCTAACATGGTCATAATGCATTTGATGTAAACAGGTCTTGAAATCATACAGAAAACTCTACTTTGAAGCACTATGGAGTTTAAAAATCTCACATAGAAAACCTCAACATTACAAACAGCTTTGAAGAGGAAAATAGGAGACAACATAAAAGTAGTCCATAAAAGCAAAGCTTTTCAAACTACTATTGCTATCATTTATTATGATTTTGATTTACCTTGGTTTATGACATAAATGTTATAGTTTAATTTTAAATCTAAAAGTGGGAATCCATTAGACTTTTATTCCATAAAAATTGACAAACTATCATTTCAAATCAGAAATACGTCACTTCATTGTGGAAACCAATTCACGGGAACTTGGAAGATGGCGTCTTCATTGTCTTTCCCCAAACTTCCTTTTCTTTTTCTCTTCTATTAATCTTTGAAGTCTACTTTCCCTTTTCTCCTTCCATCTATTTTGTCCATTCCTCTGTATTAATAGCAGACTGTGTAGAGAGACCCGGCCAGCTGTGGAAAGCTTTCTATACACTTTACCCTGCAGCAAATCAATCAGTGCGTATGGAGTCCAAGACAGTAAAACAGAATTTGTAAGTGTGTGTGGCTGTCATGTTCCACAAAGTGGCATAATCTTCTCAGCTGCCCAGTTTCTCACTCATACACAGACTAAGATTCATGCCAGGCCTTTAGTAACACCTCACTCTCTCTCTCTTTCTCTCTCAGCTTCCGCATTTCATCAACAGTTCCCTGCCAGCTCACGAGCGTTTGACAGCGCAACAGATTGACAGTTACCTGCGGCAGGAGCTCATTTACAAACGCAACGAGCGCATGGCCCGTCGTGTCTCCGCCCTCCTTCAGAGAAGCCCCACCCAAAGCTTCTTTTTTGCTTTTGGAGCTGGTGAGTCATGCAAAACTTATAACCATCACACACATACACACTCCTAACAGCATGAAGATGAGGTCAGTTGACACTGACTAGGAATAGGTCCAGCATACAAAACACACACACACACACACACACACACACACACATACACACAAACTCCCCCAGATGGCAGTAAAACTAAACGGCGCACAGAACTTTTCCCACGACTGAGAACACATCACTTACATTCCTATTCTGTGTGCACCTGTGTGTGATTCTCTGTCAGTTTGGCAAATGCATGCCTAACAAAATGCATTCTTTTCATGAAAATGATGAATTATGAAATTATGAATCATCAAAGGGGTTGCATATAGTGAACGTTTGGGTGTGTATTATGCTAATTACTAACTCTCTACATGCTTTAGAATAATCTGGATTCATTAGAATGAGAATAGAAAGGCATGCGTGTACACACCTGTTCTAAATCTAGTGAAAATTTTGAGCAATAACGTGGTTTTGTACACACGTAACTAAGAACACTTGAATGCATTTAATAGTGAATGAGACCCGGTGAGAGGACTGACAGCTACTCTCATCTGTGAGAGTGAGAGTGTGAGAGTTTTGTTTTAATTTGCATTCCATTCTAATGCTGCTAATGTTTTCTGAGCACTGCATCAAGTCCTGAGGCGTAACTATGGTTTGTGTATGAGCACACGTTTATGTTTGTGTGATGTTCATTAGCACTGATGGGCTGAATCTGAGGTTTTCTACTGGACAGTGTGTGTGTGAGAGCCTGAGTCAATGTGCAAGTAGAATATAACATGATGCCCTGTTGGTTTTTTTTACAATGAGCTCAAAATCAGTAAAAGAAAAAGGACTGTGACAAATATATATTGTCCGTACTCCGTGTACCAACACGCTAATAGTTGGTCAACTGGTGTGCTAGTCCTTTCTCTAACTGTATTTACTCAGAACTCTTGTTTGACTTGTTAACAATTTCACTTGGATCATTTCACACAGAACCTAGTCAGAACTACTGACAGAAAGCAAAAATAGCACCTGGGCTCGGAGGGTTCTAAGATGATTAAACTAAACACTGTGCTAGAAAAAAGGGGTTAAACAGGCCATCCATCTTTGCTCCACAGCAAACCTGCCACCACTGATTTTTACTTTCCAATAGCATTCTTTGATTCAACAGGAAGCCCCCTTGGCACATGCTAGAAGGCTCTTTTGGAAAATCATACACATGTGCACTCACACATACCCCCAACCCTGACTCTGGAATAGGATGCCAAAGCACCTTTTTGTAAAAAGTTTCTTAAAAGTCATACATGTTCATTGAAAATCTGAAAAATCCCCCTTAGCTATACCAGACACATTCAGTTTCATGAATGAATCATTCATTAGAATTGGATATGTTCAAAGAAACAACTGACACAGTTTACAAAACGAAATGATTTGTTTATGAATAGGACTCGATTCAGTTTTTGAGTTCAGTTCAACACATTGATACAGTCAAAGTGATTAGCAGTTCACTGGAGGGGAAGATTATTAACAACTTATATATAACTTATATCAACTTGTGTGAAGACTGACTTTCATGGTACTTTTATAGTGGTTTTGCTCCCTTTTTGAAGATTAAAAGCTTTAGTCGCCATTCATTGTTACTGCATGAAAAACAAACAACACGTTTTTAGGGTTGCCATGTAACAGAAGTAGACACAGCTTTTCTTCCACTTTGTGACATACTGTGCATACAGGTGAATTATTATTATATTTAAGTTTAAAAACATGCAAAGGCAAGGGTGAATTTCTATTTCATGTCTTTTTTGGGGGAGAACTATTATTTTAAATTCCTGTGGTAGAAGTTACTGCTCCCTACTGGTTTGGAGTAGTAAAGCACATACATATTAAAACCAAGGCTTAGACAGTTTTGCTAAAATTCTGTTTTTCATAAGAAAAGTTATTCTTATTCTCTTTCATCCATTTAGCTTTGTTCTTTTGTTAGTGTGACCTTATGAGAAGGGCAGCAAAGTTACATAACAGGTCATATGATAAGCGGGAACACGCCACCATGGCACATCTGTTTATGGTACAGATCACAGACTCAAACATCAGTATCTTAGTATTTCACATCCACTAGAAATCTATTAACAAACCTTCGACAAACCATGCCATAAAAAAACTTATGCCAAGGCGATGCTATACGATGGCAAACATTGTGTATACTAATAAGAATCATTTTGCTTTCCTCAAACATATTCACTTACATGCTAATTAGCCATTTGCTGAGCAAGGAGAGTGTGTGTGTGTGTGGTGTTTCAGCAGGTTCTCATTTGCCTGGTTCCTCAGTGCTGCATGGAGTTTGGTGCTCTTATTGAAAACATCCCTAGGAATTTCCTGCGATGGCCACAACCCAGGCACCACTTTCTTCTTTAATACACACGCTACATGTGATAGGGAGCATTTGTCTTCGCATTAATGGCCTCAGATTTGTTTTGCTATTGATTTGACATGCATATGACACTAATAAATGACTTAATATCATGGGGAGTAAAGCACAAATGCAGTCAGTTCCAGTAAGCGCACAGGACACTGTTTATGTTTTCCTGTGTTTGTATGAATGTGATCACTCATCCGTGTGTTTGTGTGTGGTGAGGAGCTCTCAGCACATGTGTTTTGCAGTTGTTTGTGGTGGTCAGTGTATTGTCATTCCTTACAGAAGTGCTCAAAAACGATTGCTTCAAAGGGCCCTTCGACATGAACATTTTATTGGTGTCCAACCGAAGGACACTTCACTCCCAAGGTTCTTTGTGCTGCATTAGAAGCATTAGTCATTGAAAAACAGTAACATAAGCTCCAGTAGTTTGAGAAGATGATGTTAAAAGACCTTACCATGTAAACTTTGTAAATGGAATATGACAGGCATGGTCACAATTGTTTGATAAAGCAATATGAAGCATTGGAAAGCCCAGGTAATTTCAGTAAAAATTAATTCTGATGGTTTGTTTAAATGAAGAACTTTCGAGGATTCTTTTGAGCTGAACTAGGAAGCAAAAAAGCCACCTGACTGTAACTGAATGACTTTAAATTGAGTAGCTTGTAGCTTGAAAAGCGATTTTAAAAATGACTTCCACCAGATGGCATCACAATAATCACTGCAATTGGTCCTCTCATTGGTAAGAAATGTTATATAATAGAAGGTGAATCTCATGGGGGCACAAAAGGCAAGCAGGAAGTGTTTTGTCGAAGTCATTAAATGGTTACACAATAAAAAAGCTAAACTATTAAATGGCAATCAAAACGAATTGGTTTCGAGACCCTGGAGAAAAGAGTCTGTTTGTCTTGAGCTATGGTGTCGTGTTGGTCTGCATCTCTGAGGACATTTGTGCTAAAGTGATTCTCAGAGCTAATTAGATCAGCAGAGCTCATTATCAGACCCTGCCATTACACGCTTCATTAGCTACTAAAACAACTGATCTGGGCGTTAATGGAATTTAAGCTCACATTATACGCATAACACATGATCTCTCTTCACCCACACACTGTTTTACTGTGACGCACTTACACAGATGCTTCTACCTGCACAAGTGATTTTTTATCCAACACACACAAAGAGTATGTGGATGCACTCCAAGACAAAGTCTGTGATTTATTATTCAAATTATTTAAGCTGCGTTGTGTCCCTTTACAATAGAAAAAAGAACATTTAGTGTGTGAAAGATACAGTACATTATGTATAAACATCATATTCATAATATATACATTTCTTCATAATTTTATGGATGCAATTATAGGCTGCATTACATATACATACATATACATACATACATACATACATACATACATACATACATACATACACATATATATATATATATATATATATATATATATATATATATATATATATATATATATATATATATATATATATATATTGGCTGCAGGGCTTGACATTAACACCCGCTAGCCCACCAAATGTGGGTAGATTTCAGCTGTGGCGGGTAAGGCAGCCATTCCTACTAGCCACTTTGGCGAGTTGAATATAATTTCAGCCTACAGCCAAATGAAATGCCAAGACCGTTGTATCACAAAATTACAATTCAGTTACAATTCTTTATTGATTATTGACGTCCATGCATTCCGCAGCCCAATTAAATACCTGTCTGTCATTACTGTTAATCAAACAACTACAGATGTTAAATTAAATAAACCTACTGTATCTGAAAATACATATAAATTTTTTATTTACTATTGTTTTTGTAATTTGCTAATCTTTGTTCTTTTTTATAGCCTAACAAAAAGCCTAACTCAAATTAAATGTATCATATTATATGCTCATATTGCTCACCCCTTGCCCACCTGCACATACCAGCTGAAATGCAATGTAGTCTTGATTTGGGTGGTCACTCTGCATTTGAAAGGGTTTTAAATCTTCTAAATCAAATAAAATGACTCAAAATTAAGTAATATAAGCATGCCAAAGTCAACTTTAATCATATAAAATGAAATGTCCAAACAGCAAAATTGTGGCCAGTGAAAATGCTTAGTGGCTAGTAACTTTGGAAAACCACTAGCCACAGTGGCTGGTGAGCAAAAAAGTTAATGTCAAGCCCTTATTGGCTGTATTAATTTTTTTTACACGCACGCATGCATGCACACTTTTTGTGCACTACCTTGTTAGTACATACTGTATATATTTATCTGCAAGAAAGGCTTCTTTCTCTTTAATCATGCCCCATGCTTCACAAAGCCAATTCAGCATTCCAAGAAAAGAAGTAGACCCCAGCTGATAGAAACTAAAACAAACTGTTGGAGCAATTTTCCCCTAAATGCTTTAACCCCTGTGAGCTTTGACTATAAATATGCTCCTGCTCTCCCTTTTTTTGTCTCTTTCCTCCATTTTCACATTTCCCAAACTGCGAAAATGTGCCCATCCATTGGACTAACTTTCTCTCTTTCTTTGGTAAATATGCTTGCCCGCCACCCCACAGTCACTGTAAGAGAAATGTAAATATTTAAAGCCATAAAGGAAACAGTTTCAATGTTTCTGCATCAAACCCTTGAACCCCAAACAGACCTTAAAGCAGTTCAGTCCAGTCCCCAAACCCCTACAGGCCCAACGGCAGCACCACAGAGAGAGAGAGTCCCCTCATTACGAAGTCTGCTGAACTACCACCAGAGGAGTCCCTTTGGACAGGTAAAAGAGAGAAGCACCCCCTTAATTCTGACTAATTTCTCGGTTCAGATCCCAGGGATGGCCCGAAGGCTGGAATTTCCTGATCTTTAGAGATTTATAGGAGGTGTGAGAGCTGCTCTCCTCGCTGATCTGTGGTCATATACTCTCGCGCACACTCAGGGCGGCGCAGAGGTTTTGTTGACTCAGAGACCATGTTGAGATTTATAGATTTCCTGCTGCTGTAAAAACTAGCAGAGGGTATGTGTGTGTGGATTAGACAGAGCTGTGCTGCTTTACAGGTCAGTAGTTTGTTGGGTAATCACAGGGGATTGAGCGCATAATAGAAAAAAAACGAATTACTCAGAGGTAGAGACTTCCCTTGAGCATCCTCTGACACATACACAGCCACAGATACACACATGCTCATAATAATGGACAGCAAGACAAAAGTAGTACTATAATCAAAGACAACAGCAGCCAGGAGGCCCACAATGCCTTCCACTTTCATATCACAGGTCTCAATACATTCTTTATCCTCTCTTTCAACTGTTCCCTCTCTCCAAGAAAGTTGTTTTTTCAACAACAAAAATTAGATGAAAAAGATGCATCATGATAATTATAATAAGTGTTTACGCACTGAGGAGCTGCGCCGATGCACAACTCACGTACAGATAACTCCACAAAATTTGCCAAATTTATTTCAGGTTACAAACAGTCACAGATCGTGACACAGAGGCAAAACTTACGGACTGCAGCTCTAATTATAATAAAATTGACAAATATGACAAAAACTATATTCAAATACATTTAAGTGGACAATAACTATGACTTAAACAAAAAAGTCCTGCTGTGTAAAACACTGCTCACAAGTCTAAAATATTGGCTGAATGGCTGTGTGTGTGTGGTTTGTGTTATGTATAATGTATCATAAAGGTGCTGACATACCTGGACACAACCCAAAATACTCAAACCAACCCCTGAACCATTCACAGTACATCTTCTGAGTACGAAGAAGGGGTGAGAGGAGAGGGGGTTCATAAAAAGTATAAATGCACCAAAGAATTCCAGCTAAAAAGTGATTGAGAACCCCAATTACCCAGAGAGAGAAAATGAGAACAAGTCTGATGAAAGTCAGAGAGAGAGAAAGCTCTGAGCTTAAGCATTACAGTAAAAGCTAGGCCGTAAGGACATTACTTAAACGTTTACATTTATTAATATGCCAAACACTGCAAAGCCACTTACAGTGAATTCAATGCATTCATACTCCCTGGTTATGTGGCAATGAATGAAACCCATAGCCACGAAGTTGCTCCCGCCATGCTTTATCAACTGAGCTACGGGTTGCAAAACAAACTATGGAAACAGCACATGTGCTCTATTCTGATTGAATAAGAAGGAATCAGCTGACAGTCACTGCACCTGTCTCTGAGAAAGGGATGATTTGGACGAGGGCTTTGAGCATAACTGTTGCAGAAAGCCAAGAGCTTTTGCTAAGCCTCAAATGGATTTGTTTAAGGCCAGCACGTGTTTTCAGGATTTCTTAACAGCAGTTTGCTCTTGGTAATCAGAATATACTAACTGCGGTCACAAAATAAACACCACAAATATACATAATGAATTGTATCAGCCTTTGGAGAGCTGAATCTCCTGTAGTGGAGCAAGTCTGTGTGTACTGTGCACAAGTTTGTTTGTTTGTTTCTGGGTGTGTACATTTATTTATCGTGTGCCAGTGTTTTGGGTGTGGGTGCCTACGCAAGAGATTAGTTCAGGCTGATTTGTTTTGTAGCATGCATCTGCCTCCTTGCATTAATTAAAGGAGAGTGTTTCTGAAAGACCTCCGTATGCGGCCAACATAAGTCCCAACAAAGAAAAACATCACCAATTTGGTAGCCAGGTGACCACCCGTGTCTCACCGCAGCCTGAAACTTAATCTAACTACTTCCTCTAGTAACCAAACACTTCTCGAGTAACTACTTCCTCCAGTAGCCAAATGTCTGTGAGAACGCTCTGTCTAGCTGGGTTATTTATATGCAAATAAATACAGCACATGCAATGAACCGCTCGACTTTACATGCAGAATATAGAGGCATGGCTGTTTTGCTCAAAATTTCCATAAAATATAGTTCTATCCGAGTTTAATATGTACATTAATCAGAGTATGTGGGTGTGATAGCTTTCTGACCATGCCGCCGAGTCATTGAACCTGAGTTAGCACTGGGAAGGGAGACGAGGTGAGGAACACAACAGGACCAGCCTCAATGGACCGCCTGTTCCTTCCCACCGTGCCGAAGGGCGTAGAGGCATAATCTGGCCGTCTGATCTGACCGACGCTCAGCGGTAGCCTCTTCACGCTCCGTGCCAGTCGCCCCAGCAGCCTTTGAACTAGGCGGCCAAGAAAGCACCGCGGGCCCCATCGCTCCCCCTCCCCCTCCCTGTCTTCACGAGTGATCAGCAAAATAATGATGATAAAAAAGCATGAAAAGAGACAGCCTTGAAGATTTTCAGCGTGCTGTTAATAAGCTCACGGAGCATGCTGAGGCGATGAGGTCAGGCTGTATTAGCGCTTATTGCTGGGTTGAGTGACACACGGGATTATCGGCTACGCGGACAAGTGAAACAGCTTTCATCAGCGTGGCGCTGGAGCGTGTGCGTTTGATGTCTCAAGAGTGAAGGAATTATGAGTGTATTATATGTGAGAGCCGAGGCAGAGAGACAGTAGCACCGGGGCCATTTTATATGGCCTCGTTCTTGAAGGAACAAGTGCACCTTAAGATCAAGAACAAGAGAAACTAAGGGGGTTCTTGAGACAGCGTCCGCCCATTACTATATATACTTATCTGCTTTCTCTTAATATTTGCACATGCCCACCTGAAACCTATTCCCGTCAACATGGCTGCTACTTGTTTCCTGTGTGCTATAGGTCATTTCCTGGGAAATCATAGTGTACTGGACATTCTGCGGCAGGAGGGCTATGAGGTGGAGCACACACTACCGCAAGAGCCCATCACACAGTGAGTACACACACATACAAACACTTCACACCAGGGTTGTGCAAAATTCAGAATTGAACAATTGGTTCCCTTTTAGTTGATGAGTGTGTTAGCCCCAAGTCCCTCATTAAGTTGAAATGGTATTTGAGTTAGAATGCAGTTGAATTTACTAAATTTGAATGTAAAGAAATGCAACACAGGCAATGCATTCTGGGAATTTGTGTGTTCTACCACCCAGGGCCACAAAAGTTACATTAATTAAATTAATCTACCCATCCATCCATCCATCCAAAGCTAATAAAAAAAAAGCCTTGAAGTTTCAAGGTTTAAGAACTTTCAAATATGGCTTTGTCAAGCCAAACTTTAATGTTAGATTTGCAAAGCCATGTTTGAAAACTTATTCAAAATTCCAGTTAAATGAATTTCTTCATAACTCATTGCAATTCTACTTTCTTGCATTCCAATTTGCACTGCAATTTTGCATCCTGTTTGCTATCTAATGACAGTACTCCTCTTCACCTTTTACTCATTAAGATTCATTAAGATTCCATTAAGATTCAGTTCTCCACTAATTCCTTTTCCTCCCATGCCAATACCATGCACACACATAATAATTATGAAGTTATTTAAACAACAAACTTTCCTGAATATTCTGTGGTGCAGAATATAATGATGTGTACTATATACAAAGACTCAGTAATGCATTGAATTTCACCACATAGAAACCCCAAGCACATTTTAAATCACAAGGAGGATATTCCACTTACTGTGCTTAACTGCAAACAGTGCTAAAATATGCCTTTTATCTCCCCCTGCTAACCATGACGAGGTGGGCCAGGCCAGCACTCTGCCAAACACAGGCCTCACCCGGTTATGTTTTAGAGAGGGGTGCTATGCCTGCTTAAACAAAAACCCACCTCCATTGTTGGCATACTCGTACCATTACTCAACAGGCCTTTAGGGGAGCTGTACGCAGGTGATCCAAAGGCTGTGTAGGTTGGTTGTACTCGTTAAATAGCTGTTGTAATGGCTCCAACACCTAACAAAGGCACAAATGGAAAAATGAGAATGGCGAGCAAGCGAACAGTCTCAGGCAGTTAGAACTCAAAAAGCACCAACCACTGCCACAACATCCAGCCGGTGTCATTTGAAAAATCTCCTGTTGAAAATTTCAGTGCAAACGTTTTCTTTTGGCACTTTGCGGCACTGGAAGTAGGAGAGGCAGAGGAGCATGAAGGGGGTTTCAGATTGCTGGAGATGATGACAGTGGCTGTGGTAACAAGCTGACAGCTGGATGGACTGGCTGAATGACGGACTGACTGTGGTTTAGAAACATGAACCTTCCAGCTTTCTCAGGCCTGCTCCCTCCAGCTCACTTTTCTCTCCTCTGTAAAGCGAAAAAAATGAGGTGATATGATGGGCAAGTAAAACAACGTGCAATGGCAGCTGGACATGTGTTTACTAAAAGCTCATGAACCACAAACTTGAGGCCCAAAACCAGTCCTGTAGTGTGTTTGTGGTTCACATATGGGTGATTACGAGATTCAAACCAAACAAAACACTTCATGGATGTACTAAACACAGTGGGTTGGCCTAACCACAATGAGGCAGTTTGGAATGAAGTACGGTATACCAAATGTCGTCATGGTTACCCAACGAAATGCCCTAGTGGGCACTCAACAGCAGGAGGTGATAAGTATAGAGTGGCATAATCTTGAGCGATGCTACGCCCTACTGGTTCACTATGGTAAAGTCTATGTCCAAATATCTAACATATCAAATTCTTTATTAAAAATTATGAAACAAGAGTTATGACTGTGTAATCAGCCTGTGACTGTGTAACTAGCATTTAATAGAAGTATGGACTGGTATGTAAGCCTGAATTTGGATATCAGTAAGGAAGCTCAAGACTTTGAGGTTGTAGTTTTGACCTCACTGGCTCTTCGTAAATTCTTAGCAAGCCGAAAGGTTGATATGAAGCTGTTTGAAGTCCAAAGTATCTCCAAACACACGTGCACACACACCCTAAGCCAGAGCTTTTCTGAAACACTATCTCCAGTACTTCAAAGGTGTCTCCTGACACTGCCCAGATCTCATATAACCTTCATATATATTAATGCACTATTTTAAGTAGGGAAAAGTGATGCATCAATACAAAAATTCTGATAATCAGAAAATTGCTTTCATGTTATAAATGGCCGATATTAAAATATTAATTAAAGTTATCCAAGTAAATAACAAAAGTAAAAGAAAAAGAGCTAAAAGACTAATTTAAAATGCTACAATTCTGATAGCCCGAGAATATTTTTTTATATAAATGGCTGATAATAAATATGTATTAGGAAATTTTTATTTAAAAAACATTAAGTAAATTGACAACTAAAACTGAAAATGAATCATTTGAAATGCTGCAACTGAATTTAAACATCTCAAAGTTATAATGTAGGCTACAGTATAAAAAAATGGATATTCATTTTGAGGTTTCCTAAATCATTTACATTATTAAATTATTAATGTTTTAAAATATATGTGTGAGCATTGGATGACAGTAAAGATAATCTAAATTGAAAATGTGGTGGAAGGATCATGCCAATTAAATATCAACTATCAGCTAATACGTCCAATATTGACAAATACAATAAAAAACGATAGATAGATAGATAGATAGATAGATAGATAGATAGATAGATAGATAGATAGATAGATAGATAGATAGATAGATAGATAGATAGATAGATAGATAGATAGATAGATAGATCATTTGTCTTTTGACAATTTCCCTTAAAGATTCTGCATCCCATAAATTTGCTAACTTCCACATGTTCCCACAGAAGGAGCTGGTCTGAGGTTGAGGGGACTACTGTAAATCCCACTGAGGGCAGCTCTGAGTCAGTGACGGAATGGACATCGGAACCGCCTGAGCTAGAGGAGATCAGCCAGGAAGAACTCTCACACATGCTGCTGCCAGACAGTCTCAGCCAGCTAGAGGAGTTTGGCCGCTACAAGCGCCCTCGTAAAACCCATCATACACACAGTCGACCACGGCTGTTCAGTGACCTGTGGGTGCGAATAGGAGACAGGTGAGGACACAACACATGCCAGAAACCACATTTCCACAGCAGGAAATTCAAAGCTGCTTTTTACTAATAAAACCCACATTTTTGTTTTTATGTTGACCGTAGCACGACTCCACACCTAAATATAAGGATAACCAATGGCTATGTGACAGTGGACCCTCCGCAAACACGACAAGAACAACAGCAAAGACGAACGCCGCTCAGAGACGAACTGAAGCCCCCCAGTCTGCCCACAAACCCCAGCGAACTTGAGTCCACTGCTCCAAACCCAACATTTGCGCTGACTTGCCTTTTGGCCTGTCTCATTTCACAACTGCTTTTCACTTCCTGAAAAGGGAATGGGTCTCTTGGAAGCTTACAAACCAACTCACTCAGAATTGTATCTGAGTGACTTTGCCTGTGGTAAAAAAAAACAAGTGGAAGTAAAGTACATTTAGGTACTGCTTAGATCAATTTTGAATGTCTGCCTAGTGCCTACAATAAATAAGTTGCCGCAAGATGTAACAGTAGACATATGTGAGACATTTCTAATTGTTACATCTGGCAGAATGGTAGTCTGTAAGAATAACAATAAGAGAAAAACAAAAACATTTTGTTATACTTATGCAATGACTCTGCCCAGAGTTGATTCATAAGAATCAGCTAAGATTGTACCTTGATGTGAATACCCACATGACTGTTCCCTCCTGCCCCATCAGAGCAGACAGCAAAACATGAATGTGCTTCTTTTTTTTCTAATAAGTGAAATGGGGCAAAAGAAAATATACCAAATTATCAGTATCATTTAAAAGGTTAAAAACCTAAATTATGTAATAGAGACTTATGAATTATGTGATATGGTCACTGACTAACTTAAATAGTTCACAGAGATGACACTTATATTTTGTAAATTGTGCATTTGTTCATACAGAAGTTTTATATTTATTATTTCATGAAGAGTATATTTTCATGCATTTCTCAAGTATTAAAGTTAACAGAGTTATGTAAACAATCTTGACGCCTGTCCCTTAATTGAACGTTTTCAACGTTGCTAAAACTTGAACGCATACTGCCCTCTACTGGCACACAAAGCATTTCGTTTTTTAATGTATATTATTTATCAAATGGAGGGAGAAAATATGGTCGACATTTTATTATTATACACATTTTCAAAGATGTCCAGTTTAGTTCCAGTATGTCATTTGGAACATTCCACCCAAAATGAAAACGTTACAATTTTGTCATTTATCACTTACCCTCATGTTGTTCAAAATAAATAATTTTCTTTCTTCCGTGAAACATGAGAAGGCAGAATATTCTCAGGCAGCTTTTCCATACTATAAAAGCGAATGGCTACGTTAAATGACAAGTTTAGAGTGTCATTAAAAGTAATACAAGTCATTCTTGGTCGTGCTGAACTAAAATTGGCGCCTATTCACTTACGCCAAACCCCATTTGTTCTCGCATGTCATGTGACCGATCGCAACAGACGCGTTTTAATACGCGACCGCGAGCCGGTGCACAAGGGGAAGAGCTAGGGTGCGTCACAATCAGCTCCCTAGTTCAGTAGTCAGGGCACTAATCAGGGAGTCAGCCCATTGACTTATGTCCTGATGAGTGCCCTGACTACTGAACTAGGGAGCTGATTGACACGCATCCCTAGTCAATAAATACTGAATTGTATTTCCTCACACAGTACTACTGTATATGTTTATAAGACTTGTTTTAGGACTATTTTTATGGTATACTTTATATTTCCTTTTGTGTATTAGCATTTAAGATAGTAATTAACTTTCATTGTATTGGAAAAATAATTAATTGTATCTCCTTTATGTTTCAAGGAAGAAAACAAATAGGTAGGCTACTGCGTTGGGATGTCATAGATAAAGGATTTAATGCAATCAACCCATTCTGTTTGAGCCACTAGGTGGCAGACAACACCTTTGTAACCGAATGTAGCCTATAGAAATGTTGCATTATCTTCAAATTCCAGAAATCATTCGCAAAAGATGGTTTGCCTAATTTCAGTAATCTCGGGTTAAACAAATAATTAGGTTATATCAAAACTAGTTTAATTTGCTATATTAACATTTTTTTATATAAAACCTATAATTCAATATCTTTTAAGAAAAATAAATAACAATAACATGATTTAGCCTACCATTTTTCATGCCTTCAATTTTATATGGAAATTATTTTTTTACACTTACACTTCAAAGAAACTAAAAGCACTGACACAACAATGTTAATATAAAATGGCAATTGGTTAAAATAAATATAATTGGGAACAAATTAACAAATAAATACATTCCACTGTCTTACCTTACTACAATGTATATTAATACGATTATTTATCTTGCACAATTGTATGTATATATTTGTCTTCTTATAACCAAAGGCGATTAAACTGTATTAATACTGCAACTGAGTGAAGTTTAAACACTTCTTATCTCAAGCATTAAATAAAATAATAATAATAAAAAAAAAAACTATAGGCCTATCAATTTTATGCATGTCTTTTATATCTATGCACCTCATTGCACTCTTTCTCAAAGTTGTACCTCTTTTATCCAGGCAGAGAGAAACAAGTTTTAAAATAAACAGCTATTTCGCCCCTTAAGCCAAGACAGGACAATGTTTGCCTTTGCTAAAATACCATTTTGCCTGGGCTTTGGGGTGTTATTTGAGGGAGTAGGGGTCCTGACAGGCTGTGACCCCTCCTCGGGCTTGGGGACAGAACACCCACTGCATATTAATAAAAGATTACTGGGGAAAATCAATGTCTGAGCAAACTCATTAAAAATGCCTCTTTATCGTAAATGATTTCTGTTCTTTACCCCTCTCTCTCTCTCTGTCTCTCTCTCTGTCTGTCTCTCTCTCTCTCTCTCTCTCTCTCTCTCTCTCTCTCTCTCTCTCTCTCTCTGTCTCTCTCTGTCTCTCTCTCTCTCTCTCTCTCTCTCCCTCTCTCTCTCTCTCTCTCTCTCTCTCTCTTCCCCTGTTGCTTTTCCCCAGCGGTAATTACTTTCACACGTCGTTTTCTGCCCTTTGAGTTGCACCGTTTCACAAATGAAGGTTAAGTTTGTTTAACCGAGCTGGATTTGCCATCCATGTTAAAGCATATAATGTGGAAGGCATGACTTGGCCCACACACCTCCAGGACCCCCTCGATTTTAAAGCCTCCCTTTGCACGGTCATATGGTCCAAGGTTAAGGCCCACCAGGGCCAGACAAAGATGGTGCGGTTTCAGCATCTTGTCTAGGCTACAGCTATACACTAAAAGATGAGAACAGTCAAAATAAATGTATTTATATAACTTATCTTTTGTCTCTATGTTGTTTTGTGTGGAGCCCTCAAATGCTTTCTGGAAATATATCTAGCCATTTTAATTGAGTAAAGTGAAAGATAAAGCATGCACAAAATGTTTATCAACTCAAGGTCTTTCAAATATAACACTACTAATTCAGGCTACATATTATGTTCCATTTAATCAATAAAAAAATTCAGGGACATGTTTCTAAAACACACAAAACAAGAGGGGGCTTTGTTTCCTTACAGGGGACTGCCATTGGAAGGACTTCTTAAGAGATCACCGGAAATAAAAGACAATTCATTATTTCAAATAAAAGCTATTATCTCAGTTCCTTCAAAAGGAAAGTCTGAGATAAACACATTAGTAAATCAATATTCACCTTGAAAAAAAAAATACAGCTCTCCCCATTGTACAAATATTGTTTTATTACAAAATATATAATATGACTATGCTAGTGTTTCCGTTGAGGTTGGTTTGCCTTTGTGTGGGTGTCAAACAATAAAGCAAGAACCATGCAAGGATAAACCACCATCCACGGCTTTAATGCAATATCTTTTAAAAGAGTTTCAAAGCTTTAAAAAGCCTCAGGATTAATATCTTATGATAAAAAATATATTATTGCACATGATCTGTAAATATAGAATTTGCATAACTAATTTTAAAGATAGTGATATATAGCCTACATAATAAGAAAGTTTAACCAATTAGAAATTAACAGAGGTCACCTCATGACCTCCCTCCTCCTGAGTGACAGGGAACCACATAAAAATATTAAAGATTTACTGGACATAAATATATATGTATATATTTAAAGTTTCACATTTCGCTAATAATTGTAATAGTAGATGACACGAAAAAGCTGTGCCATCAGGTTCTAGTCTGTTTAATTTGATATAACATCGACAAAGGTTGCACAAAATGAACAGTGTATTGTCTGCTTTATACACACGTGTTGATGTTTTTAGCACTGTTAGCATATGTTTTATACTATACGTATTTGTTTTCAATTTAATTCGCTTTGTTTCGAATTAAATATTTAGGCTATCATGTTCCATTAAGAAAATTTAAATTAAATTGAGATGGTGATGATGGGAGACAGCATAATAATTATTTTTGAACAGATAGACTTGATAACCACGGCAAATTAGTGGACAACATTTTAAATGTCCATGTTAGTGTTTTAACCCAGCCCAATTTGGAGACAAGTAGGCTAAAGTATTTTAATTCCTAGCAGACAAATATGATATCAAAGTCTGAAAAACCAAAAATATGCATAGCTACAAAAAAAAGTTGCAAACGTTTATGTTACGCCGTTACGCGTCTCCTTAAAAACTGCAATGTACAAGAACATTTTTGTTTTAAATAGCTATTATAAAGAACAATTCTGGTCTATATATATGATATCACATCGTATTGTCGCTAGAAAGTGTTTCCATAGGCAAACAGAATGCGAGTGAGGTAAGAAAAGAGTGAGCTATCGTGGTTCACAGGTTTTCTCGACGTTGCACCGATTCATTTATTCGTGAACAAGGGGCACTTCACTTCACGATCTCTTTGATACGGACTGAAGCTTGAGAGAGGGCTCTCAAAAACAGACGCTAACAAATGTATTCAAAATAAATTAATAAATAAATTAATAATTGGAACTATCGAGAGAGAGAGAGAGAGAGAGAGAGAGAGAGAGAGAGAGAGAGAGAGAGAGAGAGAGAGAGAGAGAGACCCAAGTAGTGTAAGCTTCATTGACACGCACGCGGGGATCCCAAGCTTTGATGCTCCAGTGATGACTATCTCCACATAATGATGTTTGATAATTACATACACATGAAAGCGTGTCTGAGGCAGCGAGAGAGTAAAAGAGTGAAACAAATAAGATTTTATCCAAAGATAGTTTCCTCATAATACTAGCCTAATTCTATTTTTGATTCCTTTTTATTGACTAAAGCAAAATAAACCACCACTTGACCCCCAAAACGGTTCGGAGATCAACAAGCATTGTTCACACCAAATAATGTTCCAGAACGAGGTTGTAGATCTGTAAAATAACTAGTGTTATAGCAATCAATTAATGATTAATCGTGATTAATCGCATCCAAAATAAAAGTTTGTGTTTACATAATATAAGTGTGTGTACTACTGTGTATAGTTATTATGTATACATACTCCTTCGTGTATATATTTAAGAAATATTTGCCTGTATATAATATATTTATGTAATTTACCTTAAATTAGCCTAAAATATAAATATTTTATATAGCCTATAAATATAGCAAATATAGCACATGCATGTATGTGCATGTATATATATATATATATATAATAAATATACACAGCACACACACATATATTATGTAAACACTTTTATTTTGGATGCGATTAATGGATTGTCCAGCACTAAAAATTACATTTTTTTTCTTCACACGTATAGGCTACATCAATTAAAAACCATAATGATCTAAATTTTAGTTCTATGTTAGGAGATTTATGTCACACTTTGCATTTATTTCATAATCTGTGTGCAGACTTGTTTAAAGGAGCTATTTAGTGAAATTATTTATTTCTATGTAATTTGCAGGCTCATAAATTCACACTTTGTAACTTCAGCCATAAAACAATTATTTTTCTTTTCTTAGGTGGATGTTAGAAGGAGGAGGGGAATGGGTTAATTTGGAAGTGAGACAGAGAGTGAAAGAAAAAGGGGATGTGTGTTTGACCATCACTCCTTAGTCAGACATCAAGGCATACAAACACACACCTTAGCCTTCATCTCCCCGGAGAGTTTGCTAGAGGTCATAGGGAAGGTGGAGGTCAAATGGTCCTGGATTAAATTTGATCAAACATTGCTAATAGGGGGTGAATGTGTGTTTGTGAGGCTTGTCTGCTAACTGATGCTAAATTGTCACTATATGCAAACATACAGCGCAAGCATTCACACACACAGGCACATACACACATTCATATGCAAATTATATGTTTAAATGATGAGAAGCATGCACAGATAAGAGATCAAATGTTTTCCCGTCAGTCAGTATCCAAACACCTGTTTGAAATGTCACAGAAAGTGTTGCAGGGTGCAGTCGACACCATGGAAACAGCGTTTAGCTTTATTTGAAGATGCAGAAGATGTACATAAATCAAGGGCATTGTCCTTAACTGAGATCCTGGAGACAAACAAGGTAATAGGCCTCAGACGCACTCTTATGAAGAACCCGGAGACTAACTTAGAATGGGTTTAATTTGAACTCACTGGCTCCATTAACTTATGATCTTTATCACCTCCCCCAGATGTATCCAGGTAACCCCAAGGCCGACGAGCTCTTAAACCCGAGACAGTCAAGGTAACAGCTAACCACAGTGCTGTGTCGTAAAAATATCCTGTTTGCCAAAGGCTGATCAGCCTCCTTTTAAAACTAGAGGACAGATGAGGAACTGCACCATATAAGCTTGATCTATCCCTTTTCTCAACACTCACTCCATCACTTATCATTCTGCTCTTTCATTCTCAATCAGTTTCATTTGTGTCCCCTTTGATTTCACATGTATATGTTTCTCTTTTTGAACGTTTGATTGGACATAAGAGCTGCCATAATAACTAAGAACTTAATGTGGTCAAAGGCCACCAGCCAGGTGTAAAATGAGCAAACAGCTCTGACACACACACACACACACACACACACACACACACACACACACACACACACACACACACACACACGTTGTCTTTCCATGTTTTATGGGGACATTCCATAGGCGTAATGCATTTTATACTGTACAAACCATATATTCCATCCCCCTACACTGCCCTGTCCCTAAACCTACCCATCACAGGAGACATGCTGCATTTATACATTTTCAAAAAACATCACTTAGTGTGATTTATAAGATGTTTTCCTCATGGGGACCAAAAAATGTCCCCAGAAGGACAAGGATTTTGGATATTGCCTTCTTTGTGTAGGGTCCACCAGTCCACACACACACACACACACACACACACACACACACACACACACACACACACACACACACACACACCATATTCAAATAGTCAGTATTGTTGCATAAAGTGTTGAGAAAACACAGCCGCTCCTTGAAATGAACCTCCATCAGACAGCCACACAGCAGCTACCTGAGAATAGCACATTAACACTGTTGGCACACATACATGTAGGTATACACAATGACAACAGGTTCCTGTTTACTGCTGGCTTTGCTCACAGTCTATTTTCTCACCTTCGACAATCACTTGTTTATTTCCATCTGTAAACAAGCAAACGCACAAGCAAAATAGGAGCCATTGACACCGATAGCATAATACTCTCTCTATCTGTGTGTGTGTGTGTGTGTGTGTGTGTGTGTAATGCTTTTCGCCTCCCACACACTCCTCTCCATCTCCCTCTCCCTTGCTCTTCTGGTGTGATTTTGCTCCTCTGCTCTTGGCATTATAAATTCATTGTGCACAGCTTGTGCTTGTAAGCTTGATTGAAGTGACGGGCTCTGATTCCTCCGGCTTGCTGGCTGGAGGGTGCTATAGCAAATGGCCCGATGGCACTGTTTGGATAACACTGACCTCTCTCCCGCTGCCGCCGCGCGCGCCTAAGTGAGCGGTTTTATAGGACTCTGGCGCTCGTAAGTGGAAGGGCAAAAAAGAAAAAAAAAGAGGCAAATTGATCAATTCAGAACTGGAGAGAGGAAACAGATCTGGGCGATGGTTTCGGAGCACATTGTAATTTCCACCTGCCCCGTTTTTCTGTGAACAAAAGTGACAGCTATCAAACTCGATTGCTGAGAAGAACACAAGAGCCGAGCGCCTGATCTGCATTCTAGAGGCGCCGTTACCAGGGAGACGTACTGTATGTGGCGGGAAAACCACTCGCGCCACTCCTTAGAAATGGATATTCAGGTCTTTTGTGCCATGTCATTATTGTATTTATCAAACCAATCGTGGTCGCACGGCCACTCACGCGGTGTGGCACATATGGGTAGCCGAGTGCCAATGGGTCTAAATGTAGCGATGAGTGCTGATCAAAGACAATGAGATTAATTGAGGGGCGAGCCTAGGTTTGCATAAAGAGATGCGCGTCAGTCGTTAGGATGAGCAGACTGCCGGTGACGGTCTTCGACACCCTCAAAGCGAGGCCTCGAATTCACCTGCTTCGCTCACTCGGCAAACCTTAACGAAACTCTCTTAGTTTAGATAGTTCATTTTAATGAACAAACGTGAAAAGCCTTGCCATATAATTTCGGCGTCCTTGTGCTAAGTGCCGTTTTTATGGGGTAAATCAAGACCCCATAAAATCTAAAGAGACTCTCGCCTCGCGCTTAAACGCGCTTTCTCGTAGCCTAGTTGTCTTGTCTTTGTCTTACTCTTATGCAACATCGTACAAACAAAAAGTCAGTTAAAAAGTTATGAGGATCGCAATTATGGCTCGTCCCTAGAAGCGAGCGATCGTAAAATATCATCGTAACTACTCTCACATGAGTATGACAGGTGCTTTTAGCGCAGCGCCATTAAACCTGTTAACGGGGAGGAGTCTGAAGTCTCCTGGGAATTTAGAACTAGAACGTTGTTGTGTTTTAATTAAAACGACGAGTCCCTCCCCATTGACCAAGAGGTAGGGAGGTAAAGGAGGGAGAATTCAAGAAGGTTTAGCGATTTGACAAAGTGCTGGAGTCAGCTGGATTTTCCAGCAACCCCTCCACGCACGCACACACACGAATACACAAATATAGATAGATAGATACATAGATAAAGATATAGATAGATAGATAGATAGATAGATAGATAGATAGATAGATAGATAGATAGATAGATAGATAGATAGATAGATAGATAGATAGATAGATAGATAGATAGATAGATAGATAGATAGATAGATATTTGCTTTTAACCTTTAGCACCACTGACAATGATTGATGGCGCTAAATTGTCGTATAGGCCTATCATAGCCTATAACGAATCTATCAGGACTATAAACAATATGCCTTATATTTGACTGAGGAGATACATGGCGCATAGTCACAGGTCTAATTTTCTTGCAGCAGAACTAATTAACTTCACAAGGATTCGAGGTGTGTCCATGAAACTAGCCGGGCGTTGCATTGTATTCAGTGGTCACTAGGAGGCGCTGTTGAACACGGCTTAGTCCCTCTCATTCTTCAACACCGAAACTGAAATCGTCTGCAGGACAGGCAATTTATCCACGGCGATTAGAGAACAACCAAGATGGATGAAATGCTTTACAGTGGCTTGAATAAAATATGACAAATTAGACATCCAACGTACTCTAAACCTGAAAAATTATTTACAGAGAGACATTTAATTGTGCTTATAATACACACAGGCCTAAGTGATTGATCTACCAGCTCCAGCACACTTTGCTGAAATACCAAGTGTTGAAATTACTTATTTAAACCAGTTTAGTTCTGAATTAAGCTGTTTTTTTACAGTCCATCACAGACATGAGAACCAAACCTAAGATGTTATTATCTGGACCACAAATTATTAATAGCTTATAAACTTATAAAAGAAGTTAAAACTGAAAGTAATAAAATAACGTTTTATTAAGAAAAGGAATAGGGAAGGCTACAGACTAGGCCGCTTATTCTAAATTCCATCTAGCTTTTAGCAAGTGCAATCAAATGTTGTGGAAACAATGGCAGGTGAATACGTTTAAGTCAATCTTTTGGACTTAGTGTGACGGTTGTCCAAAATCCATAACTCAGCAGACTCGTGTGAAATAATTACGGAGAGGCTAAGAGGAGATCGAAGAGGGTGAAGAAATCCAAGTGATTCAAGACTTTGCATGCGGTTCCCTATAGAAATGTCCAAACACCAGTGAAGGACATTGTCCTGGTCACCTTTCAGCGTCGATATTTCAATGGAATGCAAATCTCGGGGTCTACAGGGCTTGCTATGGGTGATCCATTGATTTGGGATGAATACAGTGACTACTTTCAACCCCTTCACAGTTATTAGGCCTAATAGAAAAACATAAAATAAAGGGAAGAAAAGAAGAAGGGATCCGCACAAATGGTGCGAATTGCTCGCCTCCTCCAAGCCCTCTCCAACAGTTTGGCCAGCAATTTGCATTCCTTTGTACGACAACTTGTAATCCTCCCCTCAGCATGCCAAGAAACACACAACAGATTTATTGTCCCAGTCAACAAATCGTTTAGGTCATCCCAAACCTATTACGGCCTAATGCAGCGAGAGAGAGCCTCCAGACCCAGCTCTCCCCTCGGTCTCATCACACGAACCAGTGGTTTCCAAACACCGATGAGGATCCCAGAGCTCGGTCGCTTTGTTGAGACCCCGAGCTATTCATGCCAAATACACTTCTGAGGAGGACTAAACCACTTCTCGAGGTGGGCTGGTATAGGGCAATGAACTCAGCGGATTCTCAGGCCTGGCTGCACTTCTGTGGAGAATGTGCGAGCTGAAATATTTAATTAGTAGCCTATACTTTTTAAATTATTTAATATTTATGTTAGCCATTTGGAACAGATACAATAATTAGACAGACATAATGACATCAAGCCAAACGGACCCGAATCGTATTACTGTTGAGACAAAATGTCTAATTGACCTGTGTCTGTTTAAACCGGTAATGGTGGCATTGGCAAGAGCACGTCCTCAAGAAACGGCGCTGAGACGTGTGTTAGTTTTGCGTGCAAGGCTGTTAGTGCAGAGAGAGAAAGAGAAAAGAGGAGACTAGAGCCCATCTGCTCGCCTTTGTGTCGCACAATCCAAGACTCCATTGAGGGGTCATCTGAAGAAGAGAGAGATCGCCCGCGGAGAGAACCACAGAGAACAACCAAACACGGCTTTGATTCCATTCGTTTTGTTTGGAAACACACATTGATTTAATTCTCGCATTTTCCATGTTCCCTTTTCCAGGTAAAATGGGGCACTAGCTAGGCTACTCGGTTCTTTCTACAAAGACAAACAGACAGGCAAAATTAAAAATTAAAAACAACAACAACAACACAAAAACGAGTAGCCTACAGCGTTCTATAGTCCACAAGGTTTCTCATAATTTATAGGCAATTCATAAACATAACCAGTGTGCTATATAAATAATACAAATAGGCCTAGCCTAATAAATATGGCATCAGCCTAATGGAATTCTTGGATTATTTCCTATAGCTAAATCACTTTAATCTCAGTAGCTAAAGTTACGTTTTATTTTGGCAAGGAAGCAGCAATTATGTGGCGATTACAGCAATATTACAGTAGGCTAATGAAACGCCAGGACTGTAAAATAAATTGCAGGGATCAGATTCCGTTCAAACGCTGTCTCATTGCCAAACCTCGGTTCAACGGTCTTCTGACAACTGCTGTTAAACGGAAAGCTTGAATTATTATTTAGATGTTACTGAATAACACGACAGACCCCCAAACAACACACACACACACACACACACACACACACACACACACACACACACACACACACACACACACACACACACACACACACACACACACACACACACACATGTTGTGTTTCCATGTTTTATGGGGACATTCCATAGGCGTAATGCATTTTATACTGTACAAACCGTATTTTCTATCCCCTACACTGCCCCTGCCCCTAAACCTACCCATCACAGGAGACATGCTGCATTTTTACTTTTTCAAAAACATCACTTAGTGTGATTTATAAGATGTTTTCCTCATGGGGACCAAAAATGTCCCCACAAGGACAAAAATTTGGATATTGCCATCTTTGTGGGGACATTTTGTCCCCATACCGTAGGGATTACCAGTCCACACACACACACACACACACACACACACACAACTCTGACACACCGCACACGGGGCTATACAGACCTGTGCAGCAGGATTTATGTAATGCCGATTCACTCGGATTTTAATTGTGCTTTTCCTTCTTCATACTGAATGTCATTTTCTGTGATTCCATTACATGACATCCTTTAGGGAGCATGAAACGGATGAAACGTCGGCGGCAACTCCAGCTCTATTCGGTGTGTTAGTCGTCTTGAAACTAAAGTTAAAACATATGTTCGTTTGGGGTTTCTTCCTCAGAGCTTATGGATCGTTCTGACGTTTTTGAGCGGACCGTGTGCAGCAAAATGATGGTTGACTGACGTTTATTAAATTAATTTCTGGACTTGGAAAGTGTAGCTATAGCGTGTATATAGGCTAGCTATTTAAAATATGTAATATAGGATAACAGAAAAGCACAGCTGATGAAAAAATAAAATAAAATAAAATAAAATACTCATCATCATTAGATCCCCAGTCAGCAAACTCGACATGCAAAGATACAAGAGCAAATTTAATGTAAAGACTAGAAAGAACCGTAGCCTACTTGATGTGTAGCCCATATGCAAATCACCACAACTAATAATAATAATAATGGTCCAACAATACATTTACTTTGATAATTTAGACAATTTGTAGCTATAAATTTGATTTATAGTTACACATTAAAACCTTAAAAAAAATATTCCATATTAGCCTGTTTTGAACTACAATATAGCCTAGGCCTTTATATTTTATTTTATTTTATTTTTATTTTTTTTAATTATTATTATAATTTATTTTTTGTTGGTGAAAGTAACATTAAACAGTAGCCAGCGCAGTAATATTGCATACGGAAAATTTGCTTTCAAAACCCAACTAAAATCTGCCCATACTGCCTTCTATTATTAATTTATCTTTGTCATGTTTAATTTTCCGTCTTTATGCGTCAACTCTAATAAACCTTGGGTTTTCAGGAGCGTGTTTGTAAGTTGTGCTTGGCAAAGGATTGGGGCTTTTCACGATCTGACTTTCTTTAGTTTCAAAGGCTTTATTTATGCATTTATTTTATTCATAATTAATTTTTCTTCCCCAGACAGTCTGCAAAAAAAGTCTAGCTGAGAACTATTATGTTTCTGTCCAAACGGACAACTCACAGCTGCTTTATTGAAAATAAATCAGGTTTGGACACACAGAAAACACAGACTCTTTGAAGAAAGCTGCTCTGGATGTGTTTTGAGTTAGACATAACGTTTCACGCGTGTCAGAAACTGAAGGAAATCCTGAAAAAAAACAAAAACAGGCCCGATTATATTCCAATACGTTTGGTTGTTAGCCAAACACATATTAAAAACCCACACTTTCAGACATTTCTACAAATGTCCTTGGAACAGCTGGGTTGGATTCAATTCTATTGTCAGATTAGGAATATGTTCCTCGCTCATAGAAGAAGGAGATTGTGCTGCTCTGAGCTCAAATATAAACATGCATCAGAATAAATCCATTTTGACCGCCACGCGCACACATGCACTTCGTTTGGGCCTTTACTGTGTCTTTTTGAATAGTATTTCCACATACTCAGCCTTATGTCCCCATCCCCATTAAGCAAGCCACTGCCCCGAGTCAATTGAGTATGATTTAATTATTCGAAATGATTTGCTATCATTTGTTCTCTCGATTTTTTCGTGTTAATTATTCAATGACTTTATGTCGAATTTTAAAAAGAGGTTTCTGTAAATGTTCAGTCTCTTGAGGCTCGCCCTGCTCACAGTTATAGACAAAACAAAAAGCTAAAGATTGTTGTATTGTAGCCAATTTTGTCACGTGTAAATCTAGCTATAACAAAGTGATAAATAATGAGAGTATTGTGTTCTGTCAATCTAGCACAAATAACATTTGTTTTTGCTAAAACATTGTGTGAAAAGGCTGTTGAAGCATATATTCTTACACGTAAAAAAAGCATACTTATAAGACCCCGATAACCTTGTTTTGACCTCCTTTGGATGGGTTCAAGCCTTAATTAGGGAGGTCACACCTCCCAATTCCTCCATAATTTGCACCTTGACTTTATTCAATAAAGAGCTCTGCAAACATGTAGATGGCAATCGCAGCGAAAAGCTAAATAAAAGGCAATTTTTCATTTACTACAGAACGCTATTCTCCTATTCCCAGAGCCTCTAGTCCTGGTTGTCTTGGTGAGTCCATAGAGAGGCAGCAGGCAGTGGTTTGGATGTGGAGGAGGTGGTGAGGAGATAAGCAGGTGTTTGTTCTTTGCAGTGCTAGTGTGTCTCAGTAGTGAGGCCCCCCAATCCCACCCCTTCCTCAATGATCACAGCCCGCATTCTGCAGCCACCTCCACTTGGCTGTTCCCCCTGTCTTTGATCAAAGCCCTCCCACACACACACAGCTGCCCATGTATGAGCTTCTGCCTCACTCCCCCCAAAACTCCTTAGATCACCCCCAGAGAGTCCTCTGGGTGGGATAGCTGTGTTTGTGCAGTAGGGTGCAATGGATTGAGAGAGAGAGAGAGAGATCGCCAAAAAGCTTGTGTGTGCAAGAGTGTGTTAGTGCTGGTAGCAACAACAGACTGAAAGCAAAGGAGTCCTTATGAAAGAGAGAGAGAGAGTCTGAGGGAGAGAGAGTTTTCTGTTGTTTTGTGTACATGATTAAGCACACAGACTTTCAGATGTTTAGGCAGACCTTTTTAACACACAAACAGACAAGACCACAAATGAAAGCCTACAAACTCGCTGTCAGTAAACATATGTGAAATGTATAGACATATGGTGACACCTGTATGCGCTTATTGTTCTGGAACGCAATCTGATATTTCACTTGAAATGACATTGTAACTGTTTCACTGCTACATTAAGCATGCTTGTTGAGTGATGTCACTCAGCCAATAACATTGAATAATTGCTAACTTCAATATGGTTTTAAAGACCTATATGACAAAAAAAATCTTAAGATTTAGCATTAATATTTAATGAATAAATTAATATTAAAAATAGAATATTCCTTTAAAATTCTTACAGTATTTCTAAAGCATTTAATCTCTCCGCAGCCTGTAGAAATTAATTAAGTTCCAATTATATCATGAAATACTTTACACATTCTATAATTATCATGTCCAACATTTTATTCAATTTAGAGGATTTCTGTGATTTCAACCCTTGAATGTTGGAGGCTCACTGACATAAATGAAGATAAATATAAACTCATTCATTGATCAAAAAGTTGGACAGGATAATAATAATACATTACGATTCAAACAGCCGTGAAAAAAGCATCAGTGGTCCTTACAGTACAACAAAAAAATCACGAGGCTGTCATGAAAACATGGCTATTTTCTTTACATCTTAAGGTTGTTGTCACAGCTCACTTATGGTTGAGATCAAAGCAGGGCATCCAGAAAACTGCCCAAGGACAGACAAAGCTGAAAGACAATCATCAGAGAGAAAGACGGGAGAGAAATGACACATGGTCAGTCATGTCTGCACCCTCTCCAATATACAATACGCCGTATTCCAATGAGATTCCTCACACAGGCCTGATTTCCACAAACGCCATGTGTTGTGCCACAATAGTAGTTGCGCAGAAGAATTTCACAAGAACACAAACTGGCTGTGTTGGTTTTTAGGCATCGTCTTTGTGCTTCTCGGAAGCGATCAGATGTTTTTAATGAAACAAGGCTCACAAGAAATAGCCTTCAGCTGTTTTGCATCTACAGAGTTTTACAAATAAAATAATCTACATTTTTCTTTCCATTTAAAGCATAATGTTGAACGATTACAGGGTCTTAAATCCGGTCTAAACTACTGCAAAACTAAAATAAGCACTGTTAATCGCACTTACAAAATTTTGGCATATCAATAAATCCAACACAGAGGGTTTACCTAACCATATTTCTATTCTTAGACCTTACTCAAGGTAATAAAACGTGCAAAGTGTGTTGTTTTAATTCACTACCAAGCGTTTGCATATAAACAATAACACACAGTAGCCTACAATGTGAGCCTTTTCCACGAAGATGGAAAGCGTATTCATCCATAATGCATGATGTGACGTTAGCTGGTTGCTCATTCCTTCCAAATGTTTCATCTGGTTCTCCTGACTCTCTTCAAGTGCTGATACCAGACAGAGAGACAGAGACTCATGAAACTCTAATCCCCCTGCCTGTTTATGTAAGCTCCTGCCAGTGCTGTTAAACAGCCTCTTATTTTTGGTTCAACCTGTGGAGAGGCCAAAAACTATTCAGCTGGTCTGAGAATGAGTGTGTTTGCGTGGCCATGTGTTTATATGAGAGGGATGGAAGAGGAAACTTAAAATTCTTAGATATTTATTCTGCTTGTCGCTATTTTTCCATCTCCTACTATATTGAAATGCTCCTCATTTTGTAATGTCTGATGATACTATAAATAGGTTAACACACAATATAGCATCTATAGCATGTTCGTTTGTGGCCATTCTCTGCTTCTCAATTAGTAGGAAATAGAGTGTGATACAGTCAAACCAAAAATTTTTCAGACACCATGCAGATAATTTTTTTTACTAGTGGGTGCAGTTCATTTATGTAAGTGAGGATAGCAAAATAAATTAAACTGTGACACAGTATACCCGAAAATCTTCATACAGTGGACTACCAGTAAAATGGATAAAGAATTTGGGACCAAAATTATTCAGACACTTTGACCTGGCCATGTTTTGCTTAAGGGTTTTTCTTTAATTGCAAATGTGATCTTTTACACCACAGACTTTACTAAATGAAGCATTGCTTGGTAATCGGTTGACCTAAATTGGTATTATCTAATTGTGTACTTAAATTTAACAGCTGACAGGTTGATTGTAATCTACATACTTTTCTATCAAAGTTATCTGACATTATCAAGATAAATTTGTTCTGGAGTTCTTGCCATATTTTATTACCATTTTCTAAACAATAGCAAATAAACTGATAATCTGAGAAAATGTTGAAGGTGTCAATTGGATATATTCACTGAAACTACAGTCAAGCCTAAATGTAGCTTGACTGTAGTTTCAGTGAATATAGCCAATTGCCACATGTTTAGCTTTACTCTGGTCCGTTTCCACCTCAGTTTCAACAAGTTCACATTGATTTTAGGCGTAAAGAGCGGCGTTGGGGAGTAAAGCATTACAAGTAATGTGAGTTATGTAATCTGATTACTTTTTAAGTAACTAGTAAAATAACGCATTACTTTTAAATTGACAATAAAATATTAAGAGTTACTTTTTTTTAATTAGTAATGCAAGTTGCTTTGTTTTCCCTTTTATTGATTGACAGCTCTCCTATCCCCGTGTTGAAAGAAATCGGGAGTAAGTGCAGAGGCGTTGTGTGCGCTGAATGAACATGATAGTTATTTTAGTTCTACACTAAATGTGAACATGCATTTACTCATCTCACCTGCACAAACACAGATTCAGCATTTCTCAGAATGAATAAAAACAGTAAAATGCTAACTCTGAATATTACACAAACCTGCAATAATGAATTGTTAAATTACACAAATATACTTTATGTATTTAATCTCACTTTACTTATTAACTGTATTTACTACTGACATTCAATGATCCAATTCAATAAGATTAAATGACTTTAGATAAACATCACATCTGTGTCATTTTTTTGTGACCAATTGAGTCACAAATTTAGCCGTTACATTTGAACATGGCAGAAGTTGACTAACTAAAAATAGCAACATGTTTTCAATAGTGTGATAGTAGTGCAACTACTGTAAACCCTAATGCTCAAAATAATTAACTGGTTTGATTAGAGCCAACTCAAATTAAACAGTTTAGTTCAAACAAATTAACTTTCATGATTATTTAGAACTTTATTTTTCTTTTGAGTTCCCCGAAACTGACACATTTGAAGTAATCTAAATTGGTTCATTGTTTTGAGTTTTATGAACTTGTTTCTTTCAATTTAGACTGATTTACATTTCAAAAGGGAGAGAAAATGCCAAAAATAAATGTGTTGTATTATGTTTTTATTAACGTTAAGTGGGAGATTTAGTAGTATTTAATGTCTTGTTATGCTAGTTTAGAAGAGTTTCTGTTATGTTGTTTTTTTTGTAGGGTTACAATCTTGATGACGAGTGGAGCATGAGCTTAGTTTGAGAACAGATGGATGTTAAATGTATTATATTGCTGTCCTCATTCTGCAAGTGCTATGCTAATGCTACCAAAGCATTTTGCTACCATATGCTATATCATAACCAATTAGCAAGGTGGCATTTATTGAACTAGCTAGTTAAAGCTAGTCAAGTTTCCATAGAAATTTGAGATTACATGATTTTTTTCAAGTTAAATGTATGAATTTACTATTTCAAGTTCAGAGCAATTAAAAAACTTGATTACAAAATATAAATCTGCAAATTCTGCTTACTTTAACTTTACATTTCTTGACTTAAAAAAATGTAAGCAACTGATTGCCTCAATTTTTTGAGTTTTGCCAACTTATTTGGTTTTTCAGTGTACTGTAACTTTTCCAGTAAGCTACTTTATCCCAAGACTAACGCTAAAACGCAATCTGGAGATTTTAGTGTCTGAAAGAACAATCAAATGCACCAGTCCTTTTTCTTTCTCTCAGGTAGCCTGCAAAAATCGGATTCCATCTAGTGTATTGATTCGTCCTAAATGGTCTATTTTACAGTATAGCATTGTAATGGATAACTGTTTCAATCATAAAGTTCATTGTAAGCTAACTGTTTAGCTTTGTTTATTCAGTTGGTTCATACAAATGAACAGATTCACAAACACAATTCACCAATTCACATCCCAGACTGTATATGAGCAAATTAGGCTGTTGTTGTGTTTAGTATAAATTTCCCTTTTTTGGATACTATCACCCTAACTGATATAAGCTAAATATTTTTGCTGACTATTTAAAGTCAAACTTCAAACCATGGTTAGCTTGTAGCTTGACAAAATACAATTTCAAAGTAGCTTCTCCCCGACACTGGTTATGACCACCCCTCCAATGTCTCATTAAGTCTGTCTCCTGATTTAAGTGTTGAGAGAGACATTACAGATAACAAAACAAAGTACTGTGGAGTATAACCACACTGGCTGAATGTTATGCAGTGATGTAATTTCAAGGTATTCAAAAGCTATAATGCAGTCAGCACTCAAAAAGCTTCACGGCTGATAGGAGACCAGAAGCCGGGGTTTGGACTGGATCTGCAACCTCTGAGTCCTGTAAATCGAGCAGACAGCATCGGGACAGTCAGTTCACAGCAAATACATCAGTAAAACAGTGTAAAACTGTGAGATATACTGCTAATGGGAGAAAGGGAGATGGATAAAAAACATGGAGATGGAAAAAGATGGAAAGTGGGAGATGAAATGCAAGGCCTGTGACGCAGAAGAATGTAAGGCTTTCCCCGAGCACAGGGAATGGTAACGGCATCTATAAATTTACTAACATATCTCATGGGCAGATATATCAGATGTTCTAAACTATTTCTACACACACAAACACACACACACACACCCCCACACACACACACACACACACACACACACACACACACACACACACAGTCCAGTGACATTTACCACACATTCTGTGCTGATGAAACAGCTTGGAATGAAGAAAAAATAATCTGGAAATCCATCACAGAGAGGAGAACTATCTGAAGTATATTTGTGATTATCTGATACAATGTTTGAGCATTTTTAAACACAGTGAAACCCAATAAACAAAATAGCTTCAAGTAAAGCCAATTAAGCTCACAATTAACATCAATATAATAAAGTGCAAACAAAATCTTAGTGGTTCAAATAAATTTATGTTCAGTTTTCACAATCTGCGAGTTCACAGAGTGGCTAGAAAGTGCAGAGAAAACATTTGCTATGTGCAGCATCAGTAAGCAGACAAAATCTGAGAAGAAAGTGTCAAGTGTGAGTTCAAGGCCATGGACCTACACTAAAAACTGACTCACAGAGGCCAAGCTTATAGCTCATTGGTCACATAATTCTGAGATCAGGCATGTCACCTACTACATTGAGCCTACTATATTTTACACTAATGCCCAAATATCTAAGACTTGATTATAATAGCATTGGATGATCATATCTAAAATAAAATTATATTATAATATAAAGGGCTAATTTGCTCAATTGAATTGTCCCATTGACAGACATGCAATAAAAACTCACTGTGTGCGGTCATTTTGTGAGGTTATTAATTATTACAACAGATGTGAAGTTTTTCCCTCTTCACTATATGGTGTTTTTTAAATTGTTAGCAAAAACCGCTTCACTGGAAAATGCATCAAACAATGAACACAAACTGATAGGTAATTCAAATGAAATGTTATCTATGAAATACATTTTACTTTAAATACATTTCAAGATATTATACCCTATTCCCTTCCTTCATCTCATCATCAATCCTTCCTATATGTTTCTTCTGGAATTCTCACATGCTTGTCTCTGAATCAGAAAAAAATCCAGCAAGAAACAAGCAACTGTATTAACAGATGGGCAGAGTCAATAAAACACACAAAAATTGTGTCTCTGACACATCTGTTCCCCAGCATTAGAGTAATTTCCTCGCTGAGGAGACCTGGGACAGCAGTGATGGAATGGAGGGGACTTTGGGCTCGCCCTGAGACCTCTCATCTTTCAGTGGGAGTAAGTAACTTGACTAATCCCTCTTGGATGTACTTGATGAACGGGCATCATTTGCATGATCACAACCGGCCCTCCATTGTTGAAGGGGGTTGTTCTGGACACATAGAAAGTCTCCTTGACGTTTTTTTTATGACACATTTGGCACAGGGCTTTGTTTACTTAATTAAGGTCCTATTTCATAGCATGTCACCCCAGATGCTTTGTGTCCATTTTAAGCTAAAACAACACAATAAATAATAAGACACAAACTCTGGAGCGTAAAACACGTATTGTTCTCTTTCACTACACTCACTCTGACAGTAAAGACATTAATGTGACACAGACCCCACACCAGCAGCTGAACTGGAACTATGGCTGACCTCAGCAACACAGTTAGCTTACAATCCATACTGGAACCCTGCATGGAAGAGCGGCTCAAAGCAAGGAATTTCCCATGATTCAAACACTCCCATCAAATTACTGCAGCTCTCTTTGGTCCTGTGAGTCATTACTGGCTTTTCTACTGAAAACTTTTGTGCTATTAAATGTATATTAATAAACCTCATCGGGGCATGATCTCAAAGCACTGGTGGTACCATGCTGATACAAGCTCATACTGTCTTTGGAAAAGGAACAAAACAAACAAGCTGAATTTGTACACCCCATTGTTTTGACCAAGAACTAGCAAAATTTCACTATATTGCCCAAATGTCCTAATATTCATAACAATATAGGACAGTGTTATTCTGGATGTTCATCTCAAGAATATGCACATACAAAAAGAACATGTCTCCCAGTTATTTATATATTTATATATATATATATATATATATATATATATATATATATATATATATATATATATATATATATATATATATATATATATATATATATACCAAGTACAATCAACTTGGACATTTAAGTCAATTTTACTTAAATTACAATCATGTTACTTAAAAAAATTAGTTGAAACATATAACTTATAAAAAAGTTGAAAATGGCTTAACTTATTTTGATGAGTTAAAGCAATGTAAATTCAAAGAAGAATTGTGTGCACATCCAACAAACTTTTTAAATGAAGCATTTACAAACTGCAAACATAGTTCTTATTCAGTGAAGCATACATCAAATGTATTGATTCCTTTATTTGTTCTTGCATTCCTTTATTCATAATCACATCTGATGTGCATACTGCTTTTTTTTAAATTAACTTTTAAAGAAGGGTATAAATTAGAGTAAATGGAAATGTCCTGTTTATATTTGATTTTGAGTTTCTATACAATTAATAGACTGTATGCTGCTAGCAAAGCACAAGTAGAAACAAACTGCAGTAGCATTAGCAAAGTTATTGCTCATTGAACATAACAACATGCTTCATAATAAAATTACATGCTGTTATTCACAACCTAACCATAAGCTCTTCTGCACAATGGTAACAGTCAAAACTTAAACAGAAATTCTTTCAAATGTCAAACAAAACTGAACATTGAACATTAACAGATGTTTCCCTTCACTCAAAAACACATAAAATAACATTTAATTTCAATTAGAGGTGGGCATAGATTTTTTTTTTAATTAATATAGATTAATCTAGATTAAAATGGCTCATTTGAATTCTGCGGAAAGCATTCAGAATATGTGTGCTACTCCAATAATGACTGGTGCTTTCACACTTGGTTCGATTGCCTGACCGAACCCAAGTTCGAACCCTCGCTCCCTACAGTGCAATTCGGCTAGGAATACATCCGCGCTAAAATATCAAGGTGAAAATCATCATAGCTTGCGTAGTATAGACCCAGCTCCCAACCCAATTTTGAGAATAGATTAACGGCGATATTTTTTTTATCGCCCGATAAGAGTCTCATGTTAACGCAGCACGTTAACGCGATAACGGCCCACTACTAATTTCAATATGAACTCTCCATTTCCAGCCATATGCAAAGCATGCTGGGAACTAACAATGGTGTCTCTAAAGAAAACTGCATAATTGAGCTAATTCTCTGAAAATAAATAGGCAGCCTTATTTTCCTTAATTTGATCAGTTCTTCAATTCAAGCCTCAAAATTTCCTTGAAAAAATGCGGAAAATGTATCTATTGGTTTTATTAGTGACATGTTCTCAATATTTTCTATACAACACTGAACCACAATTTTCTTAAGGAAATACACACTATTTTTAATTATCACCTTAATTTTTTTAGTGAAAATGACAAGACCAATTCATTTTTACAGTGTATGTGCTTTCACTTGATAATCCATTGATTCTGCTCCTGTCAAAGTAAACATAAACACGTTTGTTATACACAGTTTGTACAAAGGCTGGTGAATGACAAGAGAAATATTACTGAAGTAAGAGGGATTTAATCATTCTCTGGTCCTCCACTGTGTAGTCTGCAGGAGTGGCCTTTAGACAAACAGTCACCACATGCTTAACTTTCAAATAAGCCATTATAGATCAAAGGCCATGAATGTGATTAGAGCGTGGACACTCTTCTCTGTCTCTCCCTCTGTCTGTGTGTTTAAAGGGGCCATTCCTGTACAATAATCCTCGCCTTCACCTGTTTTTTCCCCACAAAGTTATTAGAACAAAATATATCATGCGAGATACAAGCTGACAGACCGACAAAAAAAATCTTTGTGAAGGCGAAATAGCAAAACATCAAACAGATTTAATCAGAAGAGGTCGATAAGCATCCAGCCTCGGTTAATTCTCAACAAATTATCTAATCCAGATGTTGCACTTTGAGTGTAAACACAGTACCCTGCAGAATCATAAAACAAATAAGCATGAAAAAGGTTTAGAGTTTCAAACAGAGCCTAACCCGGCTCGAGACCTTTCCACTGCAAACCCCACCACCCTCCCTCCTGGCTTGGCCTTTTTCAAACAGGAAAATGTAAATATGGTAATATTTAGCACGTGTTCTAAAACAGATCGGTTTTCTCAAGCAGGGAGAAAAAAAAGGAAAAACAGGCCCACACACGATCCCAGGCCTCCCCACATTTACTGTGTGTTCCTGTTTGGTTCTGCAGGGATGTGCTTTGCGGCTTGATTCTGTTTGCAAACCGTCCCACCCAGATCTTCCACACTCCGAAACCTCATCTGGGCCAGTGAAAGTGTCTAATACCACAACAAACTTAACAATAGAAAAACACCACACCAACAGGTCTACTAATCTACTCATGCAAAAGGATAATGTTTCCAAAGACTAGGGAGGGAAGAGAGAGAAAGAGAGCGAGAGAAAGGGAGGAGTGAAAAGGGAAACACTCAAGACATATGGATGTGTTTAAGGACCACCAAGGAAGGGAAACTTGTGCATTTTCGCATAAACCCAGATAAACTCCAAATATGTAATTACACGGGGTTTAGGGCTTGTCTGTTGACAATTCATTCAGGAATCTTATGGCTTTTAGTGTACAGAGACTCTGCTCCGTGATGGAGTCGGTGCCTGATCTACATTCTATGCTTGATCACTTACAGCCAAGGAGAGAGAGAGAGAGAGTCCACTCCTGTTTGGCAGAGCGAGAAGAAAGGAGTGAGAGGAATGGCTGAAAGTACATAAAAAGAAAGGAGGAAAAACGAGGACCCTCATAAAATACCTGCAGCACGTTTTAAAACTTTCATCGCGTCTAGTATTTATAGTGCTTCGATTCCATGTCAGTGTTTGTAGCCAATTTGTTGTGTTCCAATAAATAGACTGGCCTATTTATCAGCAGACCACATGGCAGCCATTTATGGCGGCTAATGAGAGGCAGATGTGCCGTGTGTATATTTTCACATGCAGGTTTGACGCGCTGACAGCCCCGGACAGATAGCTGAGATGTACGGCCTCGGCCCTGACTTCCGTATCAGCTGCACACAGCCACCGTGATTTCCACCTCGTCCCCTCCACAATGACTGATGATCGTATTAATATGTTCATTCCAGACCATTGGGTCCGTGGACACTGGAAAGATTTTCTTTGGCAGGCATGGCGAGCGTACGCAGCCTAAACAACTTCAAAGCATCTTCGCTCTTAGAGAGGGAGGATCGTGTAATCTCATACACATCTGTGCTATCAAACTGTGATGTAACATAATTCATAACTTGGAGGGACTTGGCCTGGCTCTCCCTCACACGTCTTGAGAAAAGCGCATTCATGCACCACAATCTGTGTGTATGAGTGTGTGTGTGTATGAGTGTGTGTGTGTGTGTGTGTGTGTGTGTGTGTGTATGAGTTTGTGTGTGTGTGTGTGTGTTGCCAATTACCCCGGCTATAAATACAAGAGCCCCATCCGTCACCGAGTCTTTGGGTGGCTGTTGCACCACCCTAATTGGTTTCAGATGGTCCCCCAGATTTCTCCGCTTGCAACAGCGCCGTCACACAGCCTGTGTGTGAGAGAAAAGCCGCAGGGCAGAGCGAACAAGGGAAGGAAAAAAAGATGAGTGACAGTTCAGAAGTAAATATGGGTAGAAGACAGGAATAAACAAGGAGACTTTCGAAGTTCCTCTTCCTTTCTTCTCCAAATCTGCATGCTCCAGATCCTCTCTAACTGTGAGCCAGATCCACAGGGGTGGGACAAACAGAGGATTAAACATGTTTTAGCTCAACTATAAATTTTCTGTTTCCTATTTTGCAAAAGTTGTTTTATGTGATTATGTTTATAAATGGTAAATTCCTTCCTTGAAGAGAAGGGCTTGTTGAATGTTACGCATCAGCCAATACAAATTGTCTCTAGGGTGAACTTAGCGTCACAGGGACCTTTTATGAGGACCAGAGAAGTAACAGGGCAGTACATGCAGGTGGGGCTTTATCTGAAATAAACAAAGGAATGAAAAATGTCACCTGTTTCTGCTCCTCAGCACCAGGGTCGAGCAAAAATCAGAAGTGAACAACTGGCTCCCTTTCAATTCATGAGTGTGAATTTGAATTGGCACACAATACAGCAAGTTGAATTGACATGAAAAGAACTGTAATTTACTAAACTGCAAAAATTGAAAAATAAAGTAAAATAAATAAAAATTCAACCGATAATGCATTCAGGGAAACAAAAGTGTTCTTGCACCCTGGCTTATCTGTCTGTCCATTTTTCATAAACCTTTTCCAAAGCTTTCAAACAGGATTGTCTTGACTTTTTTTTTTAGTTAAAACTACAGTATTTCAATTCATTTTATATACATGTAGCCTACTTATACATTTAAGTATTTATATTTAAATTCAAATAGCAATTTTGGATCTTGTTTGCTACCTCAATTAAAATTCAATTTTGAATAGTGCCTTCTGAAACATGAGACATTGTAACTTAGAACAAAGTTATTGTTAATGTAAACAATAATCTTGATAATCAAAACACTCCATATCATTAGAAAATATCTCATCCCACTTTGTTTTTCTTTGACGTTGAGCATTAAACTTATCTTATGAAGATAGTGTTGCAATGCATGCAGCAGCAAATTGTGTGGCTTCCAATTCCCTGGATTAACAGCTTCTTTACAGGCTATAGATGTCAAACTATGCGTGTGGTCATGCCACACACCCTGGGGAGATCTGATCAATTGACATCTATTAACACTAAATTAGTATTGATCACCAAGCTGGAGGACACTGCTCCTCTGACAGCTGGCCAGAGCAAACACTGAAAGTACCCAAATGACTTTCAACTGATGTGGAATACAGACAACATGTGAGATAGATTGAACAGAGAAGGATCTGAATTAACTGAAGATCCAGATATAAAACCAAATGTCAAACCCTGTTTATAGGATTGGCAGGTTTTAAAACAACCATGAATTTTTGAATAGTTTCTGTAGCTATAGTTTCTTTTAGGCTATTGTAAAATAATTCTAATTCTATCTAAAATAAAAAACACAATAGGCTACTTGATAATATAAGAAATATTGGTGTCTATCCGGCAATATGCCTATAGAAAAGAGACAACAGTCCGGTTAGGCCTACTTGACTGCACATTTGCGTCAGGTGAGCGACAATAGAATGGACGTTTGAGCTCCATACGCCAATTAAAGCCAAATGACATCAGCGAGCCTCGTACCCCGGAGCCCTAAACGGCAATAAATCCATTAAATCCCGCTCATTAGAGCACTAGGCTCATTAAGTCCGAGCGAGAGAGGGAGGAGCAGCGCGAGTAACTCTCTGCATGCGCACCGACTCAGTCATTAAAGCAAGCTGAGATAATTACCGCTGCCTGTTGTTAGCTAATCAAACCACCGACGCTCTTTGGTTACGCTACTGTGGCTACTAAACGCAATATACGCCGATTTAAATCAGCTAAACATTACAACTTTCGTACAAGAAAAACATGAAAAGACGTATGTTATTCATCAGTCATGATTCATCAGGCGTTGTTAAAGAGCCGTTAGAAACCTCGACTGACCGTGGAAGTAGCCTTCTGTATATTTTTAACTTTGGACCCTGGCATTTATGGTAGACTATGGCTAAAAAGCACTAGCCTAATATATGATAGAAATAGAAAATTATATAAGCATAGATAGATCCCGCCCTTTTGTTTTTCAAATCTGTAACGGTCAAAGGCAAAGCTACTGATTTTCTGGAGCTCCGATATCCAATTACACAGACATTTCTTACTAAAAGTGTCTATACATTTTAACTTTAAAAATGAACTGGTTTGCTTACAATCATGTCTTTTTCTCTTTTTAGTTTAACATAAGTGTGTGAGCTGCCTAACATAGCCTATATGAAATGTATGATCATAGGCCTACTGTAAGATTTGTTTTTAATTAATACTTTGACTAAACAAACCCAGTCACAAAAACCATTAAAGCTATCACCATGACTTTATATTTTAACACAGTAAAGGGCTCATACGGGTAATTTTTTGCTCATTTTGGCCTTGTATAAAATAAATTGTTTTACATAGGCTAATCAATTGAAAGAGACAGACTGTAACTATAAACTCAATAGATTTCAGATGCTGTCACGTACTAACATGAATAATATGAAGACACTAATATTAATGAAAATAAACTGTTATTAAAAAGAGAGACATTAAAAATGTATTTATAACATCATTAAGGTCCTAACACTTTCAAATCATGGTTCTTTATGGAACCTTATAAAATGGGTTCCGCTCTTGTTACAAGCCAAATAACCCTAATTTGCTGTTTAGAACCATTTTTCTTAGATAGAAGATGAAAATGGCGTTGTGAAGCTGTAAATAAATTAATACAATTTCTTTTAATCCTATAATGTAAATACAATCCATCCAGAAACTAACATATAGGAGTCAGTCAGGCTGTAACTCTAACTCTCAATTTTAGAGTCCATTAAAATTTATAGCAATATTCATAAAGCATTGTGACATTTAGAATAGTGCCAGCTGAATCTTATTAAGCTGGTTTCACACTTATTCTTTATGAGGGGTTAATGCTTTTCTCTTAACCATTCACATTAAACAGTGTTGACACTGCTGCTGCTGTAGTTTTAGGAATGGACAATCATTTGCGGAAAAAAAAAGGAAAAAGTTGGAGAATAGAATAGAGAATAGAGAGAGAGAGGGATTGGGATGAGAAGGAGAGAAAGGAAAGAAGGAGAGCAATGGAAGGAAGAGAGGTGGCTGCAGGTTAAGGAGAGCCGAGCGTTTGAAGTGTGAGCTCTCATCATGTGCTAAACCTTTGCAAACCCGTATCGCACAAGATCAAATATTTATATATGCTATTGTCTAATGGAGAGCTCTGCGGCGAGTGCCTTAATTTGTTTTCCTCTGGCACAAATTAATTCCGTCCCCATCATCAGTGTCCTGCGAGGTGACTGCGATTATCTCAGCTCTATCATTGGATGGCTGATCAAGCATGCTCTCCAGACATTTTAATGGTCAAACTCCACTTTACAATTACTTCTCATCTGATACACACATTTCCATAGATTAAAGGTGAGGTAGAAACACTTGAGGGAGAGGCACAGATGCCCCTAACAAGCTCTCTCTCAGTTCTCCCTCCTCTACATTTCTCTACTTACTCTGTTTTCCTTTTTTCTCTCCTCCATCACCTCCCCCCATCCCTTCTTAACATTGCTATAATGAAGAGGCAGATTAAAGGAACACCTACATAAGAGCTTATCAACAAGAGCTTTACAATTGAAACCATAAGTACATATATTTTCTCTATACTATGTAATGTACAGTTAAAAAGCCAATCATCAGAGGGATAGAAAAGGAAGCGAGCAGTGCATATGGCATCAGGGACGTCACTTAGTGTAAACAGCATGTAAAGCAGAAATGTGCTGGCGCACACTGAGGTAAATGTTTGGCCCCTCCGCAGCAGACTGAGTGTTAGAGCCTGATTGTGCTGCTATTACAGGCAAATGACAGCACTTCCATTCTATCAGTGAGCCCATAATAATCAAAGTCATTGATGACACTGAGAGAGAGAGAGGGGCCAGAGTCAGGGGCTCTCAGACACTTCTGCTGTCACCTCTATCATGTTGTCATAAGTGGATCAGAGGTTGACCGTGATGAACCTGAACGCGAAGAAGTCACTGGAACTCACTGATCAAATGCAATAGAAAGCAAGATTGGTCTTTCATCTTGATTCAGGAAAATCAAGTCAACAACTGCCTCGCTTCAAACCAACAAATCCTTCACCCCCCCCACACACACACAATTTCAGGCCAGGGGACACAAACATTAAAGTACAAGACGTTATCTGAGCAAGCTGTAAGCCGAGAAAGGGAGGGCCAGTGGACTGAGTGGAGTGATTTTGATTGAGGGAAACTGAAATTACAAATTAATATAACTTCAAAGAGGAGCATAAACCATTGTGAGGTAAGGTTGCCATTCAGAAAATAACCGAGAATGCATTTTCAACAAATTTTGGCTAACAGTGTTGGGGATAGTTATTAAAAAGTAATGCAAAGTAAAGTATTACAGTATTGCGTTTCTCCCTAAAAAATAAACTAATTGCGTAAAATAGTAACTTTTAATGGAAAGTAATGTGTTACATTACTTTTGCATTACTTTTTCTCACCTGGGCTGAGCTTGTTTTTTATTAATAAGAACAAAAAAACTATTTTTCAAATGTAAAGGTTCTTTGACACCAGTGAAACGAATAAGCTTCAGGCAAATATATGCCCATACAGTAGAGGGCGCAGTTAAAAAAAAAAAAATTAGCTGTTCAGCCATTCTGGACTGAAGATAAATAGGAAGCAGAAGAAAGTTCAACACTCTTCCTTCAGCAATAAAAATGTAAAGAAACGAAACAAATATTTTCTCATATTTGTTTAGTGTGGTTGAAGTTGATCATCTAAGGTCAGCAGCAAAGACATTGTTGATAAAGTGAGATTAAATAAAGTATGTTTGGGTAATTTAATACTTAATTATTGCAGGTTTGTGTAATATTCTGAGATTGCATTTCACTGTTTTTACTAATTTTGAGTAAAACTGAATCAGGTTTTGCAAGGGAGTGAGTAAATGCTCACATTTATTCTAAAACTACAATAAACATCATGTTCACATTTTACAGTGCACACGCAACACCTCTGCACTAATGATTCTCTTAACATGAGGACAGGAGAGCTGGCAGTCAAAAAATGAAAAACAAAGTAACTCGTAAAGTAATGCGTCACTTTACTAATTACTTGAAAAAAAGTAATCTGATTACGTAACTCAAGTTACTTGTAATGCGTTTCGCCCAACAAATTCCAGCTTATAATTAAAGAGAGAATTTTGCCCGACCCTGTTGTGAGAGTTTACAACACTGATTGCATTTCAAACTGAAATCTAAAACTGAAATATAAATGGAGAATCTCCATTGATAGTCTAATTCAGTCCAGTTCTAGGTATAATCCTAACTGTGGGAAAGTGGTTCCCGGAGTAATGTGGAGCAGTGGGTTGTGCAGATCCATAGTGTTAGAAACAGATCAGATATCTGTAGCCTCTCTGGTTAAGTGAAGCTCTTAGCAGTTGTTATAGTTCACGGCAAGAAGAGGGTAAGACAGGGAAAAGAAACAGTCTGTAACTAAGCTCTTTAAAACATTAACTTAACGTATGATGTAACTGAATGTAATCTAATTTTCTTTAACTCAATTTTCATGTATCTGCACCAAATCTGCAACAGAGTGAAACTCAATTTGTTCAGAAAATTCGGAGGGCGAGATATCTTGGAATAATGTTTACAAAGTCACCCCAAACTGAAAGGCTAAAAGCCTGACAAAAGCAGCTTGCTGTCCTTGACCGTTACAAGGTGTGGCTCAGTTTCCAAGAGTTTATTTGAGCTGACTGACAGACACAAGGGCAGATTACACGGCTTTCATTGTGGCACAAGCATCTTCATCAGTGTGAAACAGGTTCTGAGACATACAGTACAGGATGGGTTAGTCACCCTCAGTGGTCTGGGAAAACTCCTGAGTCATTCCCAGACGGTTTAGTCTGACTGTGCTGTGCATGGCGGAACACTGATCTCTGATAAATTCTGAATTTTACAAACCAGTGTGAAAAGTTCAACATCAGTCCCAGATCCCAAAAAGTATTTTTATTTTATTTAGATGTCTACAATATAACTGATACTCTCGCTTCATCCCTGAAGTTAGCGCTATCCATTTCTTTAATCTTGTCAGTTGTGTTCCATCGGTTTTTACATGTTTTCGTAAGTAAAAGTAAGATTTGGTGTTGATGGGGTTTGATTAAGTTCCAGGCCGAGGACGGATGACCTTTTAAATTCATCCTGACAGAGTAGCAGCGGTAAATGCTTTCCGACACGGGTAGCAGTGAAGTTTTTCTTCATTTTCCCTAACAACCCCTTTCAATTCTCCATTACCATCCACCTATCATACGTTGTTTAGCCCACTCAACCCACTTCCTTAATCCTGTGTCCTTTAGAGCCCTTAATGCCCCTGCCAAATGGCATCAGATGTTATTGAGGAAATAGAATGTGAACGCTCAAAATGTTTATGAAATTTCAGAGGCCCGTGCCTATGGACTGTGTAATCGTTCCACTATCAGGGTAGGCGGCTTAAGTGCAACAGTACGCACACCATGTAAAGATTACACACACAAACACAGCCTTGCATTAAATACAGATATAGATAGAAATAATGAATTAACAGGACAGAGATTAGGAGATAGTAAGTATAAGAAACAAAGTTTGAGATCTAAAGATACTGTTATGAAAGAGAGCGAGTGCAAAGGGAGATCGCTGTCTCTCTCTGTGTGTGTGTGTAGTTCTCTGGCAGGCTAGAGTGGAAGTTGAAGTCAGTAATGGGAACAGTGTGTTTTCCCCCTCCAAGTTCTTTGCCCCAGCTGCCTATCAAAAACTAATATCCTCAAATTTGACGCTTATGTTGTCCTTTGAAATTAGAAAGAATCTGTGTCTAATGCTATAAGCCAAACCTGGCTCCCCTGAACTTCGCTCCACTTCCAGCACAGTCTCACTGACTCTCTCTCTCTCTCAGTCTCTCCCGCTTTCTTTGTGCCACTGAGACCCCAGGATTTAAAGACCTACAGCGTTCTCCTTCCAGTCCCGCACCCCTGCTCCCCCAGGCCCCTTGGCCTCTCTCTCCTTCCTCCCTCTCGCTCGCTCTCTCCCTCTACGGTCGGTTCTTTTTTAAATACAGTAACACAATCTGCGGGAAACTGATATAATCTTTTCTAAACTATAAAAGTCAGTCACCCAAAGAAACATCTGCATGGTCAAATTTAAAACAAACTGTCAGGGAATCGGGTAACCCATAAAGAGAACAGCAGAGAGGGAGCGAGGTGCCACGAGGGGCTCCCTGATCTTTTTAACTTCACCTCTCCACAGACGTTCCTCTCTCCGTTTCTTTCTGTTTGTTCCTCCTTCAGCCTATCACTCTATTCCAGTACATTCTATCACATTTCGCTTTTTCATCTCAGCAGAGCCCACCCAGGGAACGCTATTCTTGGAGGTTGATTTTATTAACCGTTAAAGACCCGCTAAGCGTTAGGTTTTGACTTTTCCCTCATGGTAGCCGTCAGACTTTCCTGTTTTGTGTCACAGGTACACGTTCAGATGGACTTCTGGGAATGACAAACACATTAAGACTAGCTCGTTCTGTCGGAAACGTGGCCTAGAGGTTAGAATGCTTGCCTGACACAATGAGTTGTGGCGCTTATGTGAGAGTTCAAATCTGGCTGTACTTTTAGCAACTTTTAGCCAGACCTTTAGAATTATATTACATTTGTTGTTATGAAATGCTCACTTACTATTAGATCATTTATCAGCCATATACTGGATAATCCACGGCTGGCTGTGCATAAAATGATTTGAATACTTGACGTGGAGGGAAAGAACCATCCTTAACTTTGTGGAAACCGTTTTATGGATGCATTTTTCAGGATTCTTTGATGATTAAACAGTTCAAAAGAACCTCATTTATATCCAAGAGAAATCTTACGTAACGTAATATTTTCTTACATAATAAATGTCTTTAGTGTCACGTTGATCCATTTAATGCATTCTTGCTGAATAAAGTATTAATAACAAAAATTCTTACTGACCCCAAACTTTTGAATGGGTAATATATATTATACACTAAGACATAAATCTATAAAAGAGCAGAAATGGTACTGGTTATTTTCTGCCAGTCTTTTAAGTACAAACATTTATTTTAACCCTAAAACATAACAGTGCTATGTGTAATTTAAAATAAAATACCTATGAAAAATCTATATTTTCTCATATTAAGACATTGTGCATAACATTGTGCCCTATTTTTTTTTAAATGTTCTTAGATGCACTGTGTTCCAAATACTTAAGTTAGGATTTCAGGAGAATAAATATTTCAGATTTTTGTTTTGTTTTGTTCCTCATCTTTTTAGATAACTGGTATCAATCTGAGGTTTGAGAAGTTTGCCAGGTCTTCTTAGGTAAACGGAAAGCCTACTTAAAGGATTAGTTCACTTCAGAAAAAAAATTCCCAAAAATTTACTCACTCCCATGTCATCCAAGATGTTTATGTCTTTCTTTCATCAGTCGAAAAGAAATGAAAGGTTTCCAGGATTTTTCTACATATAGCCTAGTGGACTTCAACGGGAACCAATGGGTTGAAGATCCAAATTGCAGTTTCAATGCAGCTTCAAAGGGCTCGACACTATCCCAGCCAGGGAATAAGGGTCTTAATATCTAGAGAAACGATTGGCCATTTGATAAAAAATTACCTTTCCAACGTGACTCTGCGTTGCAGAGCTAGCGCAAGATGAGCATCTGTGGTTAAAAAAAACTTTTTTTGGGGGAAAATTATCTATCGTTTCTCAAGATAAGACCCTTATTCCTCGGCTGGGATTGTGTAGAGCCCTTGCACTGAAACTGCAATTTGGACATTCAACCAGTTGGTTCCCATTGAAGTCCACTATATGGAGAAAAATCCTGGAATGTTTTCCTCAAAAACCTTCATTTCTTTTCGACTGAATTAAGAAAGAAAGACTTAAACGTCTTGGATGCCGTGGAGTTGAGTAAATTATCAGGAAATTTTAATTCCAAAGTGAGCTATTCCAGCCCGATCTCACTGCAATTCGTACTAATTTTACGAGGTGGCAAATTGCATTTAATTGATACGACCTCACTCGCATTTAATTCATACGATTTTTGCTAATTCATACTTATTTTACGAGTTACCAAATTCGTATGAATTCATACGAATGACCTCCCCCTGACCCCGCCCCTAAACCTGCCAATCACGTGGGTTTAGGCAAATCGCACAAATTAAATGCAGTGAGTCGTACAAATTTTAAACCTTTATTCACTCGTATGAATTAGTACGAATTGGTCGTGAGATAGCATTGGCTAATCCTTTAAAGAGCTTGTTCCACATTATTAAGTAAGTCACAGTTCTCATGCAATATGGGGAGGACGAAAGACCTTTTTGAAGATGAAAAGCCAACATTATAAAAATATGACAGGTACTGTACAGTATGTATGTATATATATATATATATATATATATATATATATATATATATATATATATATATATATACATACACACATACATCAAATAAATATTAAAAGAAAAGTAATGAGTGACTGGAAAAACATGACTTCTATGTGTTTGTATAAAAATCTGTGTGCGTGTCCTCTTGGCAGTTGAGTCACACTTTGGATGGGTTTAATTGCCACACTGACCCACCACTGTTAGAGAGTGAACCCAGTGAAACACACAGACAAACAGCTCTTACTCACACACTAAATACTTCAGCCCATCAAGTGTACTGCTTCTGTCTGAGGACATACAGTGATCTCGGTATTTAAACACATCAATGCACACCCTGCATAGAGAGAGAAAACATATTAAGAAACACATACCCGTGAGCACACACACACATACACACTTGTCCACTCACTTACTCTCTCTGTCACACCGGGTGACTAATCTCACCACAAATAGCTTGAATAACACCCACCGTGTGGTGTTAAATTGGTAGTAAAGTGTGTGCGCGCATGTGTGTCCTTTGTGCGAGTCAATAACTGTGGATCTGGCTAATGCCAGTCCTAAATGGTGTCTCTAATTACTTGGCCTAGAGATGGCTTTTAGCTAAATCACATGCTTTCTGAAGAGCCTGTATCAACAGAGACAAGGGCCTGAACAATTACACTAGTCCTCTCCCATCGGCAGAGCCGTGTGGCTTTACCCATCAGCCCCTGGCTCGCCGACGCTCCCTCATTAGCTGCTCTCCTGGACTAGGATGTTTTCCCCTGTGTCTCTGCAGCCACACATGGCTACAGAGAGGCCTGTCGTGGAGAGAGCTTACTTATGTTAATGTTTTCACTGGCTGTGTGAGAGAGAGAGAGAAAGGGAGAGAGAGCTATGGATAAACAGAAGCAGAAGATGAGTACCGAGTGGACTGTTGGTTTTAATTGATACTGGAGAGGTGTAACATGATTGCTCTGTAGAGGACACTGGAGCGCCGCTGCGCTCACTAACACACACACATATACTCAAACTGAGTGCTGTGGGTACAGCTCTCATGTTTAATGTAATGTGATAATACAGAACACTTTGACTTGGATTCATAACCTCCCTGCAATATTTGATCAGCTGTTTTTATTGAACGGTGGCTGAGCAATGAAAAATCTCACGCAAAATACCCAAGTCTCTGCAATATTTAGTGGTTTTCCGCATTTTCTTTCCAGTATTTGGATTATTTCTGTCCATGTGTATGTAAAAAAAGAGAAAAAAGACTCCTTTCGAACAGGTTTCTCAATAGTTGGCTCAACTAGTTATCTAAGAAAACATAGGAAACCTGATTTTTTTAATTATACATTATTATCAGTGTTTTTATTGTTTCCTTAAACAAATTTGTTAATTGAAATGAAGCTGAAATAAAATATAAATATTATATTTTAACCACTACAGACTGAGCAATGTAACTTTGGCCACTAACAAATTTCACTAAGCTAAAACTGAAATAAAAATGGAATAACATTTATTTTTTATTAAAAGCTATATAAAATACAAATTAAACAAATTAAAATGAAAACAAACATAGCATATTCAAAATATTAATAAATACTATAACAGTATAGTACTAAATTACTATAAAAACACTGATTAGTATTTTTAAGTAATAAAAACTAAATAAAAGTATTATTATTAATAAAATCAAATCATATAGGTTAAAAATACATTTTTTGAACAATAATACTTTTTATATAATTCAAATTTTTAAAGGTAAAAAAACACTGGCTAAAGATTTTTTAGAATGGAATCTAACATTTGTAAAATGCTCAGTTTTTAACAACTTTTTAAAACTACAGTGAGACTTTTTACCCAAGCCTGAGAGTGGCGAGAGAACATAGAAAAGAAGAGGATTCAAAGAGAGGGGGAGAGAGTGAGAGAAAAAGAGGAGTGAAGGAGCTAAGTGGGGTTGGCTCTCTCAATAGTCAGCCTGCTCCACCCTATTAGCCTCCAACCATCCTCTTCATCCAACAGCGCCATCCGTATCTCAATGCTGACTCCAAACACTATCACCCTCTGAAAGATGCATAGAGAAAAAGCGGGGGGCAGCCTCCGAGTGCGGGTGGCTCTGGCTCTTCAGTTAAAGAGCTTTGCAATCATTGTGCATATTTCATTTTGCACCATTTCCAAATCAACAGTCTCTCTCTGTTCTGAAGCCCATGTGGCAATCACGAGCAGTCCTCTTCACTGCAGTCTACTTCCACTGGAACAACATGCACCAGTTCCACACATATCTGCTGTGTTCTTTTTTTTTTTTAAATTGCTGTATTTAAAATATGGTGCAATTTTTGAGACCATAGCAAACCATCTGTCTACCCTTGCAGTTAAATGTTAAAACACAGTGGAATTCCGTAAGGGGCTACTTACATATTGCATCGTTAAAGATGCAGGAAGCAATTTCTGAGAAACGCTGTTGAAAGTGGATCAGATCGAGCACCACAACACTCTTGTAGCCAATCAGCAGTAGGGGGCATGTCCACTCATGATGGGGGAGGAGAGAGTGAGCAAGAGGGAGATTTGAAGAACGACTGTAGAAAGGGAGACGGCTGAGAGACATTACAAAAAGAGAAAAGATCTACAGGAAAATCACTGGAATGATCAGGCAAGAGCTTTAGCACAAGTGTTGATAATAAGAAAAATGGGAAGTGGGATGGCCTGAAATCAACGCAGAGGTTGTGTTGTTTCTGCTCCATACGTGAGCAACATTGATTTTGCTATGTTTCACAAAACCATAGGCTGTTGTTGTAATATTAGCTAAAGTAACAGGACACTTTTGAGTGTCATTGTTTGTCTGGAGCTATGGTGCTGCTGGCAACTAACTCTTGCTTGTATGGGTATTGGTTAAATCTTCAATTTTATTTTTACACATAATTATTTTGCATTGCTTCAGCAATGATAAAGAGACATCCACTCTTGCATTGATGTTCGTACATTTTGGGGGCGGAGCAATGAAGGGAAGGTGTGTTTGTTTGGGTTGATTTCAAATATCAATAGTGTTTCTCAGAAATTGCTTACTGCACCATTAAAGGTGTAATTTCTGTGCCACAAGCAGCACTAAAAAGACGAAATAGTGATTTTTTTTTCCAAAGCAAGTTTCCAAACACTTCATCTGATCCTTCCGCATATCAATTGTAACAGCTTATTAGTGATAGTTCCACACAATATTCACACCGAATGACATATTTGGACCCTTAAACAAGCATGTTTAGAAAGCACTAATGTGTTTACACTTATGACTTGCTTATAGTTGCACATTAAACAAAGTATTTTTTACACACTTCACCTGTAACGTTGTTGGAAGAGGCTGAAAAAAAGAAAAACTAGAAAGAAAAAGAGACAGAGAACATCTATTGAAAACCTGTGGGGTCTGCACTTTCAAGGAGGGGAATTCATAGGGGTCCGAGACAATGGCACCAGTCAACAACGGGGCTGCCCTCTCTCTCTCCATCTCTTCCTCTTTCTCTCTGCCTCTTCTCCTTCTCCCACACAAAAGCCAGCTGGTTGGATCACTCAGTGGAGAAATGAAAGAAGGACATGGCATTTTAATGGGAGGGCTAACAGACAAGAGGAGAAGGGAGAGTAAGAGAGAGGGAGAGTGATAGATAGAGTGTGTGTGCAGAGCCTAGCCGTGCTGTTCCTGAGCCTTTTTATCTGAGTGATTGCCCCCAATTAGATCTGTGTTCGGGGTGGGTGAGAACACGCTGGGTTCAGGGAGGGGGTTTACAGTGATGAGTGCCCCGTCTCCTGCTCATTAACCCCAGTCAAACATAACCGCAACGCAAAAAGAACATCAAAAACAACACATTATTTCGTTTAATTGTGGGTTTTAATTTTAGACACGTAAACAAGTGAAACAGGCTAATTCTGTGTCCACTAATGGTCCAGAGGGCACGATTAGATGCACGGATTTACATAGGTGTCCTGAATCAGTTTGCCATCAGCAAAGGGCACCGAGAGGAAACACAACTGCTTTTGTTTAGATCAGAGGTTCACAAACTTTTTATAAGCCTCCTCTGAATAATTTATAAACTTTGTTTTACAGGAGTTCTGCCTGAATCACTGACATGCAAAGTAAAAGTCAAATATATTCTGAAAGGTGGATATTATTCTCTTAGCTGCTTTGGATCATCAAAATTAATTGAATAATTGTTATGTAGATTAATTGAATAATTGTTCAAGGTTAAATGTATTCAATTAAATTACTTAAGGAATATTCAATTTGATGTAATTGTACTATTAATTAAATTGCGGAAATCTTAACAAAAGGCTTAAACAAATTGTGAGTGTACTTTGCATCTAAAATAAAATCAGTTTATCACGAATAATTACATAACACTATTACATAATACATTTTTAAAATATATTGTTTTTTTTAATTTAGCATAGTATTTCAATCATATCGAATGAAATCCACAATGTTTGTGAATCCTCAGATAAATAAAACTGTTACACTTGTTGTTTGCTATTCTAAAATGATTAAAAATCTGATCTAAAATAACATAAATACATTACGTTAATTAATAAAACTAAAAAATAAATGAAAGGTAAAAAGAATTATATTAAAAACAAAGAAAACTAATAAAAATGACAGAAAAATTATAAATACTATAATAAAATTAGTTAATATTGTTAATAATTATTATAAATAATTCATAACAATATTAATAAATACTTTAAAGGGATAGTTCACCCAAAAATGAAAATTTGATGTTTATCTGCTTGCCCCCAGGGCATTCAAGAAGTAACGTTAGGTGTGTTTGTTTCTTCAGTAGACCACAAATGAAGACTTTTAACTCCTCATTAGTGGATTGCTCAGATCGGTCGAATGAGGAATCTATGTAAATATATATCTATGATAGCGCCGCAGTTTTGACCTTCTCCGGCGGAAGTATGCATTGGTAATCCTAGATGAGGTTCGTCTGAAAATCGTAATTTGTGTTCTACTGAAGAAACAAACACACCTACGTCTTGGATGCCCTGGGGGTAAGTAGATAAACATCACATTTTCATTTTTGTGTGAACTATCCCTTTAATAGTATAAATAATACAGGAATAACACTAGCAGTTATAGCCTTCCGACCCATCAGTGACAGAACATGAATAACTCCCGTTCTTCTTTCTTTCCTCTCTTCCTCTATACCCTCTTATATCACAGCTGAGTGAAAGAATATCCCTCGCTCCATTCCACTCTATCCTCACGTACCTCCGGATGTGCTTACAGTAAGTCTCATCTACATCTGAGTCTTTCTCTTCTTCTCATACTCCTGATTGAACTGCCAAGCACTGAGATTCCAGCAGACTTTCATTGAGCTGTAGGGAATACACTGTCATAGCCACATTGAGTTATAATACCAATTTGGATGGTTTGATATCACTTTATGGCTAAATTATTGTGTAATAAATTGGTTCCATTACTCACCGAGGCAATAGTGGGGCAGAAGGGAGGCAGGGAAGGGAGGTAAATCTTCATGGTCTCTCTTACTTTCATATTAAATAACAGGAGGACCATCACTACAGCTGCCTTAATGCACATTAAGACCCACATACATTAACAGATTGTCACTGTCACTGTCACGCATACAAACGTTCAGTCTCTCTCTCTCACACACACTCGCTTTCAATGCCATATTGACACAACAGGTGTGGAAGGGCAAGGGGGGAGAGAATACTATTGCAATCCCTTGTCTCCACTGGCTTAGACATTGCAGAGAGAGAATGAAGGAGGAAGCCAGCATCCATAAATCGCCATGAACGTGTAAATGCCACTGCTGTGCATTCCAGCAGGAGAACAGGAGTCCAAACTGCTACAAGTTCCTTTCTCTCTTTGCTGCTGTTGTTTTAGCACTGCTCTCCCACACACACAACTCTGGCTGAGTACAATGATAAATTGTGCACTGTAAAATAACAAGGGCAAATAAGCATGAAATATTAACATTTTAAATAAATATCAGTATAGCCAAAAAGGTTTAATTAAGTTTAATATGCAGCATGAACTAAGAACATAGCAATTAATGCATTTAAATAAAGAAAGTAATTAGGACAAAGAATGAACTTTTCCTTCTCTCCATTTGAACCCATTTAAAACAAGTAGTTTGATATGACGAAGTAGTAGTGAGGGTCTTGCTATCATTAGCGATTTGAACGATCCGTATTTTTGAGACACACTCCCCTCATGCCACAAGCTGAGAGACAGAGAAAAGCGTAGTAATATGACAGCGTGTTTCCACTCACAATAGCTAAAGGGTAGAGCCTTCACAATTACTCCCTTACACCCCACAGTTAAACAGAGAAAGAGAGAGAGTTAGTTTACATTATCATCAGAGTTGCTGGATTCATGTTTATGTTTAAATAACCACTGTAATTATTTGCTTGGACAATACAGTTACTTACACAGTTCACTGCTTCAACATGTTTGAGTGAAACAAATTGAGTGTGTGGGAGAGAAATTGAACATGAAAACAAGAGATGTTTTTCCTTATTTCGCGTGTGTCATGACATTCTTTGTCATCTCCGAGGCAAGAAGCTACAGATCAAAACAGAAAAACACAGAACAAAGCCTCAAATCCAAACTCTGAATTATGCAATATTTGTTGCCACTGGAAATGCTTTTGGAAATATGCCCCTGATTTTTCACAGACAGCATTTCAAAACACAGTGTTGTAACTCTGGAGTGCATTTCCTCAGACTGTAGCCTCGCAATGCTTTATCATGTGCTATCCAGACTCGGTATTACACGGCAAACTGACCCACATCTGTAAACAAAGAAAGGCCAGAATCAACAATATCTTTGCCTAGAATATTTTGCAGACAACTCCTTTAAGATTAACCAACGCTCACCTTTCTTTGGTGGCCATTTTACCAAAAACAAGGCACTATGTACACAGCAAAAGCATTTAAAAAATACCCCTTTCCACAATTAAAATAATAACAATATTAGAAAATAGAAAATTATATTTATTTAAAATAATCAATGAGCTGTGATTAAAATTTCATTTTGAAAGAACCGTCTACTTCTAGACCTAAAAGCTTTGATTTCAGCTTGCATCAATATGACACATTATGTACTTTAACACGAGGGGTGTAACAATATATCGTGTCACAAAATATTGCAATAAAAAAATGCATCAGTATGTATTGTGGACAGTGACAATATATACTGTTTATAGTTGACCCAAAGTGAAAATTAACAGTTTACAGAGTTTTAGTGTCAGTAGTACATTAAACTACTATATATAATGTTGACTATAAATGTATAATAATGCAATAGGGAAATATTTGTGGGTCCTGATAATGCCGAATGTCTTATGTTACCATTTAAAAGTGGTGTAAATTATTTTAAATAAATCTTGTACTGACAGAGTGCAGGCATATTAATCTAAAATAATTCTGTATTTTCAGCTTCAGAATCATGCATATTTTTATTCAGGTGTCACCATTATCCTGTGCATTGTCCAAGCTCCAACCAGCTCCAAGTCCATGCCTATTCATTTCCACCCAATGTAATACCAAATTTAGCATTTTAATCAAAAGTAAAACATTTTGTTAGCAATATTATAATATCGTGAGTTCAGTATGGTGATATGTATCGAATCGTGAGGGTATCGTTATACCCCTATTTAAAGGGTTAGTTCACCCAAAAATGAAAATTATGTCATTAATTACTTACCCTTGTGTTGTCCGACATGTTGGGTTTTTTGTGCGTCAAAAAAAACGAAATAACGACTTATATAGAGATGGCCGATTTCAAAACACTGCTTTCTGAAGCTTCGGATCATTATGAATCAGTGTATCGAAAGTTCGGAGCACCAAAGTCATGTGATTTGAGCAGTTTGGCGGTTTGACAAGCGATCCGAATCATGATTCGATACACTGATTCATAATGCTCCGAAGCTTCAGGAAGCAGTGTTTTGAAATTGGCCATCTCTATATAAGTCATTATTTATTTATTTTTTGCACACAAAAACTATTCTCGTTGCTTCATAAAATTATTGTAGAACCACTGTAGTCAGATGGACTTTGTAATGACGTCTTTATACCTTTTATGGGTCTTGACAGAGGAAATGACATTGCTGCCAATGGAGGCCTTTCTGAGCCATCGGATTTCAATAAAAATATCTTAATTTGTGTTCAGAAGATGAACAATGGTGCCGAACGACATGAGGGTAAGTAATTAATGACAGCCTTTTCATTTTTTGGGTGAACTAACCCTTTAACACAATCCTGGTACAAGCGATTAATCGGTCTACATAATTATTATTATTTTAAAAACATTAGACCCCACTGACTTTCACTGCATGGACAAAAAAAAATACCAATAAAAAAATAATAATTGTATTTTATGTTACACATTACTACTATAATAATAACAACAGTTAATTATGCATAACTACATGTAACTAACCCTAAACCAAACCCCAATCCTAACTAGTAAGTACATGTAGTTAATTCATATTACTCAGTACTTATTTGAGTAACTACAGTGTAACTACATCACTTGTGTAACCAAAAAGTCATACAGGTTTGGAACAACATGAGTAATTAATGACAGAGTTTTCTCTCTCTTCTATCTCTTCAGTCTTATAGGAATACTGAGAAGGATTCTTAAAGGATTCAGAATTATCTTTTAATCAAAGTTTTGAGTGTATAGTGTTTATGAGTCTGTGCAAACACACACATACAAACACCATGAGCCATGTTCTTGAATTGGGTCTGCCAGCTTTCCCTTAACCCCCACCACCCCTCACATCAAAGGCCATCAATCTCTCCCAGTACAGAGGGAAAGCCAAATATTTAGAGAAGGCCCAAGCCCCCATAAATCTGTTGTGGGAGAGAGCGGGGAGAACACGATATACCCCTAACACACACACACCTAGCTCCCCATCCCAGCGCTCTCCTCACCTCCATCAGCCAGAGGAAGCAGAGGAAGACAGAAGGAATCTGAAAAAGCTGTGCCCAAGTTGAAAGGTGCACGGGGAGTCTTAAATTAGGTAGAGAAGTATATAGTGCCCCCTACCTTTTAATATACACATGCATAAAGGCAGACGTATGCTGAGACACAAACACACACTAAAAATCCATAACTACCGCTTTAAATCATTGCTACGGCTCACATACTAACGCAAATGCAATCCCCTAAATACAATACACACACTTGCAATCCAGCAACTTTTCCCTCTGCCTTTGATTTACAATAACAAGGCTTGGTTCCACTCGAGTAGACTGGCAAATATTCTAGACTATTTATTCCCCCTTTCATTGGAAAACAATATGGTGTTTTGTGTAATAAAGAAAGGAATGCTGTACTGACAGGTCAGAGGTCACGTTAGGAGTAAATTGAGGGCAGATGAGGCCTAGCAGAGAGTTTAGTTTGTGAATGGAGCCGTGCGGAGGAGAGCAGACAAGATGCAGAGATGTTTGGCTTACTCTGAGTGCAGAATAAGGAACCAGTGGTAAGAGCTGGAGGGCTCTTAGCACCGCTGAGCTAAATGACATGAGTTTATCCATCTTATGGCTGACCACTTCAATGAGAGCATGGCTATTGTACCTGAGAAACTATTTACCAGTGCATTGATAACACACACACACACGGTCACACATACTCATATACAGACTCTTATCATCCACTTCATGCTTATACACACACACACACACATGTTGTGTTTCCATGTTTTATGGGGACATTCCATAGGCATAATGCATTTTATACTGTACAAACCGTATTTTCTATCCCCCTACACTGCACCTGCCCCTAAACCTACCCATCACAGGAGACATGCTGCATTTTTAAATTTTCAAAAAACATCACTTGTTTTCACTGTGATTTATAAGATGTTTTCCTCATGGGGACCAAAAAATGTCCCCACAAGGACAAGGATTTTGGATATTGCCATCTTTGACATTTTGTCCCCATAACGTAGGGATTACCAGTCCACACACACACACACACACACACACACACACACACACACACACACACACACACACACACACACACACACACACACACACACACACACATATATATATACAGAGGACAGTCCCCAGCTGTCAGGCTGACAGGGAACAAGCAGGGATTATGCTGTCTCTCTCGCTTTACACATCCTTAAGAGATCTCTGTGTGTCCTATAGGGGCAGACAGGAAGACTGATCCCATGGACACAACACAACAACCTCCAGCCCTGACAAACACCTGGATCAACAACGACTTTCGTCGGGGACCGTGCTGGGATAGAGAGCCACCTCAGCCCATTCAGACACGCAACCGTAACACTGCAGCCCAGGCCTGCTCAGATCCTCAGGTAGGGGGACCATATAAATTGCCCAATATTTTTGGTATGTATGTTAGGTTTTATTGGATTTAATATGCCTGGTTCAGATGTTTACGAATAATTCTATTGGTCACATCCTAATAAAATTGTATGATCTAGGAGGCTCAAAGATCCTTCTAATGGACTACTATACAAGAGATAATATGTAATAACAATATATTAATACAATTTTAATAATAATAATCCTATCATAGTAAATAAAATATATATATATATATATATATATATATATATATATATATATATATATATATATATATATATATATATATATATATATATATACACACACATACATACACACACACCGATCAGGCATAACCACTATGACAGGTGAAATGAATAACACCGATTATCTCTTCATTGCGGCACCTGTTAGTGGGTGGGATATATTAGGCAAGTGAACATTTTGTCCTCAAAGTTGATGTGTTAGAAGCAGGAAAATTGGGCAAGCGTAAGGATTTAAGCGAGTTTGACAAGGGCCAAATTGTGATGGCTAGACAACTGGGTCAGAGCATTTCCAAATCTGTAGCTCCTGTGGGGTATTCCTGCTCTGCAGTGGTCAGTATCTATCAAAAATGGTACACGGAACAGCAGTGAACTGGTGACAGGGTCATAGGTGGCCAAGGCTCATTGATGCATGTGGGGAGCGAAGGCTGGCCCGTGTGGTCCGATCAAACTGACGAGCTACAGTAGCTCAAATTGCTCAAGAAGTTAATGCTGGTTCTGAAAGAAAGGTGTCAGTTTGTTGTGTATGGGGCTGTATAGCCGCAGACCAGTCAGGGTGCCCATGCTGACCAACAGTGGGCATGTGAGCATCAGAACTTGACCACAGAGTAATGGAAGAAGGTGGCCTGGTCTGATGAATCACGTTTTCTTTCACATCACTTGGATGGCCGGGTTTGTGTGCGTTGTGTACCTCGGGAAAAAAATGGCACCAGGATGCACTATGGGAAGAAGGCAAGCCAGTGGAGGCAGTGTGATGCTTTGGGCAATATTCTGCTGGGAAACCTTGGGTCCTGACATCCATGTGGATGTTACTTTGACACGTACCACCTACCTAAACATTACTGCAGACCACCTTTCATGGAAACGGTATTTCCTGGTGGCTGTGGCCTCTTTCAGCAGAATAATGAGCCCTGCCACAAAGCAAAAAATGGTTCAGGAATGGTTTGAGGAGCACAACGAGTTTGAGGTGTTGACTTGGCCTTTTAATTCCCCAGATCTCAATCCAATCAAGGATGTGCTGAACAAACAAGTCCAATCCATGGAGGCCCGACCACGCAACTTACAGGACTTAAATAATCTGCTGCTAACAGCTTGGTGCCAGATACCACAGCACACCTTCAGGGGGTCTAGTGGAGTCCATGCCTCGATAGGTCAGGGCAGTTTTGGCAGCAGGTGCTACAGGTGCCGCATTTCCCAGGTCAAGCCACTTTTGAACCAGAAACGGCAGCAGAAGCGCCTGACCTGGGCTACAGAGAAGCAGCACTGGACTGTCGCTCAAATTTTGCATGTCATTCGGAAATCAAGGTGCCAGAGTCTGGAGGAAAACTGGGGAGAAGGAAATGCCAGTGTCCAGTACAGTGTCAAGTACCCATAGTCAGTGATGGTCTGGGGTGCCATGTCAGCTGCTGGTGTTGGTCCACTGTGTTTTATCAAGGGCAGGGTCAATGCAGCTAGCTATCAGGAGATTTTGGAGCACTTCATGCTTCCATCTGCTGAAAAGCTTTATGGAGATGAAGATTTCGTTTTTCAGCACGACCTGGCACCTGCTCACAGTGTGCCAAAACCACTGGTAAATGGTTTACTGACCATGGTATTACTGTGCTCAATTGGCCTGCCAACTCTCCTGACCTGAACCCCATAGAGAATCTGTAGGATATTGTGAAGAGAAAGTTGAGAGACACAAGACCCAACACTCTGGATGAGCTTAAGGCCGCTATCGAAGCATCCTGGGCCTCCATAACACCTCAGCAGTGCCACAGGCTGATTGCCTCCATGCCACGCCGCATTGAAGCCGTCATTTCTGCAAAAGGATTCCCCACCAAGTATTGAGTGCATTACTGAACATAATTATTTGAAGGTTGACTTTTTTTGTATTAAAAACATTTTTCTTTTATTGGTCGGATGAAATATGCTAATGTTTTGAGATTTTGGGTTTTCATGAGCTGTATGCCAAAATCATCAGTATTAAAACAATAAAAGACCTGAAATATTTCAGTTGGTGTGAATGAATCTAATGAATCTAAAATGTATGAAAGTTTAATTTTTATCATTACATTATGGAGAAAAAAAAAAATATATATATATATATATATATATATATATATATATGTATGATAAAAATCATATATATATATATATATATATATATATATATATATATATATATATATATATATATATATATATATATATATATATAAATATATATATATATATATATATATATATATAATCATATATCATATAATATCATATCCTGAAACTTACTGTTATTATTGGTGGGGATGGGGGCAATGCAGTCCAATTATGCATGGGACACCCGTTTGGTCAGCAGTTGCCCTGGTTTAGCCTCTGCCTGAGCATCGAGGAAAGGGCAAATTCAGGTGCTTCTGTCATCTCGCGCCTTCAGTTTGTTGGTATTCTTGGCTGTCGTGCCCAGTGAAATGTCACCTCTCTAAAGGCCTCCATCTATTTTGTGTATAAATGTCAATAATGAGTTATACAACCACAATATGGCAGAGGATTCTTTGCACAGGGGTTTTGTAACCTTTTTTCAATGCTGCGACTTTACTTTAAAAAATTCGGGTATGTCTTCAATGTTCCCCCAGAGCAGTTTTCCCCCCCTTTGTTATTTAACTAACCGCCTCTCCTGTGTTTCTTTTCTGTGTTTATTCTTACAGCATTAATTCCACCTTTCTTTTCTCTCTCTCTCTCTCTCTCTCTCTCTCTCTCTCTCTCTCTCTCTCTCTCTCTCTCTCTCTCTCTCTCTCTCTCTCTCTCTCTCTCTCTCTCTCTCTCTCTCTGTTCCTGTGTGGGCTGTGCAGAGAGAGCTCCCTTGTCTCAGTGTTTGTCACGCGTCTTCCTGTGTGGCTGCCAGGACCGCTAGGGACAGGAGAGGAACAAAGCTGTCCAGAGGACTGCCCGTTTCAATTACATACCTAGGCCACAAAGAAAACTCAGACCATCTGCACACTCACAGGCACAGTGGCCAGCACCTCAAAACCTTGAATGAAGATGTTTTGGTCTGGACATTGGGATTTATGTTTCTATTTATGGACATTGGTGTTTATTCAGCCCGTTTATGAATAATTCTATAGGTTACATCCTAATAAAATTTAAAAATCTAGGGGGTTTGAAGATCCTTCTAATGGACTACAACACAATTAAAAAAGACAATTAACCCAAAAATAAAAATTTTAATAACAGTAATAATATTATTTAGTTATATTTATTTATATATTTAGTCATTTAATCCAAATGTCATTCCAAAACCCGAAAATATATATTTTACAGTTTCCACAAAAACATTAAGCATCTGTGTTTATGATTTACGTTCATGATTATGATGAACTGTTTCTTGAGCACAAAATCAGCATATTAGAATTATTTAGGAGTTATGGCTGCTGATAAATCAGCTTTGTGTTACAAGAATATAATATTTTTAAATATATTTAAAACACAAAACAGATATTTTAAATTGTAACAGTATTTCACAATGTTACAGTTTTTACTGTAATTTTGAATAAATGAAATGCAGCCTTGGTGAGACTTTTCAGACAGTCACTTTGGAAAAAAATCCCTGCCAAATAAATAAATGCAAAAAAAACAAATAAAAAAAAAACATTTAAACTAAAGCAATTCTTCTTCTTATTATTATTATTTTCTAGGCCTATGAATGACAGAAAATCTGAATGCCTAAAACCCCCTTAACTGTAAAAATCCCTGTAACACAGACACAGCCTGAAGTGGATTACTGCATTTATAAAACAGCAGCAAAAGCAATATGATAATATGTCACATATATCATTCCTCTTACTCCTCCCCTCTCTTCACCTCACCCCTCTTGTGAAGCCAACAGCCCCCTCCACTGGGCCACTGAGGGTCTCTGGTCACATAATTACTCCTTGCTGATCCTAATAGCACATCACAGACACCGCCACTTCAGCCGCCCTCCGTTCAGAAGCACCCGGTCGGAGACGTTCGTTACCCCTGTGACCCCCCACTCTAGCACCCGGAGAGGGACCCCCAACATCTTCTACCCCCAACACCCAAGCGCTGGCCCCCTTGCACATGCATTGTCCCCTGGGGTTTAATTGGAGCGATGTTCCCTATTGTGCTCACACTCAATGGTAGTGGAGAAGCCCATTGTAGGAGTGAATGAGGCCAGGAGTGTTCATTAGGTCCCGCGGCTGAATGGGTCTATTTGGGGGTGAGGACCACAACATAGGGCGTCCTGGACCTCCGTGGAGGGTGAAACCACCGTCGGTCTGACATACACTGACGCTTGGCCTCATGAAAGGTCTGTGACTGCGGGTTCATTTATTATGGGGCTTTTGTAGCTCTGAGATAGATGAATCATAGATAGAAAGAGAAAAAGAGAGGCCTGGATGCCCAAGCATACCTGAGGGATCTAATGCTGCAGTAAAGGAGGTGAATAATGTCCTGCAATATTGAGAGAACAATCTGACAACACTCAAATAATTCAAGTGTGTGCAAACTTGTGAATGTCTACACACAGAAGGTGAAATGTGGACTATATAGAGATTTCAAATAAATGCTGTTCTTCTGAACTTTCTAGTCATCAAAGAATTCTAAAAGAAAATGTACAGTTTTCTGTTTTCTTGAGCACCAAATCATTAGGGTCATTTCTGGAGGATCATGTGACATTGAAGACTGGAGAAATGATGCTGAAAATTCAGCTTTGCCATCACAGGAATAAATAAAAATTTTAAATATATTAAAATTTTTGGATCAAATAAGTCCAGCCTAGGTTGAACATAAGATACCTATTTCAAAATCTTAACGACAATAAACTTTGTAATAGTAATATATATATATATATATATATATATATATATATATATATATATATATATATATATATATATATATATATATATATATATATATATATATATATATATATATATATTTATTTATTTATATTTATTTATACTTTATTTATTATTATTATGCTTCTAGCATGTTATTTGGCAACAGTTTTTTTTTCTAACCCTAATTGATGGAGTAGCTCTCAAGATTCATCAGGCTGAAATTGTGAAAGAATGGTTGAGCGGGAGCATGAAGAATAATTTTCTCTTGGCACCTGCTGAGTCCTGACCTTAAATTCACTGAAAGTCTATGATGTACAGAGATGCTTTACAGAGTGTCCATGACAAGATCACTGTCCATACAAGATCTTGACCAACAATTGATGCACCTCTTGATGGAAATAAATGTTGTGATGTTACATTGTCATCCTGGAATATGTAAAAACCTTTCAAGAGAGTCCACACACTTTACCAAAGAAAAAGCTTTCAAATGCAAGATAAAAATTAATCCTGTACCGAAAAAAAAGGGCAAACGCTTTGCTCACATGTGACCTATGTCAATGCCAAGCTTACATGTGACATGTGAGTGACCGAAAAACGTGCCCTTTTTTCAGTAAAGGAATGATTTTATCACGCATTTGAAGACTTCATCTTTGGTAGAGTGTGAAGACTCTCTTGAAAGCTTTTACTATTTGGAATGTTTTTGTCTACGCACCACATTTGGACTAGTTTGACGGTGCTGCGAGTTCCTGACCATCCTTGTCATCCTGCAATATGGCCATGATGTGTCTTCCTACACAATTGTTTAAGAAAAAAAAAAAAGCTACACACTCCATCAATTAGGCTAAGAAATACTGTTGCAAAGCATATATATAACATTCTAGAAACATAATAATCACTGCAATAATGATCCAGTTATAGACTTTTAAGCATTTGGCTATGGAAACAGCCTTTTTTAAACAGCGGTCATCACTGCAGTGTCTTGTCTGATTTCTTTTGGGGGACAGCAACAGCTGGGCATTTCCGCACCTCTGCAGACAGCAGCTGACACTGTGCCTTTCCCCTGGCATAATGCCAGTTCCTTCAGCAGAGTCACGGTGCATCGTTCAGGACAGAGTAATTCAATTCAGATAATCAGATTAAACTTGCTATAAAAAAACTTAAGTATGCTTATCAACCTTTTTAGTGTAATAACAATCCAAGGTGTTTATAGGTGTCATCTTTGCATTTACCGGAGAGTGTATACTGTAAAAGTCTGCGAGATTGTCTCACCAATATTGAGCTTTAAACATTAAGCCAGCAACACAGGTTAGTTAAACCTGTCCTGTAACATGTCATATACAATGAATCATTTACTGACCCTCCTGACAAACAACCTCGCCATGCTAGTTGTGGTCTAAAGCTAAACAGTGTATGGGTCTAACTTTGGTGACCCAGAACGTAAACCGAGCCTCTTAGGTAAACTTACTAAGCTTCCTGCACCCAGACTGCACTGACTCGAGCCCCGCCAGTCTCCGCCTGTCCTGTCACTGGAGCCACAGTCATGGAGCTGTCCTGACAAACACCAGCCCTCACCCAGACCAGCGCTCGTCACGTCACCCCTCACAGCCCTGCTATTGAAGTTCAGGCTGCTCTTAGAGGACTTTCTCTCTCACACACACACTCATATCCGATGGTTACAGGCTGGAAAACAAAGTCAATGCCAGAGGTCATGCAAATGAACATACCAGAAGTGAGGCTAAAATGTAATGTTAATCTGACATCATAAGTAGTGTGTGTGGGCACCGTCTTATTCTTTAAATACACAAACATAGTGTCTAGGCACTTTCCACAAATAGCATACAAAATAGCATCTGAAACTCACAAAAAAAAATTAGAATAACAGTATTTTCTTTTTCATGAAATGGTCAGTGGAAGAAAATGCTGATCATCAACCTCAGGGTGATTTTATTTTCTATTCATTTTATATTGGGACTGCAATTTTTTGCATTTTTGGAGCATATCTAATGCTATTTAAAATCCTGATTTGTGGCATATTATATATATATATATATATATATATATATATATATATATATATATATATATATATATATATATATATATATAAATAGACAATTCGTAAGATTCAGTAGTACCTATTTGGGGACAAAATTAAATATCAATTCAACATGTTTTAATATGAAATCGCTGTTGTAAAGGGCAATAAAACATTTCATGCATTTAACTAATTGTTAACTAACAAAACTATAATGCTAATTTGATTTTATGATGATAATGTTTTACCTGACATATCAGATCTCACAATAAAAAAGTTTGATTGTTATCTGTAAAGAAAAAAGTACTGTATTAATGAAAAGCGTGACTACCCACCACTTGAAACACACTCAATGATTTATGTATGTGGTAGCCCACACTAGTAGCCTACATACATTTAGACCAAAGCGACTTACAAAAAAGGAACAAAAGCAATTGTAATACAATGCCATTATTAGTCAACTAGATTAGGAAGTAAACTTCATCCCACAAACATACGGCACACACTAACATACACATACTCGACATATCCACCTCAGTACCATCCCACTGAAGCCCTGTGAAAGCACATTCTCATACACAGTCACACCAGGTCTGGATCAAATGGTATATGTGACAATACTTCAACAGTTGACATTTGTATTTTCTGTGTCCCCTTTCTATGTTTTGTCCTTTCCTGTTTAGCCTGGGCGTCTGCTGGGCGTCTGTGGGCAGTAAACAAAAGAGGGCTACGTAACCACTGTGGCACGCTAAGAGAGATGGGATGGTTTTCATTTTAGTAGAAAACACAAGGCTAATCAGACACTAAAGAAGTCAAGAATTTGACAAACTGCATCTCACCATGACCTTAAATTCTCTGTCTTACTCTTATTATTTATTAATATTTAAAATATTCATGAAATGTATCTTAAAAATGTTAAAAAGTAAATGTAAAACACTTTTTTATTCCAAATAAGGAGAACATCATTAACATAATAGGCCCACAAACCATATCCATATAAGGACTGTCGAAACAAGCTTTCCTCTATTCACTCTCTGCAAACTCATTTTAATACGCAAAACAGTAAAGCCAAGTGCATCTAAAAACCAAATGGATGTAAAATATAAAAATTTTCATATTTTTGTTACTCTTAATTAATCAATGGTCATTATTATATTATTGAGAAGAAGAAAAGAGTAAATTATATAAAAAATTTAAATAATGAAAAATAGTTAATTGTATAACTATAAATATACTATTATTGTTGAATAAACTCGCTGATGTTTGCACAGAGGTTTTAAGTATGCATGGTGAATGAAACCTATTGTGTTTTAAAAAGAGGAAAAAAGAACAAACAATCTGTGATATTTCTATCTCATCCTCTTTTCTTGGCTTGTTTTGGACCAAATCAGTTTTTCAAACTCCTGCTTCAGCCTTTGCTCTTTAATTTACTCCCCTTTTAAATTCTTCTGCTCTTTCAACTAATGTCTGCCACCCTCAAACACTAGAGTAAAACCCTAGACCGCCTTTTTCACAGAATCTCTCAGTTGCCATCCAACCCTTCCCCACTCCAACAGTTTGATCTTCTGAGAGTCACGATCTTCACGTTAACAGTGACATCTGTGATTAGAAACCATGTATCTGCCCACCCACGTGCTGCACATCACACAGAACAAGCTGTCGAAGATGTAAAGACATCACGTTCTGCCAAAAGCATGTAAGAACGTCACCGCGTGACCCCGAGATCTGGCTGACAGAGCTGTCCTGGGATCACATGTTGGGGTGTGGGTTTTAATAGGCAGCCAGGCTGCATAAAACTCACTGCTTTGTTTGTTTTGCAGCCTTCGTACTGTAAAATCCAAACGTGATTCTCAGCACCGCCCTCTTCCATTGAGTAGTATCTGCAGAACAAATGTTCCCCACACTGGAGCTGTTACTGACCACACGGTGGAGGAGGAGAACGAGGGAGAGAGTGTGTGCTTGTGTGGTGCTGAAACGGACTGATGTGTGAACGCACACACATACACACAGTAAGGCAGGGCCCGAGGGCCGTGGGGTGTGTGTAAATGAGCATTATCCTCTCTGCAGCCCCTCAGATCCTCACATCCTGACTCACACCACATCACAGAACCAGACCCAGTCAGTCCACGCTCATCCAGCCATACATCTGTCCCCGAGCACTGAGGGGACTGAAAAAGACAAACAGAGTGGAGAGCATAAGAGAGAAGCAGACGCAGCGGCCGCACGGCAGCATGCCAGATAAAAAGAGGAAAAGGAGTGATGGAGGAAGGATGGGTAGAGCAAAGATGGATACAAAGAAAGAAAGTAATAGGGGAATCCAGCTGTGTCCCATTAGAGGTGGAGCACAGGAGGTGGTTGGGGTTGGCAGGGGGCAGTGTCCAGGAAGTGCTAAGAGGGACATACAGCAGTCTGGACAAGGGTTTTATTAGACAAACTGCCCTCTGTCTTTCTCTTTCTTTCTTTCTTTCTTTCTCTCTCTCTCTCTCTCTCTCTCTCTCTCTCTCTCGCTACGCCCTTGGGCCTTGCAAGGGCTAGGCTACACCAGTAGAAAACTATTAGAGCTATGGAACTGAGGCCGGACCACCCAGAGACACACATATTATAATGGCTACCAGGAGGAAGTCCTGCCATCAGGGTTGCAGCTGGAGAGAAAAGAGACCGAGACTGAAAGAGAATGTGGATGAGGCAGACAGAGAAAGAGGGATAGATAAAAGAATAAAAGAGGCGAACCGCTGAGGTTTTGCCGCTTGTGAACATGGCTCTTCATTGATTTTTTTTTTTTTTGCTGTCTAACGCAGTCAAATCAAGCCTTCCGCTGCTGCCTTTGCTAATCTTGGTTTCGCACACACTGTCTGAGGAGACGCAGGTTGAAATAGCTCGCGTGCTTGCATCACAAACCGTGTTGTAGAAAATGCGCGCGGAATCTGAGAGCTTTGAGAAATGCGCACGCGCGCCTCAGTGAATGGACCCTCCCGCCTGTTTTCTGACGGTTATCGTCTGCAGCCCAAGGGGTAAAATACATATTCAAGACGAATCATTTCTCTGGTATGCCGGTGTATTAGCATATTCATCACCATCGCCTTAGGTAACGTAACCAAAGTTTTTAATAACGGTATCTTGCTTTAAAAAGTAACTGAACCGCGACAAGCATATGTGGAGAATTTGACACAGCCACCCTGCGTGTTAACATTCCAGAGCAGGATGTGTATACCGGTAATGAGCCTTGGCTCGGACTTCTGAGATCCTTTCTTCAATTGTCTTTGATCTTCTCCATCTGAGTTGTATATTGTACCGTCCAAACATGCGCACCGTCGCTGTCTGCAAACCACAAGAATGTTTGACTAAATAACGTGATTCCTCGGCGGGAGTCATGGAAGAAAAGTAGTATAGCCAAGGTGAGGGCGGAAATTTGTTCTCAAGGTCAAGTTAGAGATGAGAAAGACATAGATGTTTGGGTGGGACTCATTTGTTACCATAGTAGACTCTGTTACCTCATCCAAATATAACACAAGGGTGGATCCGGTTTAAGTCAAGCCTTTGACTATACTGGCTGAAAAACTATTTATATGGAAAATATCTTGATATGAAAAAATATATATATCTTCATTTGGCATAAATGGCAAAAGTATGCTATTTAGAATTCGGCACTCTCACACACTTTCTCATCCTGCCCAGCAGGGTTGCCAGATCTGCATGCAAAAGGTATGAAGATATGAAAGTTATAAAAAATAAATCAAATACAAATAAAAAATTCAATTAAAACCATGGGTGGGGAAATTTGCATGACAAAATTAAAACATTTTACAATAATGCTTATATCATTAATGCATTTGATATCATGAACTAACAATAAAAAACAATCCTTTATAGAAAATTTCGAGTTCTATAACTTGTTCTTATAACTATGTATTATGAATTAAAAAAAGAGCAACTGTATATTTTTAATGTAACATAAACCATAATGTTGTTAAGCATTAGAAAAAAGAAATGCAGCCCTCTAAAGTGCCATATGTTAAATAATCATGGGAGAAAATATAAATCTAAAAAAAAGTCTTTCAATATATATAAAGGATTTATTACATAATAAAAAAAAAAGCTGTAATATGATGGACTAAAAAAAGTGGTTACTGTAGATTTCATCCTTGTGACGATTACCAAGGCATAACAATTATTTTATTTTATAATTGATTTTATAGTGGTTACGTGGTTTAAAAGAGTTAAAGCATGTAGAATATTTTCATTTTTTAAATCTTAAAAAGTGTTCAATTTCAAGGAAAGAGCAACACAGCGCACCATTCAAAAATGCATCCTTCACCCTAGTCTCGGAGTTCACTTCAAAAAGTGAAGCTTATTCATTCACAGGTAATTATTAAACCACCAAAAGCTGTCCAACACAAAGATTTACGGAGAGGGTGTCCCTGCCAGAAGGTAAAGTGTTGGGAGGGTTTATTCTCCCTCTGGCCACATTGTCACACTCACGTGGTTGGTCTCTCGCTTCAACCTCATCCTGTCCGATTTAATGTTATAGGCTCCCTGACAGAGCTCAGGTCGGAAGATTTAATACTTAAGCTATTCAATCATTAAGGTGTTTTATACATCTAGCCTCGGCCTTCTCGCTCCCTCGTAAAAAATAATATTTGTCTTTCCAACTGTACTGTGAACCACAAAGTCCTTATATTTTATTTTCATCTGTGCTGTAAAACCTTGTTCCTGCCCTCAGACCTACCCGGCTATGGGCAATTACCTTGTTCTGTAACTGTACTGTGGTGTGTGATCATGTATGTGTGTCTGAAGATGTATGAGCTGAGCTGTGGGGAAGCCACACTCTGGGCAGGAGGTCAAGGCTACTTGAGATTGCGAGAGTGTGTAATATGTGCTTTAACTTCCCTTTGCCTGGCACATGAACGCACGCACATCATGTTTTTCCAGGCCTGAGATGTTACTGCTTATGTGGTGGTAACGAAAAGACAAGCTGTAAATGAAGTGTGAGAAGAAGTCGTACAGAGTAGACAAGTGTAGAATAAGAGGTAGAATGAGGTCAATTTAAAGAGAATAAACCTATGACCGGGTTTCATCACTGAAGAGACAAATGTAGAGAAACTCAAAGTCAAACAACATTGCATTACATGCAATAGTCTGTCCATCAGTTTTATCTGTAGAAACTCCACCGTGACTGTCCAGACGTTTAACATCACAGTGTTCTTGAGTGCTGTGTCAAGTCAGCTAATATTATTGCTGCCTCATTAGCTAATCAAAGCGCTAACTTATGAGATGAGCTGAGTGATCCAGTTAGCATTGTGAAGAGGCATCTTCAGGGCTGTCATTTTTCTCTTCTACAGGCTCGTTAGAGGACAACGATCTGCTCATTAGAAGTGTAAGCTAGCTTGAATTTGAGGAACTCTCCAGAGAGGCTCCTCAGAGCTATATGGCTATGTTCAGAATAGCATACTAGCATCCTACACAAAACTATTAGCAAATTTTCCGCATAAATGGAATCCCTGCATATACTACTACATTTGCCAAAATGTGTAATAGTAAAGCATAATAGAGGAATACTATATCCCATAATGCAACACACTTAAACTTCCATTTCCAATGTGATGAATGACCCAGAAGCAGTTTTAATGCTGATTAGTATTATTAATATTTGGTTTCTTTTTCTTGACATAATTTTCTGGGTGAAAAAAAGACACTTTTTAATTTTTATTTTCTTTGCATAAAAAAAGTAAGCAAAAAAGTATTTAGTCAGCCACCAATTGTGCAAGTTCTCCCACTTAAAAAGATGATAGAGGCCTGTTATTTTCATCACAGGTACATTTCAACTATGAGAGACAGAATGAGAAGGAAAAAAATCCAGAAAATCACATTGTCTGATTTTTTAAGAATTTATTTGCAAATTATGGTGGAAAATAAGTATTTGGTCAATAACAAAAGTTAATCTCAATACTTTGTACCCTTTGTTGGCAATGACAGTCTCCACAAGGTTTTTACACACTGTTGCTGGTAGTTTGGCCCATTCCTCCATGCAGGTCTCCTCTAGAGCAGTGATGTTTTGGGGCTGTCGCTGGGCAACACAGATTTTCAACTCCCACCAAAGATTTTCCATGGGGTTGAGATCTGGAGACTGGCTAGGCCACTCCAGGACCTTGAAATGCTTCTTACGAAGCCACTCCTTCTTTGGCCAGGCGGTGTGTTTGGGATCATTGTCATGCTGAAAAACCCAGCCACATATCATCTTCAATGCCCTTGCTGATGGAAGGAGGTTTTTATTTAAAATCTCACAATACATGGCGCCATTCATTCTTTCCTTTACACAGATCAGTCATCCTGGTCCCTTTTTTGGACCACTTTTACATGGGACATGCTAGCTGGCAACATAGGATTCCATTCATTATGCTAAGCTAAGCTAGCAGCGACCCTGCCAAACTAAAACAATGCATGCACTGAGACAAAAATGCAAAAAAAGCCCTATTTCTAAAAACAGTGGAGTGTTCCTTTAAAGAAGAAGTTACAGGTCTGTGAGAGCCAGAAATCTTGCTTTTTTGTAGGTGACCAAATATTTATTTTCCACCATAATTTGCAAATAAATTTTTAAAAAATCAGACAATGTGATTTTCTGGTATTTTTTTCTTCTCATTCTGTCTCTCATAGTTGAAATGTACCTATGATGAAAATCACAGGCCTCTCTCATCTTTTTAAGTGGGAGAACTTTCATAATTGGTGGCTGACTAAATACTTTTTTGCCCCACTGTATGTATATATATATATATATATATATATATATATATATATATATATATATATATATATATATATATATATATATATATATACATACAAAAATCTTTGTATATATATACAATCGTTATATGCGATTAATCGATTTGACAGCACTATATATATAATATAAATATATATATATCTGTTTTTTCCAGAATTAGAGTCTGTAATTTACTCAAGATTGGAGATTTTTTCCAAGGCTTTTCATAGCCCACAAAACAAATAAAATAAGATGATTGTTTTATATCTTTTAGTGTGTTTGTTTGGCTAGTGTGAGTTTCATGACCATGTCATCACATCAGAATACAGAAAATTGAGCATCCATTTGACCAACTTCGAATTAAACATTAACTCATGTTCTCTCGTTAAAGCCGCTAGCACGTCACACTGGAGGTTGTAAATACCTGCTCATATTCTCTTCCCCACCTCTCTGTGTAAAGCTTTAGTAATGAGGTCCACCAGGTGGCTCAGTATGTACATGTGATGTATGTGCAATTTGACAATAGATAACCCTGACCGCTGACACAATCAAAACTCCTTAAACACATTCTTGTAACAGTATACAACAACCATTCATCACTGCATGCGCTTTTTACAACTACTAGAATAAAAACATCTGTTTATCATTTGAACAGGATCCACTGAAGATATTTTGCCTGGATTAAATGCAGATTAATCAGATTGTCGGGTCTGTTATTATTCCTCTGATTATATTTTTAGGGATTATCGTAGATCATAAGTAGAATGTCAATTTTTTGGCCATGGATTTGTACACTCTCCATAGCAACAGTTTATATTTCCCTTCTTTGACATCATGAATGATTTTGTCACCTCTGTCCTTTCCATCCCATTAATAAGGAAAACATACTACGGCACAGCAAAGAGAAGATAACAGGAGCCTGAATTTTCCTCTCAAACCTCCTCCCAAAGAATGAAAATATTATCTTATGCTCATTTATGATTTGACTTTGTAACTTGCCTTTAAGGTTTTGCGAGTGAGCTGGCCCCATGGACAATGAAAAGCAGCAGCTGAACTAAGTCAGGGAACAGAGAAAGGACTGTGGGCATGGAAAAATTATATATTCAGTATTAGCATTAGGTTACACAAATCAGCATTGTAAACACTTTTGCTCTTCTTTTTTTTTCTCTCTAAAGGGAGGAGCAGGAGTTGAGTGCACTGTAAACCCCAATACTCAAAATACTTAATTGGTTTGAGTAGGATAAACTTAAATTAAAAAACTTAGTTCAGTTATTAACTGTTATGAGTATTTTAGAACTTTCTTTTTCTTTTGAGTTCACAGCACTGACATTTCAAGTACTGAACTGTTTCATTGTTTTGAGATTACATTGTTTTGTTTCATTGTTATGAACTCATTTAATTTCAGTTAGACTAACGTAATTTACTGAACAGAAACTGGGCTGGGATCTTTTATTTCCTAGCATGCTTTAGCACTTGAAACAGAGAGTAAATGCTAAAAATAAGTATTATATAATGTTTTTTGTGCAAGATTTAAGGAAGATTTACTAGTAATTCATATTTTGTTATGCTAATTTATTTATTTAGAGTATTTATGTTGAAATAACCTGATAATTTTAAGTTAAATGTACACTCACCTAAATGATTATTAGGAACACCTGTTCAATTTCTCATTAATGCAATTATCTAATCGACCAATCACAGGGCAGTTGCTTCAATACATTTAGGGGTGTGGTCCTGGTCAAGACAATCTCCTGAACTCCAAACTGAATGTCAGAATGGGAAAGAAAGTTGATTTAAACAATTTTGAGCGTGGCATGGTTGTTGGTGCCAGACGGGTCGGTCTGAGTATTTCACAATCTGCTCAGTTACTGGGATTTTCACGCACAACCATTTCTTGTTTACAAAGAATGGTGTGAAAAGGGAAAAACATCCAGTATGCGGCAGTCCTGTAGGCGAAAATGCCTTGTTGATGCTAGAGGTCAGAGGAGAATGGGCAGACTGATTCAAGCTGATAGAAGAGCAACTTTGACTGCAATAACCACTCGTTACAACCGAGGTATGCAGCAAAGCATTTGTGAAGCCAAAACACGCACAACCTTGAGGCGGATGGGCTACAACAGCAGAAGACCCCACCGGGTACCACTCATCTCCACTACAAATAGGAAAAAGAGGCTACAATTTGCATAAGCTCTCCAAAATTGGACAGATGAAGACTGGAAAAATGTGGCCTGGTCTGATGAGTCTTGATTTCTTTTGAGACATTCAGATAGAGTCAGAATTTTGCCCTGGATGTGCATCCCACAAATCTCCATCAACTGCAAGATGCTATCCTATCAATATGGGCCAACATTTCTAAAGAATGCTTTCAGCACCTTGTTGAATCAATGCCACGTAGAATTAAGGCAGTTCTGAAGGCGAAAGGGGGTCAAACACAGTATTAGTATGGTGTTCCTAATAATCCTTTAGGTGAGTGTATGCATTAGTGTCCTCAAATATTTCAAGTTAACAAAATACAAATCTTAATTAAACTTTGAGTTTCTTGCTATCAAAATTTGCTATGAGTTTGCTACCTCAAGTTAGGAGCAATTAACATGCATGAGTACAAACTCAAAACTTGATAGTTCTGCTTATTTTAAACTGTGAACATCATAACTAAAAAAAAAAATGTGTGTAACTGATTACCTTAAATTTTTTGAGTTAGCCCAATTTATTCAGGTTTATAGTGTGACTCTACCCTCTGCCAAACCCACTTAACCTTCATAGCCCTCATTAAACACATCTTTTATGGCCTACTGGTTTTGGACACATCTAGCTGGAGTCTAATACAGGACACTTGAGGTCAAATTCAGTTTGGGGTATGGTTTTGTTCTTGATTCCACCATTCTTCCCCATCATTTCCTATCCTTTCTGTCTTCTTTCTCCTGGATAAAAGCGGCAAAACAGACCAAAAAACCTCATGAGATCTGGCAGTGATAGAAAACAACACGCATTAGCAATTCTTTCATACTCTCACCATTCCATCTAAGATGAATGTTCTCTGTTTTAGAGGGTCTCTTTTTCTCTCATGTGCTTTCTTCCTCTCTGCCTACCATTATCCCGGTTTGTCTATTTTCCTACGCTGCGTTTGTTTTTCTGCAGCATTCCAGCGTTCCATTGCTGCATTAAAGTCGGATTCCTGAGTATAAATGGATTACATCATTGTTATTGAATAGATGTTGCTAATTCAAACGTGCTGTTTGGATTTGTTTTTAGAAATCAAGTATAGTAAGTGTTCGGGGAAGAGCAAGGGCACTGGACAGAAAGAAGCCGAAAGAAAATGGAAAGAAAGCCACAGGAGCAAGCTAAAGAGAACCCATCTAAACTTTTTTACGGTGAGTGTTGGGTTTGGAGGTACGGCCGAGCTTTGTGGCTGGCTGTGTTTGGGTTTCTCCCTATCTGCTGACAGCTTTCTCCGTTGGATCGAGGCAGGACGCTTCCCACAGCGCCATAGCCAATCATGCCAATCAGATTTGACATTTCAAGTGGGCCCCAGAGTCAGGCCGAGCAACAGACTGACCTGTGAGCTCTGTTAACAATACCACTCAGCAGATTTCAACACCCGCTCAGTTCCAAAACAGTGCTGTGCATCTCTAGGCTTGATATTGTCAAAGAGGACAAATTGAATTGGGCTTAAACTGAGCACTGGACAAGAAAAAACACAACATTATGTGGACTTAGTGAATAGAACACTGAAATGCAGCAAATTGGCTCAAAGGGATGTTGGGTATTTTGGGACGTGTTAAAGCACATGATTTTTGAAACATTTCCCTCAGACTACTGTTCTCTTGGGACCTCACAAAGTAAAAACCAAAACAGAGACAGCCAACTTAGGTTGCATAAATGTGAGGCGTGTAAACATGGAGGCGTGTATAAAACCGAGCAAAAGTGATCAAAATGAAGATAAAGCTGGAGTAAGAGAAATCTGAGAGTCCTGTGATTATGCCCATGAGATTTTCTACATTTACACACTGTTCTTTTGACCAAACAGTCCTTCACGTTTACTGCCCTTCACCCAGCCCTGAGCTTTAGCTAGAAAAAACTACACTGCCCACTTCCTCTTCTTCCACTCAATCTATTCCTCCCACTTTCTCTGCCACTCCCAGTCATGTTATATCTGCTCGTAAAGGTGAGACTTTGAACCATGCTTTCTTTCCCCTCCCCTGATGGCAGGTATGGGGTGTCTATTACGTGTCTATAAAACATCAGGTAGAAGAAATATTCATTCAGGATTTGAGGAGAGAGGGAATATATTTTGTCAAGTAAATTTTTTTTGTGTATGCACAGCCTTTTATGAAGGCTATTCAGTCTTTCCACCCTTACCAGTGGGTTACCGTTGTTGCAATGTGAACCTGCTACACGTCTTGAAGTCCTGCAAACCCTCAGAGTGAGACTGCTGTTCTCTTGATGGTTAGGAGAGCTTGTTTCCTGCCGCTGCTGTTGTGATCTGGCTTTGTCATTAACACCACTGCTGTCAGAGGATTACAGTAATAGCACAGATTACCATTTCTCACAATCTAACCACACAAACCAAACCTTAGCACCTCTGGTGGGACTTGCTTTTCCTCTCCATCCTCACCGTACCTCAGTGTCTGTTTCTCTATTTCCTTGTCCCTACCTCCTTTCCTCTCTCTGGTGCAGATGTTGCAGCGGTAGCAAAGGTCAGAGGTCACTGAGGGTTTGGGTTTCCTGAGCACAGCCTCCCGTAGAGCTCAGTCAGGGCGCTTCCTTCAGCACAGCCCACTCACTGCAGCCTCCTCTGCAAAAATATTAGTCTTCAAGCAGCACAGGGGGAAAAGAAGAGCGAGGGAAAATATTCTTTTTCTATGCCAGCTTTGATGGTACAATCATGGCTTCATCTTAACGTAGAAAAATCTCACACAAGCAACGTATGTGTGGGTGAAAAACATGTCCAGGTCATACTTATTTGACATATACTATATATATCAATGGTCAACACAATTGATTAACATCATTTTTATTTTCATTACAACTGAGCACATTTCCCACACATTCTAATGACTGTTGTGTCAGTGAGATTTCATGTCTGTGAGTTTCCATGTCAAGTCTTCGTAGTTTTTCGTGGTTAAAATCACCATAAATAAAGTTAATACAACAAATACCAACACTATGTATGAATAGAAACACATTTAAATTAATATTATTTATTTGTTTTTCACATAAAGGTAATGACAATTATATTTTTCTCAATATTGTAATTACAATTTTAGGAGGAAATATGCTTAATCATTATGAATGTATTATAACAATTAGAAAATCTTAAATGTCTTAAAGGCTTAATTTTCTTTACGCAGAATTTTGTTTATTATATTTGTTTTTTGATTTTGGGGTGAAATCTGAGCCAGATATTTTCTTCACAGGCTTTGAGAGATTCACCTGTATACAGTGGGAGTTTGAGACCACTAGTGAAATTGGTTCTATTTTTCTATTTCAAAATTTGTAATCAGAATAATCAGCATATGAATATGAAAGCATATGAAAGTTTAAATCAAAAGATGTACATGAATTTAATAATCTCATTTGGGCATGTCCCACTTTTGCATGAATATAATTTGCACTTAATAGTTAAACTTTCACAAATGTACACATTTAATTGATGTCCTGTAAATAGTATACGCATACAATCATTTTAAATATTAAAAATCCTAAAACTTTTTTTTTCTTTTCAGATTTAATTTAGATTTTAAAACATTTCAATGGGATCTCATACTTTTGGACCCTGCTATTTTTTTACAAATATATATATTGAATGTGTTAAATGTGTCAACATTAAATGTGTGTGATTGTGTACATGTTTGCAAGCAAAGCCTATGAGTTTGTGTATGTGTGTGTGTGCTATAGCAATGGCCCGGAGGTCCGGCCTCAACGCTCTTTATAAACACATCAGTTGGGTTGACAGTGCACAGTAGGGGTGGACTGCAAGGCAGGGAACTGGGACACAGTCCTCATAAAAAATCACTTCTAATTTATTTCCCCCCAAATTGGAAAGTGCACGCTCACACCTGACTAAATCATCACGCGTCAACAGGAGACGGCCCCCCGCCGCGCACAGGCGAAACCTGAGCTCAGCTTTGCTGCACGGTCTTGGGCCAGCCAAGCAGAAAAAACACACAAATGCACTGCACACCCTGTAATGGATTCTGCAGATGTGCCAGTCCAGATAGTACTGTTCTCAATATGGCCCCTATTGAGAAATCTTTTATCAAATTTTTAATTTTGCTCTTTTTTCAACCCCCTCTCTATCTCTCTCTGTCCAGTCATGAATGCCCTCTCACTCTTTCTTGGGCTCCCTCTCTTGGCTTGTAGCTACTACCCTTTCTTGTGCCCTACCCTCCTCCCTTCCCTTTAATTCCTTCCTTCAGCTCATATCACTTCTAGGCCAGTTGGCGTTTCTAAGCGGGGTGTCCATGCTCAGCATGCTTCAGGAAAAAGATTCCTTCTCCTTAATCTCATATTCTTTATTTAACTCATAATCAGTTTTCTGATCAGATTATTTTACCTCTATGTTTTCCCCCACATTTTCCTAAGGTTCCTGCCTTGTTCACACTAGCTCTTTCTATCCTCTTTTTCTCTCTGTGGAGTCCCAACTCCCATGCCTAATGTGGAACACACGTTATTATGCCAGATCGGATGCAGTTTAGTTTAAACTTGACATAAACCAAACAAACAGCATTGGTGCTCATGGGATAGGAGGTATCGAGACGGGTCGGTCCAGGAGGGCGGATCTGACTCCTGTCTATCTAACACCCCTGAGACAAAACACCAATATAGAAATCCACAAGACAGCTCTTCTCATCTAATAAATGGAGAGGCTCAATCTATGGTAAAGAACTGAGGTAACCAAAATGTTGTAGGTTCAAACCATGCAAGGGATCACCCATGTACTATAGCATGCTCTAGTGCAAAAACTGAGATGCTTTGTTCTGTAAAGTGGCAAATTAGAAAATAGCTCATATTGATTTAATGTATATTTAGTATAACCAAGCCAAACTAGGGTAATGACATGAAGCGTCTGTATAATAGATAACAACAACTGATTTCTTGAAGAATGTGCAGCAGAATTTGCATGTTATGGATTTAATGGTTCAGTTTTTGACTATCATAGCAATTACAGTTCCTTAATGGTTGCATTAACAATTCTTTTAATAGGCCTACCTATAAGGAATAAAAACTGAGGAGGAAAGAAATGCAATTTAGTCACATTATTAGATTAAATATATTTAAAACAATGTGTTTACAAAGACTTGCAATCCAACAATTGAAAAACTGTAATTGGAACTATATAGTAGAGAACAAAAAAAAAAACGTTTTCATTTTATTTTGATGGTCCCTTTAACATATTCTGTTGACTATAAGTAGCGTTGCACCTACATATCCACTAAATATCATTAGAGTGTTAGTACAGTTTCAGTAGACTGGTAGGGTTAGGGTTAGAATAAGTTGACATGTAGTTGCAAAGTTACTTATAGTCAGCAGAATCTCTGTTGAAAGACCATTAGAATAAAATGTTAGATATTAAGCAGACAGTCTACTAATACTCTAATGAGAGTTAGTTGACATAGGTGCAACATTACTTATAGTCAACAGAATGTTCAAAAGGGACCATCAAAATAAAGTGTTACCGAAAAATCTTCATCAACATTAATCTTTATAAAATACTAGTAACAAAATTAATGTCATATTTCACTAATTCACTGCAAGGAATGACACAATAATGTTCAAGAATCAGACTACATAGCTTTATGTTTTTGATTCAGTAAAGAGAACCCGATCAAGAAAGTGTTTAGATCAGGAATTGGACAACATTAGTCATGCGGTGTGCTAAATAGAATCGTCTCAAAAGAGTCATTCATTCGGCAATCTTATTAAACTGGTTGCATTGTAAAAGCGATTCACTAAAACAAACAGCATTCCGTCTGCATCGACAGAAGAATACACGTGCGAAAACCGTTAATGGAATTTAACATTATTCGGCTCTGGTATTTTTTAATGGAATCGGTTCCTACCCCCTAGTAATATTCTTTATGTTTTGTAAGTGGAGCACTTTATTCTATGACATTATTAAAACCCTCAAAGTCAATACTAATGTTCCAAAACTGTGCCCAACAAAGCTAAATAATTCATCATGCATCCAAAGTCTAAAACAAATAAGGCTTACATGTCAGTGTCGGCTAAACTAAACATATAATTTACACTCAGATTCCCCATAATATTTAAGCATAGCTTTAAAATAACTAACACTTCTTCTGAGAACAGATCTAGAGAGAGTAAAGGTGAAAGGGAGATTCCACGGCTGACTAATGTCCTGGTTTGGCAGAGAGTGAAGGACAGCAGTAGACAGAGGTCAGTCAGGGTTAGGCTGTCAATGCATGACATAGAGCGCTTTAACTCTCTCTTTTTGCCCTCTCTCTCTCTCTAGGGCCATGCCAGATGTTAAAATCTATGTAACTACTGACAGGCCTACACAGATCTTTCTCTCAGCCTGTGACTGACCCTTACAACCTCTGTCCTCACAGCTGTTGTACTGTAGAGCACTGTTTCCACAGAGATGGCAGACAGAACAGAAGGAGAGGATGGATGATCCTATAATTTATGCTGAATGTTGTGTAACGGGCTTGATGTTTTCACTAAATACACTACACAGTGTGAGAATTATGTGAATGGTGTCAAAAAAGGGTACATAGTTTGTATGTGTCTTTGAAGGGGAGATGTCATAAAAATACAATGTATTGTTTAAGATTTTGCACAGTGATGTTCCCAGATTTTGCGCAATGAATATAAAAAGTGCTGTGCTAAGGTATGGCTGGAATTCTTCCTGAGAGGAATGATGAACTCATGGAAAATATACTTTATTTTATGTGAGAAAGGGTTACCGTGATTTTGGCAAGCCTGATTGTGGAATAACATTCCTGTTCTAAGATTTTGTCTTAAACCCATCCCTACACCTAAACAAGTACAACGGCTTGTCACTCAGGCAGTACCCTTAAAAGGACATCTTTATATCTTTTTTAACCCTTAAAGGTTCATAGTAATACCTTAAGGTACGCATTTCTACTCTAAGGTTTTTCTGAGTACCCATAACTTATCCCTAAAATCAGAGAGAAATGATATATGTAGAATCATCTATCCCTTGTTGTAAGCCTAAACTTGTCATAAACTGTAAACGTGTCGCTCAAATATGATGTTATTCCAGATCAATAAAGCTGTTGATCAGGAACATGAGAAAGAGAGAGAGAAAGAACAGAAAAGTTAAACTCAGAAAAAAGGTACAGCACTGTCCCTGGGGCGATACCCTAAGGTACTAAAGTGAAAAGGTACATCTAAATGGTACATATTACTACTTTAAAAGTACATAATTACCCCTAAATGGTACATATTAGTACTTTAAAAGTACATAATGAGTACCTTTTTGCCTTTGTACCTGGGAGCAGTTACATCTTTTTTTCTGTGTAGAAATATAACATCAAATACAAATATTAAAAGATTATTATGTTATGATACGACTAGAAAAATATAATTTATAAATAAATAAGACAAAGTTTTTAAATATTTACATCTACCACTACCAAGTTTTTGCACATATTAAAAAAAAGTAGCCCTACATTTCAAATATGGAATTAAGTAAACTCTACTTAACTAAGTAAAGTAAAATTAACAAAGAAAATAACTTGACGTTAAAATGTGTCAGTAAAAGGTTGAGTAATTTCTTCTTATTTGAAGTTTCCTTTAAAATACTCAAACAATATAATATAACAATAAATATTGTGTAGACACTAGGGTTGGGTACCGAAACCCGGTGCCAATATGGTCATATTTCTGCAAAAGAATTGCTGACACTTGAAGCTGGTTTGTATACCAAGAGATTTGGCCTGTTGGGTTAGGTGGCTTAGGTTTTATTGGCTTAGGTGCTAATTTGTTAAGTAAATTTGTGCGTTTTTATATATTTAAGTATACTTAAAATTGTTATAAACATTTATTTTAAGAGAGAGAGTAAAAATATGGTTTATAAAAAAACATTCTTTAATGTCATCCACCATCGTTGTATGGCTCTTTTTTTTTTTTTTTATAAAAAAGTATCGGTTCAGGCACTGGTACCGTTTTAAAAGTATCGGTTTGGCACCGGTATCATAAAAAAGCCAAACGATACCCAACCCTATAGTAGACACCATGTACAGTAGTAGTAACATGACACCTGAACACAGAGACCTCAATACTTGGTTCACAATACACAGTGACAGTAACATTCGATGGATTGTTTTTGAGTATGAATGTGTCATTTTGGGTAGACAATTAACTCCAAATGTCACAAAATGGCAAGTTACTAAACCTTACAACAAAAGGTTTACACTTTATTTTAAGGTGTAGCACTGCTACAGTAACTACATGTTACATTCTCAATAGATAGATGGATAGACAGACAGACAGACAGATAGATAGATAGATAGATGGAGTTAAACTCTGCAGAACAGTTTACATTGAGGGCCAGAGAACAGCTTTACTATAGAATGTTGTTGAAAAGAATGGAAACGTGTGAATGATGTCAAAGTATGCTATAAAATTTACTGAGAAAAATAGATGATGTCATAAAGAATAATACAGAATGTTTTATAGTAGCATGGATATTGTCATAAAGTTCGACTGAACTGAGAAAACTGCTTATGTCAGTGCTAATATGCTCTGTGGTAGAAATACCAGCATGTTTTTCTGCTTCGGAATTTTAGCGCAAGGGATGAAAATACGGTCTGGATTTTGTCACATTTGTGCACTGGATGTTTTTACACCATTCAGTCCCTTATGGCTGCTCTAATCTGCTAACCCACTGGATTTCAACATTCACTGAGCAACAGCCCAAACAATAATGCCACATGGTATTATCACAACCATGCAAGAGCAACAATCATTTAGACAGGAGACACACTGGGGTGTGATTTGCATGGGTGACCACTGGGGCTAATAAGACAAGCAAACATTTTTACAAACAAACACATCTGTTAAGGCACTGTCTCAGGTGATTAATCACCGTGGCAATTGTGGTGTAGTCCCCCCACCAACAAGTCAGGTTGTGTGCTGTGGGAAACATGATCTGGGATAATACAACCTGCAGTGCTGAGCTAAGCTGTGTTTGTGTTATTACAGCTTGTCCAGCTGCATAAGCAACAATGCCTTAAGAACTGAACACACCCCAAGACATATCCAAGCCGTACAACATCACGTTACACCATCATACCACCATAAACCGCCAAATTAAACACCACCATACCAGACTGATCTAAGCACCTTCAAACTGAACATAATCATACCAAACAAATGAGAGTATAATCAAACATCATCATAAACATTATCATACCAAACCACATTAAAACTACTATTAAATCCACTCAAAATAACCATTTCAAACACAAGCAAACCAAAAAAGTATTTTGCTGGGTAGACATATTACGGATTGTTTATGAACTATTCAGTTCTTGGCACAAGAACAAGCTCTTTCTCTGTGTAAACACACAAGATCTATTTTGTATTTTGGAACAAAATGGAAATATTCTAAATGCCTTCCATTTGATTGAGTCAAATGTTCCAGGCAGCAAATCTGGGTTAAGCTAAATTCTGAATTTAAGAATTTGCTTTGGCCACACTCCACAGGAAGTTGAATTACGTAGAATGACTGCGACAAAGTATCTACCCAAAACTTTTAAACAAGGCTTTGTTACACCAACATTAAAAGTTTATCTGGTCCCACTTTATATTAGGTGGCCTTACTATGTACTAATATTTAAATTAATAATTTGATACAATGCACTTATTGTGTACATACATGTTTTTACATTGTACTTATATTTAAAAAAAATACCTGCATGTAATTACATCTACAATTTATTTCTGTTATTACATTTCAATGCCATCTCACGACCAATTTGTATTTATTTGTATGAGGTGGCTAATTCGTATAAATTTATAGCACCTAACACTAAATATGAATTTGTATGATTTGTCTATACTGATATTGTCTAGGTTTTAGGGCCAGGGTTAGGTAATTCGTACGAAATCCTACGAAATGACCAACTTATCAAATATGTACGATTTAGCAAAAAATTTTACTACCACTCTCGTACGAATTTGTACAAATTCGTAACTAGCCACCTTGTAAAAATACGTACGTATTGCCGTGAGATCGGGTTGTAGATTTACACTGTTGACACTTCCCTTACACCTAACCCCACCCTTAAACCTACCCGTACCACCACACCTGTCAATATAATACAATATGAACACAATAAGTACATTGAACTTATTTGTTTTAATGTACGTACATAGTAGTTAAGGCCACCTAATATAAAGTGGGACTGTTTTTCTTGACAAAAAAAATTGTTTTAAAATATTAATATTAAAATAGTTGATTGTTAAAAAAAATTAAAAAGTAGAGGTGATTCGAGAAGTCCTGCATACGTCATCAGAGAGAAGTCTGTCGTTTCACTGGAAGATCGCTTTATGACATTTTGATTAAAAATTACATGGTAAACAGTTTTTATAAAATAACAGCATGGCTGAATTGTTCACAATAATAGCATTAAAATGCATTTAGATAATAGATAAAACGGTGAGTTTCCATTTATGCTTGCGCAGGCCCCAGAACAGCAGTTGAAAATTGAACACAGTCTACATGACCAGGTGCCTCCTTCTCTAACCTGTGATCAATGTCTTTAACCAAGAAAATAATAAATGATACAAATATCAAGATTTCTGATTGCTTATTTAAATATTTAAATGTATTACTAAGAATGGTATCATTTGATCTTAATTCCATGCAATTAAGCATTAAAGGAGACTCCCACTTCGATTCTCAACTCCCCCTTCTCCTCTTCCTACTTTTTCCCCCAATTGTACTCCAGCATCACTAATGAGTTGTGCTGAACGAGACCTCCAAAAATGGCTCCAAAACGTGGCGATTAGGATCTGGGTAAACCAACTCTGCCTCCTATTTTCCTCCCTTCTTCTTCTTCTTCTTCTCTCTCTCTTCTCTGTCTTTCTTTGTCTCTCCCTCTCTATCTCCCTCTCCTTCAATCCCTGTGTGGCTATATGTAACATCAGTAAAGCTGTCAGGCAGCACAGCCAAGATAAACAGGCCGAGGGCTGGGTTCAGAGGTGAGAGGGGCTGAAATGTTTTTCCTAAGGAACTGAGGGACCCCTGGAGAACCACGGCTGGGGCCAGGCAAGGGCCAGCGGGGAAGACGATCCCCTCGATTGCCCTCTCCACACTAACACATTGGCCAATCTCCTCTCTCTCTTTTTCTTTCTCTCTCTTTCTCTCTCTTACGTTCCCCTCTTTCTCCTCGATCTGCATCTGTGTACACAAATACTCTCAACAGGATCCCCTTCACACGTACGTACACACACACACACACTCTCTCACTCTCTCTCTCTCATTCATTCATTCGCCGGACTGGTTCTTTAAATTACTGCTGTGTCAACACAAAGAGCTGACACTCACATATACTCACACATATGCTATATGCAGGTACACATGTACAGTAGATGCCAGACATAGGAATATAACGAAACATATTTCACATAAATGTGCTGAGAAAATAAAATACATTTATTTTGTTATTGTTAAAAAAAAAACTACTATACTAATTTGCAAGTATGCATGGCAAAAGAGTGCCTGTACTGAACGTGAGCATATGGTATAGACCTTGGGAGGGGTGATATCACTCACCCGAGAGTGACCTTTCTCCCTCTCGCTTTCTCTCGTCTCAAGCTCTTTTTTTATAGAGAGAGTACAAACAGAATGACTGAGAAAGAAAAGGAGCAAGGGAAGGTATCCAAAAATCAAACCAGAAGTATTATGAGCTAGAATAGGGTGATTCACTAAAACGAGGTGGAAAACGAGAGAGAGAAAGGCATGGGCTTGATACATCAATGCCAAGAAAAGTATGTTAAAATGAATTAGGACAATAAGATTGACAGAGCACAGGAAGAAGAACAGCAGAGGGTGAGAGAGTTGGCTTGGTATGAGCACATACCCGTTCCCTGCCATATGGACCGGCGTTCATAACGCAGCTCAGAGCAGAAGGACTCATCTGGGATCAGATTCCTTTTCATTCTACGCTGCTCCTGGTTCTCAAAGCTGATTCCAATTCACCGCTCCTGACCTGTGAAGCTCCAGCACAGGTTAAACGGTAAAACTACAGTCAGTTCTGAAGGTTTAAAAAAAAAGAATGAGCATGAAACACAAGGTTGAGAAGCAAAACAGACAACAACAAGGAGATAAGAGTAGTTGGGACAACCCAACAATTTCCTTTTAAATTGAAATGTGTTTTCTCTTCTCTTGTCAGCCAGAACCACGTTTAAATGTATGCATCTTGAAAACAACATTCACTTTTAAATTTGTGCTATCAGATTCTTGTGAAACATAAGTGAGTCATTCGTGCTGCTTTTACCTTGAGGTCGGGCATCATGGCTGGCAGTAAGCAGGAACTGATCAATTCTTATTGAATATGGAACCTTATGTTGTCTGCATAGTTTCAATTCATTTTCATTCATTAACTGATTTTATATTTATTATGACATTTTACTGTAAAACCACCAAGGTGCACATACACTACCAATAATTATCTTGAAAAATATGTCAAATAAATGGTTCTTTTGAAATTTCTATTCATCACAAATATGTATTAAAATGGTCTCTACAAAAATTAAACAACATAATTGTTTTCAACACTGATAATAGCACCAAATCATCATATTAGAATGATTTCTGAAGGATCATGTGACACTGAAGACTGGAGTGATAATAATTTGCCATCAAAGGAATAAACTACATTTGAAAAATACTAACATAGAAAATACTTATTTGAAGTCGTAATATTTCACAATATTACAATTTTTATTGTTTTTTTATCAAATAAATGTAGCCTTTGTGAGCATAAGAGACTTCTTAAATATTTTAAGGAATTTTACCAACCCCAAACTTTTGAACTGTAGTGTATTTATGAGAATAAATATAGCAGTCTCCACTTCACTGGAAATCAGAAATGTATGACAAGAAGAAAGACGTGAAAGAAAACGTCATGAGGATGGAGAAGCATATTCTATTACCTGCTTCAGAGTTTTTCTTTCCCAGCTCTCAGCTTCCTGCCACTGCTACCCATCAATCTACCCAGGCCACAATGGTTTGTGACAGAGCCGGGCAGAACCGCAGGGGAAGACAAACAGTGGTGGACACACAGCTCACTTCCTCTTCCCTCCCGTCATGCTACTCACACAGGGGTCTGCCACCCTGCCGGCCTCCCTCGTGCTCCACGGCACATCCTCTCGGCACATAAATACCCAGGAAAAACTTCCTGCCCTACTCCAAAACATGACCCAGAAATAAACGAAGGTGAGATGGAACAAAAATAGGGGAAGGGTTATATTAAAGAAGGAAAATAGCTGGCATCAGATGGTGTATTGTTATTTGAGACATTTCATTTATTTATCGTTTTTTTACTCTATATGAGCTGTATTTCCGTATACATCCAACACTCTGGGTTCAAACGCATATGCATCTGTAGGATATGGAGAGACCCAGTGCAATTATATTATTTTCACTTGAGCTTTTTCCCGCAGCCCTGAGATGTCCTTTCATTCTCCTCTCTCTCTCACTCACTCAGCATCTGTTACATCTAAACAGCCCACTTAACCTCATCTCTGTCACTTTCTCAGCCGGCAACATGCACATACACACGGAGGCATACTTTCTCTGAGGTCTCACACAATGCATTCATGACAGAAAAGGAGACGAGAAATCCTTAGTAAAATTACTAGGGGACATTAATCATTAGGGCAGATTATAAGCAGCCCCTGTACTGCCAGATGCCTCTCTGTTTGAGCCTCTGCTCTGCAATCTCAGAGCACTTCACCTCCGCTGTGCTGCCTCTCAGGGAGGACGACCATTGTTTCTGGCCAGCTTTTATTTCTTTATTCCTAACATTTTTTAAATAAGGCGCATTAGAGGGGTCTCATCATCTTTTCCCGCTTTTCAGCCCTCCTCAGCTTTGAACTTGGGGGCTGAAAACCACAACCCACTTCAGAACCTTTAGCCCTGTGTGGCCACATACACATATATGCACATGAAGAAACCCACACATACACCACAAAAGACTTGTTCCTTCATAACATGGTGCTTCAGGACTGAGAAATAGTCCTAGGAAAGGTTCTCTAAAGGCAACAAAAGGCTAAGGGGAATATAACTACACATGTGCGCGCACACACACACACGCACAGTCCTCTCTTAAAGGATTAGGGAATGAGAAGCAGTATTTAGGACTAAAACCACTAAAGTAGGGTTACTACCTTAGAAATTCTCTCTAGGAGTGATAAGTAGTCTCCACCTCCTCTCTCCATTTGTTGTGTGAAATTGAAAATGGCACTGAGTTGATGTAGTAATAACAGTGCTCCGCAGCTCCTGTGGTGTTTGGTGACGCAGGAAAAAGTATTTTAGTGCGAGTAAGTGCGATTCCATGTTGCACATGATGGCCTCATACCTGTCAGCTGTGTGAACAAACAGACATAATCACAGGTAAACCTCAGAGCGTCAACAACACATGTGCTGCGGGTACAAATCTGACAGACAAACACATTGTGTGCTATCTATTAAACTAGTATAAGCATGTTTGTGCACTGAATCCTACTGCCTATAACAATATCATAATATGCATAACATTCAACAAAGTGTTGATGTAAAGGTGACATGCTTTCATATTTCTCTAAAAAAGGTAAAGTAACAATCAAATATCATTCATAGATAAATAATCTATAATGGTTGTATGAGAACGTATGACTGTGTATCAATTATAAAATATTATTTATAAATAATATTATTACAAATATTTTAATATCTAATTAATAAATTAGTGTAGTGGTCAGAAAACAAAGGAATTTGTGAAAAAATATATATATTTACTATAAATTATTTTGTAACTATGAATTATTAATTACATTAAACTCAAAAATAATCCTTTTATCCACCTTTGATGCTCATTAAAAAGACATCAGATGTCTTAAATTAATAATGCAAAATCATATACAAATAAACTTATAAACACTATAAACAGGCCTGGATATACATTTAATTTACACCATGTTTGTTTTTTTATAAAAGTATACAAAGACCTCTTTTTACTTGTTCCAGAACATTTCATTCGTGCATTCGCTTTGGCCGGCTGGGGTGTAGAAGAGGGATGACCAACAGGAGCAGAGGGAAAGATTTCATTCCAAAATGTGCAAATAGTTTCCCCTTTTCATTTCCTCTCCTGCACACAGATCTACAAATGTGAGCATAATGACAGTAAACCTGTTCAGAAGGCACACAGCAATCCAGTTCATTTAAGAATTAGTATAGTGGTGCACGGAGCACGACAGCATCTTGAAACAATGAATCACTGGAGAGGACACATTTGGACAGCGTTTGTCCATTATTGTTCAACACTAAGGTGCAACAAATCCGGATTATCTGGCAATGGATTATCTGGTATTGTTTAGCACTTCACACACACACAGACACACAGACACACACACACACTCATTACCTCACACCACCATACTATATAGAATGGCTTTGGGGAAAGGTGCTTGAGAGCGGTGGAACATTAAGTGTTTCGAGTCACCCGGTGAACTCAAAGCTATTGTGCCCGTATGCTGGCCCATATCTGGAAGGCAGGAGGCTCTGCTCTGACAGGGTCCCATAAAGGTAGTACTAAGAGAGTGAAGTGCAGAAAGGCTTCATCCTGCGCTCTCTGCCCGCTGCCTCTTCACTTGAGTATGTTCTTTGGTATGTGTTGCTCCCCAGCCATTGTGTATCTGTGCTCTCAATGGCCTTATCTCAGTGGTGTGGCATTTGCCCAATTGTTTTAACGCAATAACACTTAAATTGCAAGCAACATTTTGTTGTTGTTGCAATTCTATACAGCCAATATAAGTTTGTAGAGGCACAGGATATTGTGTTGGTTTGTTTGTTTTTTACACTTCACAAATACATCCAGGTTTATTTTCTGCTACACTCCAAAAAAAGGGGGTTTTCTACAGCGAATGCAATAGAATAACCATTTGTGGTGCCCCAAAGAACCTTCAGTAAACATTCTTATAAGAACCATTTTTTATTGGGTGTGAAGAACATTCTAAAAAATCCAAAGTTTCGAAAGTAAAATGCACTATAAAGAACCGTTTGTGGAAAGGAAAGGTTCTTCATTGAACCATAGATGCCAATAACCTTTATTTTTAGAGTGTATAGTGAACACAAAGTTCTGTTTGAAACTTTAAAATTAAGAGTGTCAGAGGCATATTTTAAAATAGAATAAAATAGCATTTTTATTTATTTTAATAAATACCCAAATAATCATTAGTTCAAGCCGTTAAGCACGTCCAGATCTTATTTTGCCAGCAACGATGTGTTATGTCTGATCTGGTGTCATAGATGTGTTTTCATAAAGAAAGCATCATAAAATGTATGTATGTATGTATGTATGTATGTATGTACCTATATGTATTATAAGGTGTGCCTCCAGAGTTGATTACCCTCCCTAGGATCCGTGCTGGTGCTGAGGCGCGGCCGGGAGAGCGTGAGAGGGGACAGCCGTCTCAGGAGGGAGCGAGGCAGGAGCGGAGAGGGAGTTCGACGCGGAAGACATGGACTGGCTGTTTGATGGCCATTCCAGCTGAACAAACAAAACACCCCAAAACACGATGAACCTGGGAGTTGGAAATATGTGCGGGTCTGCTACGAGGTCAGATTCCTAACCGTATCTAATTCAATTTTACAAACTGTAAGAAAACACAGAGTTCGCTGGAGCCTCAACAAACAATGCTGATACACGGCTGTACAAAACGCGGAGGCTTTTATCTGTTATCAAAAAGCTTCGAGGCAACGGGTCAATTGGTTTTGAAACAAGTCCATTTGCGAAACCGTTAAAATTTCAAAATAATAAATCTGTTGAACCCAAATATTGTGATTTGTCCGTCTCGCTTTTGGACACAAACGTCTCCTCGAGGGGTTCCCGCCACAGTGTCAGTAGCTGGGAGAGGCTCGCGCGCGGACACGCACGCGGAGGGCTGCTCGCGCGGTGGTCCGGTCAGCTCTGCTAAAGACATTAGTGCTGCGCTCGAGGAGAGCGCGGGAGGCTCATAGACAGCGCTCACTTCTCTAAATAAACATTAGTCTTAAAAAGTTTGGCCCCGCGACCTCTCTCTGATCGCATTTCACTCTGGATAGTAAACTTCATTTTTATCGCGGGACTTTCCCATTCTTTCCGAAAACAGTCTTCGGTTTACGAAGATATGAAATGCCTACACTGACAAAGTTTCTCTTTCACCTGGCTCTGGGACAGACGAGTATCTAATTTCTTTTACTGTGGAAAATAGAGCCGTTAAAAGTGACACGGGAATTAAGTTTTAATTTCAAGATGAAAAGGTATGCGTGCTTCTCCGTTGAGAAACGTGTTTGGATTAGTCCTGAAAACCAAAAGATCATTATTTTGTTTAGACAGACCTCAAAATTTCACACTGAGGGAAAATCTGTCTTTTAGAGTGCAGCAGAGAGACTATAGGTGAAATGTTATGCCGTTATCTGAGGCGACTCGACATCCCCACATTTCACTTAAGATTTTTCTCAGTCTGTCGCTGATAGTTTCTTGGGACTAGCTAAATTGAAAAATCACTACCCTCGTTGCACTCTCTGTATTTAAATGTCATTTCCTAAATTGGAAAAGTGTTTGAGTTTGTTTAGTTCGTACTAAAAGCGAACCCTTTATTATAGCATGCCTGTGAAGAAAGTCATTTTGAGAGGTGTGACACTCACTCACGAGGTCAAAGCAAAAAGGCGTTGTAGTCTACAAGTGAATAAAATGAAGTAGCCTTTTTTTCTTTTTTCTTTTTTCTTTTTTAGATGGACTTGTGGTGGTATCCTGACCGGATAACGGGAGCATGCTCGCGGACAGACGACAGCTGTCCCTCTCCATCAAACTAAGAGTTTTTGGGTCATAAGTTAATTCCTCGGGCTTCCATAACGCTAACGCTAAACCATCACTAAACCCGGCTCCCATTCGGTGATATCCCGGCCACATCTTGGAGGAGTGTGTGTTACTGTTTTGTGGCAAACACAGGAGATGCACGGGAGGATATGTTGGGCATATTGCCATGGAGATCGTCATTAAACGGACCATACATCACTTTTGTCAAGCGGTCATTTTTAGGTCATATAAAGAAGCTATTGTGCTCATCTGATGACAGAACAGATTTTAGATTATTCTTCAGTAATCGCTCATCGCGGTGATGCCCGTGTGTTTCTCTGTGTGTGGGATGGCAGGCCAACAGCAGGTGTCCTTCAGTGAGTCCCAGTGAGTCGAAGTCGATGGGGCGAACACTTCCAAAGTTAATATTTTGTTTCCAGAGAAGAGGGGAGGCCTGTATCTCTGCTTTATTTACACATTCTAAATTAATTAAGCAGAGGATTCCTCGGTGCGCTAGAAAAACATGGAGGGGGAGATGCTGGGCTGCGGAGGGAGGGCCTAATTTATTGTGGCCGTACATCTCTGCTTCATGCCAGGGTGTCAGGGGACTCGGCCGACGGCATTCCTTCACAATGAGGGCTAGAGCTCCCATCATCTGTTTATTTCACCGCTTTAAATGAAAGAGTATGTTGGAGACAGAGAAGAAGAGAAAGAGACAGAGATCATTTTTAAAGACACAACAACATTTTAATGCGCAACCCACCGATAATGGTTTTAACAAGCAAGATGATAATTACAGAGTGCGGGGGGAAGCAAGCCACACTGTACTCGCAATAATAAAATATCGAATACTGACTTATAGTCTGCTAGGCCTATAGTCTGGGCAACATCAACAGGTTTCCTTATTTTTGGACGAATGACACCAATCAAATAATAATAATAATAATAATAATAATAATAATAATAAATAATAATAATAATAATAATATGAGATCACGTTGATACGCATTAATAGAAGAAGTCTGAAACAGATGTCTGGTTTAAAAAACGGCCTTGATGAATAAACTTTCTGTATATTCTGGTCACTGGTGGCATCACTGCTGAATGCACCAGCGCGCGCTGCACCGTGTCGTTCTTTGCAGCAGGTGCCTCAGTTCATCTAAGGTAATATGCAGCCTATATCTCAGACTCTTTTTTTATATCAATGTTACATCATTTTCTAAAACCATAGGATTAAAAGAGAATCCCAAGCTATTGACTTGTAGGCAAGATCCTCACTAATAGCCTATTAGACACACAGTGGAGTGTTGTTCGTCACAAGCCAACAACAACGGCACCAATTTAATAATAATAATAATAATAATAATTCTGAAATAATTCGTAAAATAATCTTTAAATTAATGTAAATATAATGATGTATCATGCAAGAATATACATTTTCAGAAATTACTACCACTGAATGCTAGATGTTTAGCCCAAATAGGCCTAGCATATTTTATATTTCACACATTTCATGACTTTAAAACTATAAAGTAAACTGTGGTCTGCGAACAGCCTAATCGTGAATGGAGAAGGAGGAGGGAAAGAAGTAGAAATATTTTAATGCGTTTTTATGCATTAATGACCGCAAAAATAAATGCAAAACAGTGCCATGTGCAACGTCTTTTTTCGTTACGAGAATTATCCATAAATGAATATTTTTAACATTTTAATTAAACGTTATTAAAAGTAATAAATCACAATACAAAACAATTAATAATTACTGCACTACTTATCCTAAAATATTGATAATGTAGGCCTATACTGAATGATGCTACTTATTTGCATCCAGAGAAAGACATTTCTAAAATTAAAAAGAAAATGCTGATTTCTGCTTAATCTAACAACTTGGCCAATCTTATTCACTTAAACTTACTAAGTATAGCCTATAAAATAACAATTCATAACTTAGTCTATAGGCCTAGGTACACATTTAACATACGCTTAAAAAATTAAATAGGCTACAGAAACGTATGCGTAACGAAATATCGATCGTATAGGATCAGTAAATGTAAACTTGAAATCTTGTAATCAACATATTATAAGCACGGATAATTAAAAAACTGTAAAGACCCTTCACTAGACGCAACAGCCCCGTGATTTTGATGAATAGCCCGTGCAACAACAACAATAAAAGCTGACAACGTCGCAACATAAAACACAAGGCCAGAAGCGAATACGGAGTTGTTTTAGAGATATCCTTTTTAAAATTACAGTGATAGAAGAGATAAGTAGAGATATGCTTTGCTCCATGCGAATTCGTGGGTGGTCCCCTCATGGTGTAACTAACGCGCCACACGGAAAAAAATGAAAGCGAAATGAACGGGCAATTAGTGGGATTCGTAACCCATGATTTACACTTTCGATCCGATTAAAGGAGAGTGATGTGATTTCTCATGGAGAGACAAAACAAGGCTCAAAAGTACTGAACGTCAAGAGAGAAGATGAATATCCTTTTTTTTTTTACATTAAAGCTCATCTCGCATATCGCCTCCTTTAATCAAGAGCCAGTCTTTCTGAAACTTAACTAATCACCACAAATTCATTAGCCGAAAAATTATGACAGGCGTAAACACGACCACATGTGTACAAGCGTGGTTAGGCTGAGGAGATGTTTGTACTGATTTCATTCATAGGCCGTGGATAGTTTTATTCGCTGTGGCAAGTAGATCAACACTATTGTGTAATGTTCCTTCCTCTCTGCTGCTCTCTGTCACCTCCGACCAGCAATACATTTATTGTTCTTCCTCCCAGGCTTTTTTACGCGTGTTTGCTAGAGAAGCACATGACCTCTGCCCTTAAGTCAGCCTGGTGTCCCAAACTAAAGTCACCCTAAATATTATTAATAGCCTAAAATAATAATGATGATGATGATGATGATGATGATGATGATATAAGAAGCTAATAAAAGACCATCACATTTCTGTGCACTGCATATACAGCCAAAAAGTACAGGCCTCGGCACATTAATTTAATCCTCAATAATTCAGTTGTTTACAAATTAATACACTCTGCACATACTTAAATGGCGGTATGTCTTTTTATTTAAAAAATAAAAATGTTTTATATAACTAGCCTAGTATATTTTGATATTATTTTACTATTAGGACAGACAAAAAAAATAGGCTACTTAAAAAAAAAGGCACCGCATTTGGCTGATGGTCCAGAAGTGCTTGGAAAATAAGATTCAACCATTAGTTTGGTCCAGTTTTGTTCTCATTAAATATGGAACAATATTTTAGCCTTTTTTTTAGATAGCAAAATATACGAAATTTTTATTAAGGCCGAGATGTTTGCATTCGCGTCAAAGGGATTTGCAGAGTTGAAGAAGAGGGGAAAAAATACTGTGAGTGAGTCAACCCTTAGTTTAGTTGTCAAAAACACCCCCACGAAGCAAATTTACCCATTTGCGCACGAACCAAGTAAATAAAGGCAGCTTTTTATGCCACCGTCTGAACAGAACCGTGTGCTCGGCCAACTCTGAAATGGATTCATCAGTCTGTTTTTCGCACTACGGTGAATTCCCGCTGCTTCTTTTGTACATGTCTCAAGACAACACAGATGACATGAAAGCGGACAACCGAGAGTCTTTTAAGACGATCGTCTTTCAGAAGCAAATGTGTGTGGCTTGTCTCGCTAGGGACCACTTGCTGGGTGCCTATTCAAGCCTTAGGGACAAGGTCTTCAGTGACAACATCAACAAATGGGCTAAAAGCTGCATTATTGTGGATTAGATTCCAGATGAAAAAAATGCTACCACAAATTAGCAACGAATCCTCAAAAGACTTCGTGGGTATCCATGTAGAACCATCACATTCAATTATAGGCTTTCAAGCGCTGATGTTCCCATTGCTTTAGCTCTTTGTCGTTTGCCAGAAACTGGTCAATTATCATGGCTCAAAGCGCCACACAAGAGGAAACATGTGCCTTGGGCCCACAACGTACTAAATACTGGTGTGAAAACGTCACAAAAACTGTTTTCCTCTGTTGTATTAAGATCTAAAGCCTTAATAAATAATGTAGTGTGGCAGCAAACATTAAACGAACATTTTCACAACGTAACAATATTGTTCTTTGACTTAGAATTGTGTTTCCTATTAGTTCTAGTATTGTATGCACATCCTAAAAATTATTACAATAACCTAAAACAATATTGTCAAAATGATGTGTTTTTTCTTAACTCGAATAATTGTTTGAACTTCAAACTATGTATTGTGTGTATAAACGTTTGACAACTTTTTTTAGGCCTGATCGAAGACTAAACGAAAAGAAGTTAATGAAAACATCTTCAAAATTCACAAACATTTATTGTCTTGCCATTACAACAGAAAATGACCTATGGACATTGTTTTGTCTCTTTACATATAACAACATTCTTTTCACAGATACTTTCTCAATGGGATAATGAAATATGTATTAACGTATGCACAGAAAGAGGTAATGCGATTTACACCAAGAACCACATAATCATCTATCAACAGAAATAAAATCAAAATCAAAATTCACCAGAACACTTCTGTTGAGAGAATCAAGGGAAGTGGGACGTTAACCTATGTAATCTATTTACAGCCCCTATTGTCTCTGGCAATGTGCTTTCAAAACAAGTAAATCCTGAGTTTAAAGTCTCGGTATTGACAGTGCTTTTCACAAACTCACAAAATATACAAAACAATAGAATAATTAAAACAATCTTCATTTAAGTCAACCAAAAGAGGAAATTCCATGTCAATGAGTACAAACTATTTGACTTTCTGGACAAAGCGGCAAAGGTCCACTGGCCGTCCAAAGGTGAAATCTTAGCTTACTATTTACATGGTCTTAATTTCCTCTCTTCAGCCTGTTTCTCTCTTCAAAATCTTACATATTTACAGTTCATAAATATACTTAATTAGCCTTTTATTTAAGAATTCAGAAACATGAAACGGGCGGCATTTTAATCTTGCAAAAGTGTAAATCCTACCTTAGCAAATGACGAAACAACCATATTAAACTGGACTGCTGCACTTTCTATTTGCTGCCACTCTAGAAATGGCAATTGTTAAGGCTTGACGTTTTGCTCGAGAAAGTCTGTGTGCCGGGCTGAAGCATCGTTTCCTGCGTTAGATTCAAGTGGTTCGTGGCCGAGGCAAGTGTGGGAGTCAGCATGGCCAAGATCTGAGCCTGTCCACCCGGTTGTGAGGTGTACGGCGACGCTGGTGAGCCAGCCGCACCAATGATATTGTCTATTGAGAAGGAAGGCCGACTCGGGCCATTCGTGTCCGTTTTGAGAGGCGCCAGACCAGGAAGAGTCGGGCTGAGTTGAGGATAGAAAGGCTTCCTCAGCTCGGTACCTAAAAACGAAGGCAAGCTGTGTGGAGTGGAGAATATCGAGGAAGGCGTTGGGAGAGCACAAGGTGCGTTTTGGAAAGGGAACGCACCTCCCGGGTGGTGTGGGTGATAGGGGTGATGCGGGTGGAAATTCTGCAGCTGGAGGCCGTAATTGTAACCGTACGGTCCGTAGCCAAAGCCAGGTAGAAATCCCCCCGCGTCCCTTAGGATCTCGTTAGTCTGGTGTCTTTTGAAGCGCTTCCTTCTGCGCAGAAAACTCCCATTGTCAAACATGTCGGCGGACTCTGGGTCGAGGGTCCAGTAATTGCCTTTGCCCGGGTTACCGGGTTCACGGGGTATTTTGACAAAGCAGTCATTAAGAGACAGGTTGTGACGGATAGAGTTTTGCCACGCGGGGAATTTCTCCCGGTAATACGGGAACCTGTTGCTGATGAACTCGCAGATCTCGCTGAGAGTCAAACGCTTCTTCGGGCTCTGCAGGATAGCCATGGTTATCAGGGCTATGTAAGAATACGGGGGTTTCACCAACGCATTTTTCCCTGGTTTATCCCCAGTCAACGCACCGGTTCTGTTGTCATCCCGTGGTCCGACCCGGTCAGCCGGACAGTCCAAGCTGCTTTGACCCGGAGAGACTGCGCCCTCCCCCGCATTCTGGGATAGATTGTCATCGGAGTCATTGTCCAAGTGAAAACTATGATGATGGTGAAGATATTTACCCTCTTTTACAATATCCCCGCCAACGACATCGATGTCCACGTCGTCGGACAGAGCAGAACTGTCCGACATGTCCGTCCCCAGAGTCATCCTTGGAGAGTCTTTTTGTCTTCCTCTCTCGCGTTCCGTGTCCAGTCTCGTGTAGCACCCAGCACAAGCAGTGTGTCGTCTCAGTCACTTGTGCGTTCTGAAAAGACAAAACTCCCGTCCTCCAGAAGACAAGAATACGTTGTCTTCACGTCCTGGGACAGCATAGAAAATGTACCTTAAGAAACGAAAAAAGACTCGAAAGAATCACAACGGACTTGCATTACACAAAAACTGTCCTGAGCTCAGCGCGCTTTCAAGTCGAACTGGACACTAGACCTCGAGTTTCTCTTCATAGAGTGAGTAGTTGGTCCAAATGCATAATAAACGTGTGTATCATACGAATATAACTATGACTATATGCATTCACTAACTAGTTTTCATAATTCGAGTAGGCTATTTGTTCTCGTGTACAATCGTAGCGCTGTGCGTGAATGAGCCTCCAAGTATACCCCCGCGCGGCTTCCAAAAACTATTTATCCAGTCACCATAATCACGTGATCAGCATGTCGGTAACCAGGAACTACGGGAAGTTTACAGCCGAGAAAATCAGCATAAGGGAGAAGACAGCAAGTAGCCTACGTGTTATCAACTTGCCTTAACATAACAAGTATGTTATCAGGGACATTTAACTGACTTTCGCGGCAGAATGTCAAAAATAATACAAGGGAAATAACAAATTTCGCGATATAGCTATAGCACGATTTAATTTATTATTTTCAAAGATGAGAACAAATAAACTGCAACACATTAAACAAACAATTACATTGCTTACTACAATATGTTTTATTTTATTTTGTTTAAAAACAGTATTATAACAATAAGACCAAATTATGAAATTAACAATTATTTTTGCATTGTAGGCTAGTCTATCTTTTTGTTGTTGTATTATGCTAGAAAGTCTACATCGATATTCGATACAGTAGTAATCAATAATATGGCTAAGAAACAAGAAAAGAAAAGCATTGGCATATTATTTGCATTAAATCACCAGATATATGTTTATTTCTTTGCCTATCCAATAGATAGGCTATACATTCAAAGTAAATCAAATATAATCGTTTCCCTCAAAAATATTTAACAAATCAAATGTTCCAATAAAGTGACAAGTTAAATAATCGGTTATATGAGACTGCAAATACATTTTATAATTACAAAGCAAGAGTAGCTAATTTTACAGCAAGAATAAGGACAAATTATTTTCATATTATTGAGATTTAGTCAATGTTAATCCTCAATTTAGCATTTACAGGCCATAATTAAAATTGCTTGTATTAATTGGCATCGTATTAACAACAGCATCAGTTATTTTAGTTGCTACTTGACAGGTGTAAGGGCTATTTTACATGTATTTATTTGGCATGAAAATGATCTTACATTTTGTATAAATGCATTTGCTAACAAAAAGAGGGTGAAAGGAATTTGGGTTTATTCAAAATCTGCGAATAATTAATAGAATTTATTTTTTCTAGTCCAGTTATTTACTTCGTCACTTCTCAGGGGTTTTACGCAGGCTATTTTTATTTATTTTTCTTGTCGGGAATTCAAAACAACTCTGTTTATGGTTTTTCACAGTTAACATGCCTACATCGCATAACGTGTGTAAAAAGCACACATGCACTCTAATGCAACCTGCTCGAATTCGTCAGTGCTTCATGAATGACAAGCTAGCCTTTATATGCGCCATTGAAACCGCGCGCCCTCTTTAAAATAAAGGCTCCAAAAGGGGGAACCTATTTGCAGTGATGCCATAAAAACATTTTAGGTTCCCTACAGAACCTTTAGTGAACAATTCTTAAAAATAATCTTTTTTTTTTTTCTTGAACATAATTTTAGAAATCTAAATAACCGTTTTCCATTATAAATAAGCTTTTGTGCAATGGAAAGGTCCTGTGTTAAAGGTTCTTTAAGGAACCATCATACATACCTTTCTTAGAGTTGGGCATCGAATTATTTTTCATTATATGCTCATTATTCATATTTTGTGCCTCAGTCAGCTTAAAAACTGTTCCACAGGATATGCCAAATTTCACGCTGTGCATGCTTTGACCATATTAATTTTTATTTCGTTTCCCATAAGAATTTATAGGCTAGCCGAATATTCCAACCCAACTAAACTAGAAATTAGACAAATAATTAGGCATTTCGATAATTTATCATTATCTTTATGTACATGCTCGGCTTAGTTAATTGCTGGTAAACATTATTTATTATAATGGTGTTGAAGTAATACTAAAGGAAACAGGGAGGGTATAGAAGGAAATCATTTTCAGGACCGAAGCAATGCCAGACAGCTGTCGGAGACCCAGAGGTCAAGTTAGCACCTCATGCAATTTTTCTGTCTGATCTCAAAACAAAAAAAAATTCTAACTATATTTTATTTCTGAATTATATGACAATTTTTTTCAGAAATATTAATATTTTTCATTATGTAGGCTAATTTAATCTCTAATGTCTTAAAATAAAGGATTTAGCCTACAGTTCTCTTAATGACACTCTTTTCTGTCTACTCAGACCAGCAAAAAAAAAGAAAAAAGAGAAGAAGAAATGTCGTGCACGTTTAGGGTCCTGGACAACTTAAATGTCATAGTGCACTGCAAACCACAGGCGACACTGAAAAAGAACCAGATAATCACCATCGGTTTTCGGCCTAAACTGACAAATAGGCTTCCCGTTTTTTCTTTTTTTTCTCCTTTCCGCTTTTAAGTGGGCTCGCCAGCTGATGTGTTGAGGGCTTACACGGAATAAAAGCACTGCAAAGCATACTGTAACTCTGTTAACCTTTTTAACCACATTACTGCCACCCTGCGGTTCTACACTGTATTCCACAATATATATATATATATATACATACACACACACACACACCAACCGAACAAATAAAAAATGCATTCTATTTTTATTACATTTCACCAGAACCAGTAGGCCTACTGTGGATATAACATAAAACATAATTCCAAAACAAAAATGTCGCATTAAATCCACTTTGTGCTGCAAAAAGCTGGAGTCTTGGGTTTCTCAATAACTAATCGTATTACGCTCTTAATTAACTGCATAAGGCCGGACACTATTTCACAATATATTAACGCCCCTTTTCTCAAACTAGTCCTACGTCGTATATAAATGACGAAATTAAGTGTATCGTACAAGTGGAAATATAGCTTAATTGCTGTTTGTCTCATCAATCCTAAAATATATTGCAAACACCACCAAGCATGGAAACCACACCTAATCTTATAGGCGCTCATAAACAAATAAATAAAACATGCTAAATGTAAAATAGATGTTGGTAACACTTTAGAATAAAGGTCATTTTTTAACATTAGTTAATGTATTAACTAACATGAACTAACCACGAGCAGTACATGTGCTATTATATTTGTTAATCTTTGTTAACGTTATTTAATATCAATACAGCTGTTCATGGTTTGTTCATGTTAGTTCACAGTGCATTAACTAATGTTTACAAGATTTTAATAATGAATTAGTAGCTAAATGTTGAAATTAACATTAACAAAGATAAATAAATGCTTTATAAGTTCAGTTCATTATTAATTCATGTTAACTAATGTAGTTGATTAATGTTAACTAATGACCATTATTCTAAAGGTATTAGATCAGAGAGTGATAATGATTGATGAACTGAACCGTAACATCTCAGTCAGGACTGCGGATGCAGGCAAGAGTGGGCTCCATCGTCAGGCTGGTGAACTTTACGGACTCTGGCCGGTCTGACTGCGAAGCTGGATGAAATGTCTAAGTCACTGCATGAACCGGTTCGCCAAGAACGCTGAGGATCAGAATGGTTTGATTAATTATGATCCGGACAAATTACCGAAGATCAGAAAAATGGATTAATACAAATTAAAAGTAACTTCTCCCTTCTAGCTCTCTCGGTTGGGAGGTCAGCCTGTCAGACGGTTTCTTGCTATCACTCCTGTGCACTGCCTTATCTCTCTTCAAGGACAAGCCATTGAACTGAACTCTGAAAACATCTGAAGTTTTGGCTGACATTCTCACACTGGCACTGCAATCGATGCATAGCTAAGTGACGCAGTTATCACTCAGCATGTGCTCGTTTGAAACCTTGAAACTCCTTTACAGGCTTTTGTTGTTTTAAAAGATAATTTTACCAAAACATTTTAAGTAGAGTTTGGCTTTGCGATGATGAAAAAAATGCTTTGTCATTAATGAATTGTAAATTTGATGTGTTAAAACTGAAAGATCTTTGGAGTGTTCCGAGGCCTCGATAATTAACAAACGTTTTGTACGACGTGCTACATGGATAACCGTGCCCTTTGACTGAAGTTCTCAGGTTAGAAACCCAGCTTTGGCCGTAACTTGGTGGTGGCTGACATCTAGTGGAATGTATGTGTAATGCTCCCAATCTCGGTTTTACAGAAATCATTAGGCATTTATTCCAATAGCCAGTCGATGTCGCCCCCTCACCAGCAAAATGAGTGTAGGCCTACACAATTTGTGATGGAACATTCAATAAAGTGATGACATATTTTAAGATAGCTACTATTTATACGCGTAAATGTCAGCCTTCAAAATCGCCTCTATATATATATATACTTACCGAATTTATCAACTATTTATACTGATTAAATCGAAAAATGTTAACCAGTGATAAATAACCTAAATCAAATCAAATTATTTAAATTGTATACGGACTGTAGCCTATATGTTATGATGGACTAGAGAACATAATAGAAAGATTTGAGTTACATGTTACGTGTTATATCTCAATTAACGTGTCAAACTATATGGATGACGACACTCTATATCCATATGATGAATTATTATTATTATTATTGTTGGATATTAAAAATCCAACATAAACCTAATACAAATCAAATTGTTCTGAAATAAAGTTAAAATAGAGAACAAACGAAAACTTATTACACAAAAAACATTTATTTGCTTATAATATTTACATTGGTCTGTGCGTTGTTTTGTCTTCTGATACAATGTTTCAGACTACATATCAAAACCAAAACTGTAATTCCTAATTTTATATAATACAAAATACTTTGAAGTTTGAACACATATAAAAAACTAGTTCATTTATTTTGTCACACGGTGGGCTATACACAACTTTTGTTACATAATTATCAAGAATATGAACTTAATCTCGGGGTCATTGATATGGAACACGTTGTCAGTGCAGAAGTTTTCACATGTATCGCTCCAGTCCAGATGCAAAATTGGCTTGTCTCATGTATGAATTATTGTAGGAGTTCATTGCTGGTCCGGAGAGAGCTAAAAGGGATTCTGTATGATCTGCGCACGAGCCAGAACGCACAGGCGGCAGCGAAATCCTGTTTCCCGAACAGTACACCTGTGAACCTCCCGGAGAGAAGCTGGACTGCGTGACCCCGGACAGGTGAGTAGGCGAAGTCGAGGAGGGATACGTGTAACTGGTTGTCATGTTTGAAGCAAGAGACCCCGTGTTCCTGCTCAGCATGTTGCTCGTTGGATTTATCGGTTGTGTCTGAAAGCAGGTTGGGTCAGGGGTTGATATGGAACAGCTGGAGGCCATGGCACCCAAGTCTCCCGCACCCAGGCTGAGAGACTGCGTGTTGAGATCTCCTCCGCTTTGCATCATTGTCTGCTGATTAATAATATTATCAATGCTGAACATCCTAGGCTGGCCTTGCGTGACCCCGGCCGATGCCTGATAATGATGCAGCATCGCCGGGTGTGGAGAACCAGCCAACTGAGACCCGTAGCCAGACGTCACACCCGGGTATAAGGTGTTGGGGTACGCCTGTCTACCCATAGGTGTTGGCGTGAAAGCGCTCGAGCTTTGCATGTATCCAGGATATGTGCTAACATCAGTCCGCTTGAAGCGCTTCCTCCGTCTCAAGAAACTCCCGTTGTCGAACATGTCCTCAGCGGCGGGGTCAAGCGTCCAGTAGTTTCCTTTGCCGGGCCTACCGGGCTCTCGCGGGATCTTCACAAAACAGTCATTGAGGGTGAGGTTATGCCGTATGGAATTTTGCCACTTCTTTGAATTCTCGCGGTAAAAAGGAAAGCGTTCCATGATGAACTTATAGATGCCGCCGAGGGTGAGTTTTCTCTCAGGTGAATTGGCGATGGCCATTGCTATCAGTGCGATGTAACTGTAGGGAGGTTTACCTCGCTGCACTGGCCTTTTCCTCCGCCGGCTTCCAGTGGCAGGCAGATGTTCTTCGGTTTGACCCAGTGAAACCCCTTCCTCCCTCTCGGTGTTTGGACTGCTGCCCCGTGGCTCGGCTTTGATGAGAACACCGTCCTTGGTTCGAGCCTGGTGGTTCAGCGCTGGTGGTGGAAGAGGTATCGGGGAGTCCAGGCTCACGTTGGGAGACAGCACCAGTGGACTGGCCGCCTCGGCCGGCGAGTGCTGGGACTCTGCCGTCATGTTACACATGCCAGTGAAATATGAAAAATTTGCAAGATTCATAAAAGTTGTCTTTTATAAACTTTTAGGATTTTCCGAATTTTAAAATTCCCTCAATTTGCCAACTAAACAGGCTGTAAAAATATGGACTATCAAAATAAGCGTGCGCTCAGCTGTAGATTAGAGGTGTTTGTCTAACCAGGTGAGTGAGTCGGGGGGAGTTTTATAGAGCGGGCAGAGTGACGACACCGGCCGCCTCGTGACGATCGATTGGGTGACAGTTCTCCCCTCACTAACAAAGAATGCAAGGTCAGAAGATCAGCGTTAAATTAATTTTGGATGGATGCATTTGTAGAAGACGTGTATACCCCTTACACGATTCTAGAATAAATCAAACGAAAAGTAATTTTTAAAAAAGTTACAAAGGGAGAAAAGGTTAACAAATTGAAACTGGCTATTTAACTTATAACCTAGCTTTTTTTGTATTTTTACCTTAATGATTAGGATTAGGGTGAGGCTCATACTATGAGCTGGCATTAACAATTGCCGCTTCTGTCTTTCAAGGAAAACAATGGAAGTCTACCTGCTTGTGACCTTATGGAATATACATTGTGAGATATCAGATAAGGCAAAGTGGCTTACATAATAGCTTCCACTGACTTGAGGATTTTAAGAGTGACAGGATTAGGAAGGGAAGGTTGGAGAGGTGGAGGTTAAATACTTGTCTGCTAAATAATCTAAGTTTAACAGATTCACAGAGGGGTTGTTTTTTTACTCAATTTCTTGGCCAATTTTTGCTCACTGTAAAAATGTTTTGCACCATTATAAAATTGTAATTGAAACATCTTTGTATCAATCCATTATAATTTTGCCAGTATATTTGTTTTGATGGGTTTTTCTAATTAAGTTCAAAGTGGTTCAAAAAGTGCAATAAACTTTTCCTTGCATGTTGCCACATTTGCACCACTTATACTCTACTTAAAAACGCAGAAATCAAACTCCAGCTTTTCATTTCATCAGGTTGAAATGTTTTACAATGCAAGAAAGGACAAATAAAAGAACACACTGCTCACTGAAAGTTCTATCTTTGATCTCTCTCTGTGTGTGTGTGTGTGTGTGTGTGTGTGTGTGTGTGTGTGTGTGTGTGTGTGTGTGTGTGTGTGTGTGTGTGTGTGTGTGTGTGTGTGTGTGTGTGTGTGTGTGTGTTTGCCCATGGGTTCACTGTGTATCCAGGACAGAAACAACACACAGAAAGGCTGTAACAGACTTCCCAAACTATCTCTCAATCCACCAATTGAAAAATAATAACAAGCTTTTAAAAACAGCAATTGAGCTGTGAAAACTTTACAGAATGTTAAGAAAATACTGCTGGTTTATTTTTATTCTCCAGAATGAGACTACAGAGAGGCAGGTGCTATAAAACAGCATCATAGCACTCAACATCAACTTCTCGCCCAGGATTTAACTGATCAAATTACAAAAAGACAATAACAGCGTGCACATAGCTGTAAATGAATAGTTAAACCTATCAAGGAATTACCAGGGCTTTGCTTTTCAACACAAGGGATCTACAGGAAGGTCAGGAGGTAGAAAGTTACCCTAGACCTTTTCACTCTCAGCCTATGACTAAAGCTCAAAGCAAGTTTTCTAAACACACAGCCGATATATCATTTTAACCATGGTGAGCGCATGCATGTTTGGGTAGGGGTGAGATAGTGTTCAGCTCTGACTGATAGGAAAGAAATGGTAGGATGAATAAGACCAGAGTCATAAGCCCCTGCCCACAATCCTCACTGCCCAAGCACAAAGCATGTGGCGGCCCCAGCCCACGCCCCTCCCTGTGCCCAGACGCGCTAAGCCTAGCTAGCCGAACAGAGCGGCTGGCTAACAGCTTCAGACAGGCGTGGGATCAGGGTTGTATCCAAGCAGGATCTGCCCCTTGTGCTGCCAGGTCAGGCAGACAAACAAGGGCTACAGCCAGGAAACAGCCCCTCCTCCCCTGCACCCGCACCCTTATCCACCAGCCCCAGGGCCTACCATCTCACGGTAATCCCTGTAATATTACTCTTGTCTCACACACACACACACACACACACACACACACACACACACACACACACACACACACACACACACACACACACACACACACACACACACACACACACACACACACACACACACACACACACACACACACACACACACACACACACACACACACACACACACACACACACACACACACACACACACACACACACACACACACACACACACACACACACACACACACACACACACACACACACACACACACACACACACACACACACACACACACACACACACACACACACACACACACACACACACACACACACACACACACACACACACACACAATTTGGACCTGGTTTGTAATTAAATACACACACACACACACACACACACACACACACACATGTCTGTTTCCTCTGGATTTTTTGCAACCTCAAGTAAAGGCACAAGAAAAACATTTGGTGATGTTTGCACATGATAGTTCACTGGAAAACAATGACACCCTCATGTCCTTCCAAACTGGTATTTTTTGTCAGATGTTGTTCAGATGTTATGCTTGAAAAATGTGCCATGACATTACATTTCTACACTGTAAAAATAAATAAATAAATCCATGAATTTTATGGTAAAAAAAAACAAGCAAACAAAAAAACCTTTACCATAAAAATCCAATAGCAACTTCTTAAGTTTTACAAATTTAATCAAATCAATCAAAATTTATTTATAAAGCACCTTTTAAAAAAAAAAAAAAAAACAGTGTACGGAAGTGTTGAATGTATGGATTTAAATGTATGAAATAAAAAAATATTGGTATACACAAAATTACTAAAAATGTCTTTAAAAAAAAACATGTATATATATATATATATATATATATATATATATATATATATATACATGCACTAACAACCACCTTAAAAACATAGTACAGAAAAAAAACATGATAAAGTTCCTCACAATTAACTTTTCAACAAGCTAAACCAAAATACAAATATTTAGTATTATTAAAAAAAAGTGCATGTCATACCCACAAATAAAAAACAGCATTCTGATCAATCAAAATCATGCAATAAACATTAATTTAACAACATAAGATGCAACTTAAAACCCTATAAATCACTGATAATAAACAGTTATTTCAATGAAAAAACATCATATCCAAGCAGACAATTCTAGAGATGTCAGTTCCTATGATTATTCACTTTAAATGATGTTTCAGTTTTGGAAGTGAAAAAGAACATTTAGCAGTAGTTTACTGTAAAATTAGATGAAAGGTCCCATTAGATCTACTAGAGTTTTTCACCGTATAGAGTAAGGGAATGTGTCGATAATCAATTTGATCATTTTTACAGTGCAAGTGTTTCTGAAGCCAGTGAATGTTTATTAATATAAGTCAGACAACACATTTCATTTTAAACCCAAATCTATGCCAATTGAACTTTTCTATGTCGCAACAGATTTTTAAAAATAAGCTTGGTGTCCACCTCTGATATATGTCAGTGTAGAGAGAAAGGTGTGAAGGAAGAGGAGAGAGAGGGAGAGAGAGAGAGAGAGAGAGAGAGAGAGAGAGAACTGCTGAGTAAACACTTGGAACTCATTCATTTGCACACTGGCTCCAGGCAGGGCTGGGGTTTGAGAGGGGGTGCATGAGAAAAAGAGGGAGAGAATGAAAGAACGAGAGGGAACGAAAGAGGAAAAAGCGAGCGGGAGAAAGAGATGCCCCTTTTCTTACCCAAGCTCATCAAGTACGGGCCAGGGCTCCTGAAAACGGCAGGATTAGTGGAGGGCCGGGGCTCGGTCAGGTCGGCTCAGCCCACATCACTCCTGTACTGCACGCTACGCTGCTTCGCTAAAGCGCTCCAACATGGTTCTCACAGATACACACACACATACACAAAGACACAATGCATATACACACTTACTAGCACGCTCGCACAAGCATGCAACACATAGGTCACTGACATTCTCAGCTAAGAGCGACATAAACATTTGCTGTAATTCTTGACACATCAATGTCCACAACAACACACTGATTATAGTAAGGATGATGATATATATAAACATCCTTACTATAATCAGTGTGTTGTTGTGGACATTGATGCACAAACCAGCAGACAATTTCAAATGTGTAGTTGTGACCATATTAGTAGGACAAACCTGTATACAAACACTTTATACACATCCCTATTTCTTTTTATCATGTAGAACTGCATTCAAGAAATATTATTAGATGTACAGTGCAAAAAAAAAAGAGAGCATGATTTATGTTTGTAATCCTCCAGTAGCACTAAATGTGCACCTTAAGCAACATGCATGCATTGGTTGATCTTATCAACAAACTCTTAATGACAGCGCTTAGTGATTTTAAGCCTCAGGGCCTGCAGTCATGCACAAAGACAAGAACTCACTCTCACTAGCACAAATATGGTCACACGGTCAGATCCTTACCAAAAACAGTTTCCCTCCTTTTCTTCATTGCAATCATCCTAGCTGCCAGTGTTGGGTTACATGGTCACTACGGTGGTAAAAGTATGTAAAGCTGAAAATTAAACAACAATGTCATGTTTTTGAATAACATTTCAAAAGTCATTTACACTGGTTAACTATCAGAGATAGTTAAAGGTATAGTTCACCCTAATGTGGTCTAAACAACATTGGACCCCATTGACTTTCAGTATAGGACAAAAAAAAAGAAAAAACACAGACTTGTCAGAATGTTACAGTGAAGTATTATTGTAATAATCAATATTATATTAATAATAACTAACTTAATTATTAAGTAATAAAGACCTACGTGTACTTACAGGGTTAGGATTTAGTTGCATGAAACTATGCATAATTTATAGGTATAACTATACATGTAACAGTGTAAAATAAAGTGTTATAAAGCAGTCTTTATTAAACTAACAATGAAAAACTCAGGAGATCGCAGGAGCTAAATGTAAACACATGCACATAACAGGCGATATTGGACACTGAACAGAACGAACTTAAGGCTTAAATACACAGGGAACGTAATCAAGGAGAGGAGAAACAGGTGTATGGTGAACAGCCCGGAAAACTAAACAGGAACAGAGCAAAGAGAGTAAAAAAAAAATAAAAAAAACAGAACATACACGTTAAAGAGAATATCTTCTTAAATTAGTATATGCAGAACCATGAATATATAAATTAGCCCTGCCCCGCCTCGGCTCACTCACACAAGTTCAGAGATCCACTGACTTAACTTTACTCAAGTTACTGTAGTAAACGCTGCACAGTGCTATTGCTCTTTACAATGTCGGACACATGATGATCATGAATATGATTAGCCTTTTAGTTGACAACATTATTAAACCGTTAATAATGTGTTGCGAATGTTCCGTTCACCATCTCAGAGTCAGACAGCTGCTTTCTAAATATCAGTATCCGAAATGCTTTAAATAACCTAGAATGTCAGTGGAGAAAGGCCTATATTCATCATAACATTGTAATATACATCATATACATAATTCACCCACTATAATTTCATATCAACAGAAAAATATAGACTCCCCTGCTTCACAGCATAGTTATGATTTGCAAAAGCCCACCCACACATTGACGTGATTGGTTACAAGGTAGCTTGTGACGTAAGAAATACCAGCAATTTCACATTTTTGATACTGTCTTTGGTTCATTGCAGTTTAGTTCAATTAGTTCAATTTACAATTAAACCCATGATTTAGTCACCCTCAAGCCATCCTAGGTGTATATGACTTTCTTGTTTCTGATGAACACAACCAGAGTTATATTAATAAATATCCTGATGTTTCCAAGCTTTATAATGGCAGTGAGGAGGCCCACGAGTTTGAAGCTCAAAAAAGTGCATCCATCCATCATAAACATACTCCACACGGGATAATTTTGGGTAAACTACTCCTTTAAAGCATATTAAAAACAACACATATACATATAAACAACATTAAAAACTTGATTTAAACTTAAGTAACAAACAATTGTGTTCATGAGACTGCACCATGGGAAATGGTGCAATGGTCAGCTCTCATTAACAGAGTTACTTGTTGCATGCATTTAAAGGAAATTAAATGTTTAAACAGATATTACTAATAAGCAGAGTCCTTTTGCTTTCAATCCCCTGTGTGTGTCATAAAAGTGTTTGTGGTGTTTACTGTAGGTTTTAGTGGGTTTGTTGATTCTCCGGTCTGCTGTTCAGAGCGGGAAGTGCCCTGAGCAGGCAGGAGATTCCTGAAGCGTTAGGTGGCTCAGACTGCTGACTGACTGACTAAATGTGTCTGAGTCTATATAGAAGCAAAAGGGGTTTTTGAGGGCTCCTTCAGTCCTGAAGCACCACAGAAATTATTTACCTTCAGAAGCCCCTATTGGTGAAAGGATCCAATACATTTTTTGACAAATCTGAGATAGAAAAAAAGATGAACCAATGAACCAAAATAGTTGTTCATCTAAAAATAGAGGGTCCAATCCACCAATAAGTGAATCTCAGTGAAAAAAAAGTGACCAAGTGACGCAAGTGAGGCCACAAGGCTCTGAGATGAGACACAGAGACGACCGCAAAGACACAAGGGCCTTCTGTCTTATTCCAGTTTTATCTTTCAACAGACACTTGTCCTTGTCTTTACTCTGCTCATAGCCTAAAAAAAAACTGGTACAAAGCTTTGGTTAGATTCCAAGAAATATTGACTTTCCAGTTCTTTTATTAGTATAAACTATCCATGGTTTAATTGTACGAACCTTTATGAACTAGGCCCAGGTGTGATAATGTGTACTGTAAATGGAGAAAATGTTCATTATTGCACAGAAGGCAGAATAGTGTGAAAGGATTGAACGTAATTAGCTTGAAAGTCTGGCAGGAGTCATGGTCTCCAGGCATCTGGGATGTAGCTGAGCATTGAATAGTGATGAGAGATGGAGCTTCAGCATTTCCAACCTTTTATTACATCGAGAAAGACAGAGAGAGGAGGGAGAAAGAGGAAGAGAACGTATAATGTACATATCTAGGCCTATATTCTGCTGACACTCACAAACAGGTCTTGCGTCTCCCTTTATCTTTATGACATTTCATTAAAACAGAAAGGTCAGATACAAACAGGTTTCTGATGAGTTCCTCACCTTCCGTGCTCCTCCCACAATTCATCCAGTAACACACCCACACACACACTTTCCACATCACCTTAAAAGACACCAAGCAAACTACTGAAAGAGATAGTTCACCCCAAAAATGAAAATTGTCATTACTTACTCACTCTCAAGTTTTTCCAAACCTGTATGAGTTTCTTTCTTCTGTTGAACACAAAAGAAGATATTTGAAAGAATGTTGGTAACCGTACAGTTGACGGCACCCATTGACTTCCATAGTAGAAAAAAAAAGAAAAAACTATGGAAGTCTATGGATGCCGTCAACTGTATGGTTACCCTTCTTTTGTGTTCAACAGAAGAAAGAAACTCATACAGGTTTGGAACAACATGAGTAAATGATGACAATATTTTGGGTGACCTATCCTCTTGAACGTCCTGCTTTAAACGCTGAGGAGTTTTAGGTATTTCCATGTTCTAATCCACAGCCCTGGTTTCCTCTAGATTACACGGATTTAAGTTTTTTTGTTGTACTTGTTTACTAAAGGAGGATTTTCATGCTTGTTCCTCCACTGAGTCACATTACACGGTTTAAAGTGGTCTAGACCTGTTCTGCATAGGACAGGGAAGGCCTGGATTATTTACCCACCCATGTAAGGATTACAGACCATCTTAACCTGTCCATTAGCGCTGGGCCATCTCAGACAGATAGGCTACCCGACAGACATCTCCTGGCTCTCTCTCCAGTTCTCTTTTTCACCCAAGCTCTAATCCACTCCACCAGAAGCCTGAACTGACAGAACCAGGCGGCTGAACTAAGATTACTGCTTCCTCCCTTTTCTTTCTCTTGTTCCCTCTCTCTTAATTGCTTGCCCTCTTGTTCTTTCCATCGTCTCTCCATTTCAACCTCCAGCTAGATTCAGAAACACAAAACTATGAATATGCGTCACAAAAACGTGTCATATTCTCCTGAGACCCAGCAATGCAGCTTTTCCTACTAGAGGATATTATATTTTAAAGCTGCAGTCTGTAAGTTTAGTCTCTTTGTTGCCATCTCTGTTTGAAACCTGCAATTGCAGTTAATTGTGGAATTATCTTCTTTACGTGGGCCGTGCATCGGATGAATCTAATGTTTTGAGGAGTATGTGTGGCTGTCAGCAGTGTTACCAAGTGCAAGGTTTTCCCACGGAATCGGGCTACTTTAACACTGTCGCCGCGGGCTGTTTTTCATGTCCGCGGGTTGAAGCGACCCCAATATGATATTTAGCCCCAGGAATGCACATTTTAGTAGGGGAACCCCGCCAAAAAAATAAAATGCAGATTTTACCCCCGGAGGGACCCCCCCGAAACACGATTGGGCTAGTTTTGAGTAGCAATTGGGTGGGTTTTGAAGTGACATGATGCATAGACGAACGCCGCCATGCTCGAAATTCCTGTGGAAAGCTTACAGTACCATTCAAATTATAACACATTATTACAAGCTTACCATTGTGAATCGGGCTAAGGTAAGGAGATTAACTGAACACTGGCTGGTTATTTACTTGCTCAAATAGATTTTGGATAATTTTTAACCAAAAAAAAAACTAGTTATGGACTGCAGCATTAACCAATATCTCTGAGATAATACGTCACATTTAAGTCTAGATGTCCTGTAAAGAGCACATTCAGGGCTTTTCAGAGATACCAAATAGGTGTAACCATGACAACCCCCTCTCATTGGTCTTTAAAAATGACTGAATGATCAAATTCACTTATAATTCAATCTAATTTTCAAATTGTCAGAAATCAACATCTCGGGGACATGTTATGGGGTTTCAAATCAGAATATGACTTTCTATTACAAAACGTTATGGGTTTTATACATAACCTCTGATGAAAACACCAGGACTTACATCATGGCATGGCATATCAGGCATTTTGAGTATGGGGTCTCTGTGGAACAAAAGTGGGCGTTTCTAAATTTGTGGGTGTTTTCAAACTGATGCGTTTTTTTTAAATCACGCAATGAAAATGATCCCCTTTACCTGACCCCACCCCTAAACCCTACCCACACTGTGCTAAGGCAGTGGAAAAAGCCCGTCTGTTTATGGCCTCGCCCACTGATCTGGTATAACTCCTATTACTATCCTTCAGGGACCTACATGTGGGCATTTTGGAGAATAGGGAAAGAAATTATATATCTATATTCTTATGAAATAAGAATATCACATTTGAAAATATTCCCAATTATTACTCCCATTATCACGTCTTTTTGTTTTTAATTACATGTTGCTCCAAGAACACATTAATACGCAAATTAGATACAGTGTATAGATGCAATGCATATAATGGGAATTTACGGCTATGTTTACACACATATTGCATAAAGTAAAATGATATATCAAATATGGAGGATATGGATGAAGATAACAAAACTGAAGACATATCCCAAACATTTTTATGCATTAAAGAAATAATAATAATAAAAAATAAAAAGATAAAAGATAAGTTTGTATGAAAGTGCACTTGAACTACACCGTACCAGAAATACGAGCTAGATTGATTTTCATTTCTCAGAAGCAATATCTCCCTCTGCTGGATAATTTGGAAAACGCAGGCTGTGCCTTTTAGAGAGACTTTGGGTGCGTCTCAATCAGCTCCCTAGTTCAGTAGTCAGGGCACTAATCAGGGAGTCAGCCCATTGACTTATGTCCTGATCAGTGCCCTGACTACTGAACTAGGGAGCTGATTGAGACGCACGCATTGAATGCTAATGTAAGAAGGAAAAAAAAGAAAAGAAAAGAAAAAAAAAAACAAGGAAACAAGATAAAACTTGCTTTCTTTGTGTGGCGTTTAGTGTTCTTAAAACAGACTGCGTGACTCAGAATACTTAAATTAGATTTTTCATATGCATGTCACGTGACATGTAAAATAAGTAAAGGTAAGTTAGACATCCAAAAGTTTTTATCGCTTTACCTCATTCAGTTCGGCTGTTCATAATTTTTGAAGAACGAAGGGAGATTGTAATTTACATTAATTCGATTGGCAGACCTTTTTTTTTTATGTAAAACGCCTTAAACATGAGAAATACAACAAAGCAATTCATCCAAAGGAGGCAGTCGTCTGTCATTATTTTGATGTCACTCACACCTGTAGCTGAATCTGTCAAGTCTGCACTTTACTCCGGGTTGAGTTTACTAATCACCATCATCTTCTTCTGACCTCACACGTACTTAAGACACCAACCAATTTTCTCAGTGATGTTTCCCTGACGGATAAATTTGACATGAGATCGGCCTTAGTGACGACAGTCCGTCTGTGCTGGTTGTCATGGTAACACGGAAAGCTACCAATTAAGAAGCGGAACATGTCTCTCGTGCTGTATAATCTCCCTGTGTTAACCTAATATGTAAGAGAGAAGAGGAGGTAAATATGGATCAAAGTTACAAAAAGTAATTATTATAATCAATTCTGCAAAGTGAAAATGTAGCTCTTAAAGTAGTAAAATCGCCTTTTGCCTCTTCTCTTGACTTAATTGCAGCATAAACGTGTCTGTGCTTTCTCTATGGCACAATCGCTTAAAGGGAAAGTTCACCCAAAAAAATGAAAATTCAGTCATTAAATCACCCTCATGTCGTTCCAAACCCGCAAGACTTTCGTTCATCTTCAGAACAAAAACTAAGATCTTTTTGATGCAATCTGAGAACTTTCTGTCCCTCCATTGACAGCTATGCAACTGACACGTTCACGCTTAAAAAACGTTCATAAAGAGATCGTAAAACGAATCCACATGAATTGAGAAGTTTAGTCCAAATGTTCTGAAGAGACATTCATCAGCTCACACATCAGTTGTGGTAAACAGAAGCTCAAGCATGTTCGTTTGACGTGCGATAACCTATGAGGTTCATTCTCCTGTTGTGCAGCACATTTGAGCTTTCGCGAACCAATGAAGTTTGTTCTCGGTCAAGCAGGTTCGGTTGAGCTTCGGTTTACATTCACTGATCAATGTTTTCATTTGAATAAAAGTCTAAATTCAATCTATTCAGCAATCGAGTCTCTTCAGAAATTTGGACTATAAACTGCTCAATTCATTTGGATTAGTTTTACAATCTCTTTAAGAACTTTTTGAAGCATCAAAGTGGTAGTTGCATATCTGTCAATGGAGGGACAGAAAGCTCCCAGATTTCATCATAAATATCTTCATTTGTGTAGTGAAGATGAACGAATGTCTTAAGGGTTTGGAACTAGAGTAGCCTAATTAAATCACAGAATTAAAAAAATGTTGGATGACCAACCCTGTAAGTTTCTTCTGAAGCAAATGTATTTTGACGACTCTTACTAACAGTCAGCGATCTTAAAAAAGCGAGAAACGTGGTTTAAAATTAGACTACACTTAAGACATCCCCACCCCTACCTTTTGTTTTTGAAAATTTGTCCGTGTTAGCACGAGCCTACTACATTAGCAGAGCCATCATTATATAATCAACATCGAGTATCTATACATGCATGCGTAAGTAGCCAACTATTCCTACTAAAGAATCACGAATATTACAGGATTTCATAAGATGCAACATCATCAACAGGTTCAAACTCGGGGTACATCAATCTTGAATCACGCATTCCATTATTGCATTACATAGTTTTTATTGGTTTTGTTGAACGGAGAGCCCATATGATGAACTGACTGTAGCTACGTGAGGAGGACTATAATGTGCACCGGTACTCCCACGCGCCTCTGACCGTTCATTCAGCACCACAGCAACCGAACAGCGACCACGGCGTGCACATCAACAACGGACATGGGAACTGTTTATTTAAAAGCCGAATGGCAGTCGTTTTAACAGTGTAGATTTCAACGATTTATCCAATCTCATCTGGACGCCTCGCGTGTTTGTGTGGATGTCTGTGTTTACTGAAGGAATACACGCTATAACGGAACGTCAGATATGATCGAGAGCAACACGCTGTGTAACATACTTTTCGCGGTTACTCTTCCGTCGTAATAAATCATGAAATACATCGCCTGTTGTTCCGAGAGCGCAAACATCCATCGAGAAAAACAGAATCGCGAGCACCTCTTGTCGAGGCGAGCGGTCCGCCACACCTGACTGTTTTTGCTCTGCCTCCGGTTGTGACATGAAAACTCGGACCAGAAAGAAACGGATGAAAGGGCGAAGAGCTGCAAAAGGCCATGTGGATTTGAAAGGGAGCATATCAGATTGAAGTGGGAGCCCAAAACAACCCTTAAGCCCGATCGCGAGTGACAATCAAAGGCATGGGCACACCAAAGATCAAGAGATGGTCGGAGGTCTTGCAACCTGTTGTTGATCCCGAGTAACTAGACATTGTTTTGATAGCTGTTGATCTTATCTAAATGGCATTGACTTGGGGGAAAGCACGTGCTTTTGATTGACACATGTTTGTGTTTTGTTCTTGATTTTTCTCAACTCAAATCGTCTACTACATTTATTAATTTGTGGAGTAACTAGCCTATTGTAGGCGCGTGGAATGACCATGACCGTTTTTTTGGACATATAAAAGTATTATTTTTAAACACCCTACTTGGTTGGTCGATTACCCTGACTCTGACCCTCTCCAGCCATGGGTTGCCTTCAGAGTGTCGCCTGCAAGCCCCGAATCAAACGCGAGAACATCGTTGTTTACGACGTCTCTGCTACCATTGACCATTGCCCGACAGTGATCGAGGAGAATTCACCCATAGTGCTCCGCTACAAAACTCCGTACTTCAAGGCCTCCGCCCGGATAGTAATGCCGCCGATCCCTCGAAACGAGACTTGGGTTGTGGGTTGGATTCAAGCGTGCACTCAAATGGAATTCTACAACACTTATGGAGACCTCGGCATGTAAGCCTGGTGCATGTTTTATGCCTTCAATGCCCGTCACTAAAATGATAGAAATGTTGATAAGCAATCATTTATCTGGGTTAGTGGCAAATTATAAAAAAAAATATTTAAACATCTAGTTCAAACACATATGTCAAGTTCTTACAATTTGAAATCTTTCCGTTTGTAATTTAGCCTAATTCTAATTAAATGACTCCAAAAATGTCAAGCAGATAGCCATAAATCAACTATAAGGTGCTGAAATACTTGCACTTTGAGTGTAAGTATTTTTCTAAAAAAGTTACTAATTTTGACCAAAACAAAACAGGTCAAACAAATCTGACATTTAAAAAAAATATATATTTTTTAAAAACTTTGTTTAATCAAATTGATGCCACACTGACTTTGATTTAATGGACAAAAGAAATATTGATATCGTTAATATTTTTAGAAGTAACAATAAGAAAATACGCCAAACTGCTTGTGTCAACATTTCTACAGTCAAGATTGTAATGACACCTTTTTCTTTATTTTTTCCCCATCTCTAGACATTACACCACTTCATTGTTAAGCTTCACTCAAAAATATTCATTGACCCGTCTATGAGTACATCTTTGATTTATATAGATTTGTTTGTTCAATTACGACTTTAAATAGTGCATGGCAAAGGATAAGCAGTGCAGTGCAGCAGTGATTTATATTCACAGAGAGTATGCATACATCAGCTCAGTGCCTGAGGGGAGGAGTGTTTGCACCTTCATCAGTCACTGCTCTTTCATTTATACTCCCACAAATGAGTTTCACAGCTTGTCACTGGATCAGACAGGGAGAGGTAGCGGATAAAAACGGAATAGCTGCACTGAAACATCAGCGTGGTTGCACTAAACAGTTTAGTTTTGCAGGCGAATGCAATTATCTGTAAAGACAGAGCAGCAGACGAGAGACATTCTCACACCCACCCACAAGCCCTGTGACGCGTGATGTGGGCCCTTCTGATGCTGCCTGGGGGGCCTGTCTGTGTGGAGGTGTGGACATGTGTGTGGGGGTGTGTATTACTGCCTGAGCGGGTGGTTGCGTGGGGCTTACTGTGACACAGATGGTGCTGTACCAAAGAAGAAATGCTAGCATCGGGTCATACCTAACAACACCCAGCCACATTAACGTCCTCTCACACTGAGTCATTTTACACAGGCAGCTGGGACCCTGATAATGAATGTCATCATTAACCCCAATTATCATTTGGACTGAGCATCTTCTTTCACTTACAGCATATATTCAATTGCACATTTTTTGTTTGTGTTTGTTTAACCTCTAAACGTTACATCTCCGCAGGTCGAGCTGGGAGCTGCCAGAGTTACGAGAAGGATTGGTGAAGGCCATCAGCGACTCGGACGGCGTGAGTTACCCGTGGTACGGAAACACAACAGAAACGGTGACCCTCTCCGGCCCCGCATCCAAACCCTCACGCTTCACTGTCAGCATGAACGATAACTTCTACCCCAGCGTGACATGGGCCGTACCGGTGAGCGAGAGCAATGTGCCTTTGCTCACGCGGATCAAACGCGACCAGAGCTTCACCACGTGGCTGGTGGCTTTAAATATGGCCACACAGGAGAAGATCCTCCTGCAGACAGTGAAGTGGAGGATGAAAGTGGACATCGCCGTTGACCCCTCCAAGCCACTGGGCTGTCGAGCAAGACTCACCGGCCGGGTGCACCAGGACCAGCCCAAGGTGTTGACCCATATGGAGCCGATCCCCCATAACGCTTTGGGTAAACCTAATGCTAATGATGCCCAAGTGCTAATGTGGAGGCCCAAGCGAGGAACACCATTAGTGGTGATCCCCTCCAAGTAGCAGGTAGTGGGAAAACTTGAAGGTTTTCAATCAAAATTTGCCTTAAATCAACACTACTGCCTTTAAAGAGATGTTTGGTTCTTGAATGGCCATAGCGACACTTAAAGGAACAGTTCATTAAAAAAAAAAATCATAATTTACTCACCCTCAATTCATTTCAAAACCTGTATGACTTTCATTCCTTGTGTGGAACACACAAACATATATTTTAAAGAATGTCTCTGTCCATCCAATGAAACAAAACTACATTGGACCCCATTGACTTGCAGTGCACAGAAGAAAAAATACCACAGGCATTTTTCAAAAAAATATTCTTTTGCATTCCAGAGAGGAAAAAGTCAAACAGGATTGAAAAAATAATAGTTTAGGTGAACTATCCCTTTAATTTGATATTGACATTTGCTTTAAACCCTCAAGAATCAAGGTGAATAAATTATATTTGGAGTATACTCCACACAACATTTTTCTGTCATAACCATAATTTCATTTAAAAACTGTATGATTCTCTTTTTTCTGTGGAACAAATATATATATATATATATATATATATATATATATATATATATAGTTTTTTTTTTTTTCATTGTTGTTTGGTGTTTTTCAAAATATTCCTTTGCAGAGGAAAGAAATGCATACATGTTTGGAACCACATACATTAATATTTATATTCAACTTTGGGTGGAGTATCACAGACAATTCAACTATTTTCAGATCATTTAACTCCAACCTTCTCTTTTAAAAGTTATCTGCCAGTGTAAAACATCTGAGCTACACAGGAGCCAGTCTTGCCCAGACAGAGCAGCAAGCTTTACATGCTACGTACGGTATATAAACACAGTGTTGCAAAACAAGAGAAACTTTTGTGCATGAATGTATGACTTCAGAAGGTGTACAGTTGAATTCAGTATTGCCTTTAGCTTAATTAGTTTCATTCAAATAGCATTTGAAGGAAACTGAAAGCTCCAACCGCACGGCATAAATAAAGAAGAGATATAAGACTTTAGCTCCACTGAGTATAACCTGGACTGCTGCAGTGGTAATGGCAGGCCTTCGGCTGCTTGAATTTCTATGCCCTAAGCTTAAGAATGTCTGGAGCTGTCTACTATTTCACCTGGGAGCGAGGGAATCAAGGGAGGGGAAGAGAAAGATTTGAACAGTGCTGCAAACACCAACTCCCACCGCTACTCATTAGAGAGGTGAAAACCATCCAGACCTTCCTACTGAGATAACTAACACACAGCCAGACACAAAAGCACAACAAACTCTCAACCGCCTTCTTCTTTGAAGCACCCTCATCTTCCTCCTCAAGAGTATCCAGCGCCTGCACAAATTACAGTGGAGTGACTGCTTGATTATCATAAATGAATCCGTTCGCTTGAGCATTAAAGCCATTGGAATTGTATAAACGAAATTTATGATGCCGTATGGGATACACAGACTTCAAAAGCAACATTACCAATGCCGGTCTTCAGAGGTCACCGTAGAGTTTGTTGTTTTTGTGGTTCAGTGTGTTTTGAAGGACTCTGGCAGCTAGAGCGACCTGACTGATCAAATAAACATGGATCTGAACGCCCAACTTTATGGAAGAACTGAAAAATCTTTTTGCCTTTTTAATTAGTTACCTTTTTCAAGCTGTGATTGCATGCATTGTTTTTACACCTTTTAAAAAAAGAAATTCCACGCCTTTTCTTTAAAATGTTGTGCTGCCTTTGTGAAAATGTATGTATTGTTTGAAAAAAAAAAATTATATAATTAAACACCTGATTTATTATAACTTCTCACCAGATACCAATATAGCTCCACACATGGTGCAAAGTTGCTAAAAAAGCACTTCCTTGCATATATAATGGGGTAACTCAAGTATTCTTTGTTACGGAGGCCCTAAAGGGACATGAGAAGGGAAGAAATATTACGTCAATGTTTTCCGTTCCCCCGCAAGCGAACGCAAAGTTTCTTGGGGGAACGGAAAACTTTTGCAAGGGTATGTAAAAGCATTTAAAAAATATTTTTTACATCAGCAAATCCCTTTAGGGGTTCCGTACTTTGTTGCCTGGTGACAGAGATCACCATATCCTGCAAACTGACCGGCTAGCATCATTGTCACAAGTCTTGTTATTATCATTTCATTGCAATATGAAAAGTTCAAAAGTTTACATCATACTCACAAACAGTACATCATTCCCTCGATTTCTACAGAACTAACCCAGCATCCCAGTCTATTAAAATAACATAAAATATATATTTTTATAGGACTTAAGCAGTTTGAATTATGACACAAAAATACAGTGATGCAACAACCCCATCAAGTTTCATTTGTGGCGAAATACTGCAATCCAAAAGCAGCTATTGCCCCTCAAAGATAAACGGATATTAAAGGATTGAGAAGAGCCAAACGAGTTCTGTACTCAAGTCCTGATCCAAAAAAAAGGTCTCAGCGCATTCAAAAACATTTGAAGATGGCACGTAATGAAGTGTTTTTATCCATCACCCATTATTGAAATTAGTGCTGATGAATTCAAGCTAAACGAGAGTTTCACTGAAACCAGAGGCCCAAAGCATTTCACCCAGTGTGCTTCAGCTCAGCACTGCACAGCAGTGGCCCAGCCTGTTATCCAACCTTGAATCAATCCTTCTTTCCCGCTTTCTATGCCTCCTCTCCTATTCTCCGTCCTTCCACTCGTTTCATTCTTTTGTTTCACTCCACTTTCACCTCATCCATCCCTTTATCATGCTCTGCTCGGGTTGGTTGCCGGCTTGCTCTCATAACCATAGAGAAACGTCGCCATTATGACAAATACTGTGCCCAGGAAGAACACACTGCACAAGAGAGAAAAACAATTATAATTTCAATTCACTTAATCGTTTTTAAACTGAATTCAGCAGTTATTGATCACAAGACATGTATGTTTTACCTGGTAGGTTCAAAGTCCTCAAGCCAGAAATATGAAATTAATGTGGAGAGGATAATAGAGAGTGATGTAGCGAAGCCTTTCAGAATGTTGTCAGCATACTTGATGACAGCAGCTATCACGAGCCCTCCAAGAGCCTGTGGGAAATTCAAATTCAAAAATCAATTTATATTGCTGCACATAAAAGCTCTTGTGTTGGCTTCCTGTTTGTTGTTAATGATGAAGCAATTATCAATTCTGACTCACATGTTAACGTTTGTACCTCACAAGTCGTGTACTGCAAAGTGTTCAGGCTCACCTGAAGGGCGACCACAATCAAGGTCAGCGTGTTGTAGCCCTGGAACATTCCGTGTTCTTGTACTCTGTCGCCATCGTAGGCCAACATCCCGAAGAACCCAAAAACCAGGCCAAACATGCCTGCACACAGAAGATACACGTGAGATATACCACACATGTACAGTCATACAAGGAAAATATTGTAGCAGAATGGCAATTCACCATTAATTTATTTTGAGACAAATAAAGAGTAGGTTTATATTCTCAAATTATAAAATAATTAAAAATAATTCAAATTTGTAAACAGTAAATCAAACTACCGTCTACACAACTGCTAAAAAGTTTAGTAAATCTATTAGATCAAAAACACAGTAAAAGTAATATTGTGGAATATTACAATATAAAATAACCATTATCTATTTTAATATATATTTTATAATTAAATGTATTCCTGTGGTGACAAAGCTGAATTTTCAGAAATCATTCTAATATGCTGATGTGATGCTCAAGATAATACATAGACATGCAGACAACTTCTACAAACATTTGTGAAAGAATGGGTCGCTCGCAGGAGCTCAGTGAATTCAAGCGTGGTAATGTGATAGGTTGCCACCTGTGCAATAAGCCTATTTGTGAAATTTCCTCACTACTAAATATTCCACGGTCAACTGTTAGTGGTATTATAACAAAGTGGAAGCAATTGGGAACAACAGTAAACCGATGACTGCTTCGCTTCGCTGACTGCATTGTGTCAAGTGTAAAGTTTGGTGAAGGGGGGATTATGGTGTGGGGTTGGTTTTCAGGGGCTGGGCTTGGCCCCTTAGTTCCAGTGAAAGGAACATTTTGAATTTCATGCTCCCAACATGTTTTAGAGAAAAGCATTTATTTTATAATGTGATTTATCCCCTAATTTTAATTATTTTACTTAAATGAAAGGTTAGATTTTTGTGAATTTTTTAAATAAAAGATAAAAAGGATAAATGATTCAGATTTACTTTTACAGCCATCTTTGATCATATTTACCAGGGGTGCCTATATATATATATATACACACACACACAATACATTTTGTTTCAGGATTCTTTGATGAATAGAAAGAGAAAGAAGATCATTTATTTTAAATAGAAATGATCTTTTGTAAAATTATAAATGTCTTTACTAACACTTTTGATGAAGTTAATGCAATGTTGCTGAATAAAAGTATTACAAAAATTTGTTTTACTGACCCCAGACTTTTGAATGGTAGTGTATAAACACAAGGGAATGAATAAATGACCTAACCCTAACCCATTCTGAGAAAAGAAATTGAACAATTGTGATAAACTTTGATATGAGCAAATTATAGGTTATCAAATTATCTTGGCACTCATCGAAGAACAGGGCAGCATTTTTGGCTTAGTTCATTATGATGAACAGAAGTTCACATTAGGAGGTGAATCACTACAGACGCTCAATTCACACATTGCCGGTTATAAATAAACCTTACACCGAGACTCCACATGGCAAGAATGAAAACACACACAGCACACACACACACACATATTCGCCTTAAGCTCATGAATGTGACCTCAGACTGTTTTTACAAGGATTCTGCTTGTTGAAAGAAATACAAATTTCAGTTGTTTGAAATTTGAGAACATCTTTAGGAAATACAGATTATACAGAAGGTCAACAGACATCTAGTATAAAAATAAGTTGTGTGTCATAGTGCCTCATGATGTCAGTTAATTGTCACCTATCTAAGTCATGAGAAGTGTTAATTTGATCTGAACACCAACATGTTTAGATTGAGAAAAAGCATCACACATTTCTACCCAGTCTAAACTCTGTGTTCTTCTTGAGAGGAGATTCTGATTATATGAAAACCATTTATTGAGTGAATTCAAATGCAAAGGCCTCTAGTACAGTGGCCACCAACTTTAGGCAATGCTTTAGGCATTGGCACGCATAGGTGTAGTTGCGCTGTGATGCAGATTGATCTGCAATATCGCAGATTGATAACGGTATAGTTTCAAAACTACAGGGAGTGCAGAATTATTAGGCAAGTTGTATTTTTGAGGATTAATTTTATTATTGAACAACAACCATGTTCTCAATGAACACAAAAAACTCATTAATATCAAAGCTGAATATTTTTGTAGTTTATTAGGAAGTAGTTTTTAGTTTTAGCTATTTTAGGGGGATATCTGTGTGTGCAGGTGACTATTACTGTGCATAATTATTAGGCAACTTAACAAAAAACAAATGTATACCCATTTCAATTATTTATTTTTACCAGTGAAACCAATATAACATCTCAACATTCACAAATATACATTTCTGACATTCAAAAACCAAACAAAAACAAATCAGTGACCAATATAGCCACCTTTCTTTGCAAGGACACTCAAAAGCCTGCCATCCATGGATTCTGACAGTGTTTTGATTGTTCACCATCAACATTGCGTGCAGCAGCAACCACAGCCTCCCAGACACTGTTCAGAGAGGTGTACTGTTTTCCCTCCTTGTAAATCGCACATTTGATGATGGACCACAGGTTCTCAATGGGGTTCAGATCAGGTGAACAAGGAGGCCATATCATTAGATTTTCTTATTTTATACCCTTTCTTGCCAGCCACGCTGTGGAATACTTGGACGCGTGTGATGGAGCATTGTCCTGCATGAAAATCATGTTTTTCTTGAAGGATGCAGACTTCTTCCTGTACCACTGCTTGAAGAAGGTGTCTTCCAGAAACTGGCAGTAGGACTGGCTCCATCCTCAACCCGAAAAGGCCCCACAAGCTCATCTTTGATGATACCAGCCCAAACCTGTACTCCACCTCCACCTTGCTGGCGTCTGAGTCGGACTGGAGCTCTCTGCCCTTTACCAATCCAGCCACGGGCCCATCCATCTGGCCCATCAAGACTCACTCTCATTTCATCAGTCCATAAAACCTTAGAAAAATCAGTCTTGAGATATTTCTTGGCCCAGTCTTGACGTTTCAGCTTGTGTGTCTTGTTCAGTGGTGGTCGACTTTCTGCCTTTCTTACCTTGACCATGTCTCTGAGTATTGCACACCTTGTGCTTTTGGTCACTCCAGTGATGTTGCAGCTCTGAAATATGGCCGAACTGGTGGCAAGTGGCATCTTGGCAGCTGCACGCTTGACTTTTCTCAGTTCACGGGCAGTTATTTTGCGCCTTGGTTTTTCCACACGCTTCTTGCGACCCCGTTGACTATTTTGAATGAAACGCTTGATTGTTCGATGATCACGCTTCAGAAGCTTGGCTATTTTAAGACTGCTGCATCCCTCTGCAATATATCTCACTATTTTTGACTTTTCTGAGCCTGTCAAGTCCTTCTTTTGACCCATTTTGCCAAAGGAAAGGAAGTTGCCTAATAATTATGCACACCTGATATAGGGTGTTGATGTCATTAGACCACACCACATATGCTTAATTGGTAGTAGGCTTTCCAGCCTATACAGCTTGGAGTAAGACAACATGCATAACGAGGATGATGTGGTCAAAATACTCATTTGCCTAATAATTCTGCACTCCCTGTATATTAAAGATGCATTCTCAAGCCACCAAACACTGTTGCCATGCAAATGAACGGTCAGAATGCATTAAAAGTTTTCTATTTTAGTTGAAAATGCACGGTTAGCATTGCCTGAAGCCAATGGGTTTTTGAATGGACCTTTGGTTAAATGCTTGAAATAAGGTCTGTGGTGAAAACAAGCTCAGGATATTTTCACATTTTATTCTACGATATAAAATACATTAGTATTAACACCCTTGTAATTTTTTTAAAGCTTTTACCTGTCTTGCAGAAGATTGTCGATAACAAGTGGCTAAATGGGACTAAAAAGGTTGTCTGGGACATTAAATATCATCAGCCGAACTGGAAAACTTAAATTCTCACTAGTCTACATTCAAAGCCTCATCGTAAATGAGTTGTCGGAAGCTTAGTGATGGTGACGTTGAAGCTGTGTGACCATGGTGTAGTTTGTTTATAGCCTACGTTTAGCTTTTGACTTCTGCCAATTGCATTTATGCTTTAAAAATTAATAAAAGTTGTAAAGATTATCACGATGAACAAAACGTGTAAGCTTTTGTTAGTCACAGATCTTACTTTCTGCAATAATCCAAGCATGTTTTATTTCTTTCAAACATACTTACCAAGCTGGATGTTTCGGACCCAAACACTCTGCTTGGTCTCTTTAAGGATCTTCTCAAAGTAGACGCCAGCAAACCCACTGGAGAAACAGGCCACCAACACGGCCACCAGCCCCACAAACTGTGAGCCTGCAGTCAGCTGCTCTTTCTGAGGGTCCGACGGGGAGTCCGTTGGCCACTGTCCAAACAAGCAATCGTAAGTTTCATCAAAAATTCCAACAAAAACAAATGTTTTGGCAGATAATCTCTAATCAAGGTATCGTTACCTGTACAAGTGCAACCCCGGCCATTAGAATTAGCAGAGACAACCACTGGTACACCCCGAGCCTGCGGCCCAGCATTGACACAGAAAACAGGGCTGTGGTCAGGATCTTCAACTGGTATGTCACCTAGAAGTGCACAGGATAAAAAAACCTAACAATAGCCATAAATAAATAAAACATTGTATGCAACTAATGAATGGACACTGACTTACCTGGTAGGTAGCTGCATCAAGGTTGGACAGTGCTACGTAGAGCAGGTTATTCTGTAGCGTGTAGATCCCTGAAGGTATCGCCAGCTTCAGCGTCTCTATAGGTTTGTGTAGAATCTCCTGTCTCAGAATACTGCTCAGCGCTCGGCCGCTGTAACCTGTTCCACAGATACAGCAGTTACCCAGCAATAATTTAGAGCCATTCCTCCCTGATGTAGTCTCTATTCAAATAAATTCAAATACTCTATTCTAATATTCAAATAAATTGAATTACTAAACTAAATTACTGATCTGCCCACATTCTCGCTATATGACAATTGAAAGCCGTCAGCCGAATTAAAATCTGTTGCATTATTTTCCTGTTTAACACTGTGAAGCTGCTTTGAAACAATCGGCATTGTAAAAAGCGCTATATAAATAAAGTTGACTTGACTTTCTTGAGCAGCAAATCAGTATATTAAAATGATTTCTGAAGGATCATGTGACACTGAAGACTGGAGTAATGATGCTGAAAATTCAGCTTTGCCATCACAGGCATGTTAAATTTTTAAAATATATTCATATATTTATTTTTAATTGTAATACTATTTTACAATATTCATTTTTTTTTACTGTAATTTACTTTTTTGATTAAATAAATGCAGGCAAAAATATACTTATACTTTTACGCAAGGGTCAGGATTTTGGGATTTTTGTAACCGCACGCACTTTGTCCGCCCAGGCTGCAAATGCGCATTTAATATTTTGCAGTATTTACATGGGTTGTAACCCGTGGCAAGAGATTGCTCAAAACCGCGCATGTGCACGGGGCTGATATTACGAGAACTTACGAGAAAGAGCTAATCATTGCTAATCACAATGAAGTTTGCCAGGTTAGTGAAATCAAATCTTTGAAAAATATTTAGAATCTAAGCACAATGTCAAGCAATTTATGGATAGAACTGTACATTCTGTAAAATGAATCAGTGGTCTACTTACTTACTTTACATAAATTAACTACTTCTTCTGTGTTTTCTGTACAACTGTTCACAAAGACAGCCGCATCATAATTTAATTGTTTTTTCATTTTTATTTTCATGAGCTGATGAAAAGCTAATAATTAATGAAATCATAAAGATGTAAAATAAGTATAAAGAAATAATTTTCAAATACAAATCTAAATAAAAAGCTTACAAAAAAGATTAAATATACTTTTGCGCTAGCTTGTCACGTGATAATCAACATCAGAAAACTGTGAACAAGTGAAAGGGTATTATTATTATTTTAATATTAAATTATATGTTTAGGTTAAATTATTTAGGTTAAATTATTGAAATATTAACATAAAATCTCAGGAGGTGCTTTAAGTAAGTATTTTAGGTCAAATGTTGACAAAAAGTTCAGTTGTTGTTTAGTGTTGAAAGGTGAGTACAAAACTAAATTGTAAATCCCAAAGCAAATCAGACTATACAAATACGCCTTGCGCATCTCGCAAGCTTTAACATACACAGACAGACAGAGATATTACATTGAATTTCACACTGCATTCACTATCATATCTCTATACAGTCACCTACTGAAAGGAGTGAATGACTTTCTAAGAACTCCAGTTAGACCTCATTCTTGAAGTGATTTCCAGGAGGAAGGAAGCATCATGAAACGTACTGTGATCTTTGAAGACGAGCCCCACACAGGTGAGGATCTTGAGGAACTCTGCCACCACCACAGCAGAGGAGGCAAGGTAACGTGGCCCGTCACCCTGTAAGGTGCGCGAGTAACGCATTGTCAGCACCAGGGACGTGGTCTGGAACACCAGGACCCCCAGAGAGAGGTACTTAAGCTTGGCTGATGCCATGATGACAGCCTCTCACAAGGAGACCAGGACAGACTGGGGTGACATGAGAGAGAAAAGGGCAAAGAGCAGACAGATGTTGAAATACAATGTTGTCCCAGCTGGGTCTGACAAGCAAGCTGCTCTGTAAACATTAATGGCGAATTGGCCATAAACAACACTGATGTCCAGAGCTATATAGTATCCATACTGTATAGCGTCCTTGACCAAGAATTCAAACATTAACCCTGCAGTTTACTAAATCTAGGACTAAAATGTTAAACATTTAAAGGGATGGATCAAACATTAAGTGTCATCATTTAGTCACATTAATGTTGTCACATTAATGACAACATTAACATTTCTTTCTACCATGAAAACACAAAAGGAGATGGAAGTCAGAAAAAAAGGCCTCGGTCACCATTCACTTTCAATCCATCGTTTTTCTATACAGTGAAAGTGAACATTGACTGAGATTATCATTCCAATCATCAATTTTGTGTTTCCAGAGAAGGGTGTGTGTGTGTAAATAATGATTATCACACTTAAAATTATTTTACAATTATTTATATCACTTATGGGTGAACTATTCCTTTAACTGAAGACTAAAAAATAAGGGCAAAAAATAATAAATATTCAGAAACATTATTTACAGAAATATGTTAAACATTATTTCAGAAAATTTGAATTTCCGAATTTACTAGTGAATAAATAAATCTAAATGACAAAAATTATAAACAACAACAAAATCTCTATATTTTACCGCGAGCCACAGTGACATGGACAGAAGTTTAACATAAATCTATTATCCCAATTAGTTTTTAAATGTAAATATTACACATATTTTCAGTCTCACCTTTTCAGTAGACTATTGCAGTAATCCGGAAGAGTTGCAGTTTGAGGAGTTTGAAGGCAAACATAAACTTTAAACCCCGTCAAAGATACATACGTTGAACCTAACGTTACATGCAGCGAGTTAAATAGTTCAGTAGTGTCTTATTTTGACAGTTAAACACCAAGAGCTACTGCTGCTAAGCTATTATTACTTGAGAAAATCAACCGTTCCGGGTGTCCATTGGGCATGGTTATCTGCTATATGTTTTACTCATTGCAGGTTCCCTCATCCATCAAGAATGAAAAGCAGACAGTCCAGAAAATCTTCATATGAATCTCAACAATCTTTCAGTACTTCCTTGTGTTTTGTTGTTTCGATCTTTTGATCGCGAGTCGTTGTCGCCACCTGTCGGCTGGCGGACAGAATGATGTTCAATTTATTACGAACTCAAACTGGACTTTATTGAGAAGTGTATTCAATTCACCTAATTTTCTTACATTATATATATATATATATATATATATATATATATATATATATATATATATATATATATATATATATATATATATATATATATATATATATATATATATATATATATATATATATATATATATATATATATATATATATATATATGTTTCTAAATATATATATATATATATATATATATATATATATATATATATATAATGCAAGAAAATTAGGTGAATTGCGTATATATATATTAGGGATGCAAAGTTAGTCCACGGTTCAATACATACCTCGGTTTTTAACCACGGTTTTCGGTTCGGTTCTGATGGCTTGTCACATACATTTTTTGTTATTCTATTCTTAGGCGATAGGAACAGCAAGAGGTTAAAGAGAAAAACTACTATTTTTTTTCTTTATTTTACTTAAAAGAATTGAAAAACCTTACTTAAACTTAACTTTAATTCCTAGTGTATTGGATAATATAAAATAAACATATATATAAGATTTACACTGGCAGCTCAGAGCTGTACAGCAGCATTTAAGTATGAAATTGAATGAATAAATGTAAAAATAAAACACTACAGACTTCACTATAAAATATACATTGATTCTTATTAAAGCTAGTTTTTCAGTCAAGAGCAGTGGGTGATTTTCTCTTTGTCTTTTGTTGTTGTATTAACATTAAAGGGATATTTTACTCAAAAATGAAAATTCTGTCATCGAGAAATGAATACAGGTTTGAAACAACATTAGAGTGAGTAAATAATGACCTCATTTTAGAGGTGAACTGTCCCTTTAAGGACCGCGTGTTCTGCCCTGTTGTCAATTTAAGACCTGCGTGCATTTAATATACAGACATGATTGTGATTTTACTTTCACTTTAGGCAAAACCGACTGTGTTTATGTTAACCTTGCGTGTATTTGACAGTGATAGCGCAGGAAGACGACTTAGTCCAGTAATCACGTGTTTGACAGGCGTTTAGTGCTCGCGCTCTGAAAAGCGCATGTTTAAACAGTGCACGCGAATGAAACCGGCAAGGCTTTAAAACGCATGCATATGATGAGTGTCCCTTGAGTATAACTCTACCACTAACCTGTGATGTTAATGTATGTCGCGTTGTTCAGTATGTTGGGATGGAGGCAAATTATAGAATGTGTGGAAAAATAATTTATTAAATGCGAAACTGGAAAAACACAATTCTGCGCGTATTGAACCGTGAATGCCGTGCAGTTCAATATTATATTGAGAATTGTGGCATCCTAATATATATATATATATATATATATATATATATATATATATATATATATATATATATATATATATATATATATATATATATATGATTGTTATAAAATATCCTTTATTAATTTCAATCTAATACAATAATAATATAGATGGATGGATGGATAGAAAAAAAGAATGGGACAGTCAGATTGATAGATAAACAGATAGATAAAACGATAGACAAATAAATAGACGGACAGATAAAATAACAGAGATGGACAGAGACAGACAGATAGTATCACTGCTGCTCCTCAGAGCATTTGATTGACTGGCAGGTTTTCAACGGTTGAGAGTGAATGTTGATCAAAGGACGGGATGTTTAGTTCTGTTTGTTAGTGTACCAGCGGCAGAAATGAACTCAGTCATTGAGCTGGATCAATTTGTAAAGGTTTTCCTTTATTTGTTTCATCTCTATTTTAATCATCAATTGTCTTGGATTATTAATACAAAGGTTTTTATTCTTTAAAGTACAAATTTGAATCTACAAAACACTAAGACGAAACATTTACTTAATTCTAGCATACTGTATAGGAATAAATTTAAACAAAACAAAACAAAAAAACATAAAATTATATACAGCACATATAAAAATAGCTTTGCATAACATTTGGGTGAAAATACCTTGCTCCAAAAGCCTTGCTTTGATCTTTATTCGGTGGAATAACACCCTTTAAATTCCTTAGATTTCAGTACTCTAAAGAATAAAGATACTCCTGTTGAAGGGCCCTTAAGTGCTACAGGATATCAACTGTTTCCAAAATGAATATGCCATTTGGAGCCTATAGTATAGTAATATGTTTCTATTTGCATAAGCAGACTCTCTTAATATTGACCTTGAGCACACACAATATTACCGATCCACCCATCTGAACAAATACAGAATACTGGAAGTTCATAAGACCTTAGACAGTATTTTATCACCACTCTGGCTAATGTATGCATGCATTTTTAAATACTATTATGAGTGTTTATTTGGCATTTAAGAGACCCAGGGGCTTTATTGTGCAAAACAGAGAAAAAGAACGTGATTGTACTAATCGATTTATATAAAGCTTTGCTCAAAACACAAAACAGAAAAAAAGTGAAACAGTACATTTAGATTGTATAAAGTATGATTTCTATGATCAAAACGGTTGCACAGACAGGCTGATTGAAATTAAGAAAGAAAATACATGTATTTAAAACTTGCGTAAATAAAAGGTACATCTTCAGAACCTGCTTAGAATATTAATATATAGTAACAAAAAAAGCAGAACAAATAAAATAGTAACAAAGGTTACAAATATGTTGTAAAAGGCACTGATAATATTTATTTGTCTGAACGTTTCCGAAAGGCTCAAGTGGCTTGACGATGGCTGCTGGAATTCCTCTTCGAACCTCTGTCGTGTTTGTGTGGCCACTGAATACTGCATACCATTTCAAAAGAACCCATTCATATTTACACACCTCCGTTTACCTCTTTTAAACATTGGCAAGGCAGAGGATAAACCGTAACAGACAACATAGATTTAAAAAAAAGTTACTTTAAACTATTTACACCACAGTTTAGCTCTGAACCACACATGAATGAATGAGATGTATGTGGGCGTGAGTTTGGAGTACATCCATGCTACCAATAACAAAAAATAAACAAGTACCGCCAATTCATTTAAGAAACATTTCATGACCTAAACAAAAACCGAGAACACATGAAAGATGACCCAGTATATAAAAATATGATTTAAATTATCAGTTAAAAGAATAGTTTACGCAAAAACGAAAATTCTTATTTATTATTTACTCACCTTGATGTCATTCTAAACTCGTACCACAAAAGATATTTTGAAGAATGTTTCAACTCATTTTATCTTTATACAATAATGGGTGGTTTTAATGACCACTTTGAGTTTTATTGTAAATTAAAATTAAAAACAAATTTAAAAAAAAAATGTTATGTTCCACACAAGAAGGTCACGACATGAGGGTGAGTAAATGATAATTTTCACTTTTGGGTGAACTACTCCTTTAAGGTTGGTACTAACTAAGCATATCTGACTTTAGCATCAACAAAAACGATTAAAGAAAGATGGCAGATTAAGTGAGAAAATGTCCTTCAAAATATAAAAGGTTTGACTAAAATTTGAAATAAACATCCCCAAACTGAGGACAACAACCGACTCCTTAGCTTGGCAGTGTAATTGTCCATTGGTAAAAGTGCCTCGGGTGGTAGATGGCCGTAAACAGAATTCCCGAGTTGTTAAAGCTGTTTCTCTGTTTAGTTCTGGGCTCCTGTGAGATAAAATATTCAGGCTAGTAGGAATTTACGATACGCAAACTTCACAGTCAACATGCAGAGCGTAGCAAGGACGTGGAGGGTGGAGAGAAGTATAGTTGGCCACTCCTTTGACAGCTGAAGAGAGAGAATCAAAATGGCCGTGCAATTAAACTCTCAAAAGGTCTGAATTCCTACGCGTACACACTGCTGCGCTGGGACTGCTGGGACTGCGTCGGCTGAGCAGCCTGTGACGGGGGCTGCAGCTGGGCTTGTTCGGGAATGTGTGTGTGGCAGGAAGGAGGCAGCGTGCGGGGGTTTCCTTGAGGGGTGGGGCTTGTGGTGACATCGGACCAGTCTGAGTTGGAGTGGGGGGACGAAGAGGACCAGGGGTCAGGCGATTCAGGCGAGGGGGTGAGGTAGGGGTGTTCGCTGGGATTGTGTGCGGGATGACCGGGGGTGGTTCCCTCAGAGCCGGCGGCATAGCTGTGCTGGGAAGGTGGCGTGGGATATTTATCCACGGGGCTCTGGCGTGGCTGATAGGATGCCACTTGCCGTGCCTGGCTCTCTGGCAGCCCATGAGGAAGCGCGTGGTTGTGACCGTGGGGGTGCGGAAGGGTGTGCGACAGGCTGTGCTGCATTCCCACATCAGGAATGGGGAACATCATACCCTGGTTGCAGTGCAGGTGCTGACCTTGCGTCTGATTTTGCCCCTGTGCCTGTATCTGCCCCTGCTGCGCCTGCTTAAGGAGGCTCTGCCCGCTGCCTGACGCCATCATCTGGAAGGTGACAATGGGCGGGAGCTGTTCACGGCTCATGGTGACATTCATTGGGGTGAGCATGCCTGGGCTGTGGTGCTGCTGCATGCTGTTGTGGCCTGCACTCATCTGGTGGGGCGACATGATACTAAACATGTGGCTATTGTAGTTGTGTTTGGCCAGACCCACCCAGCTTTGCTGCTGGCCCAACATGTGACTTACAGGGGGCAACATGGGCCTCGTTGATGGGCTGTTTAGCAGAGGGGGAGAATTTGCTGTGCTGGATGCGACCACGGCCTCTCCTGCATACGAGTGTGGAGACTCCAGTGAATCCACAGGTGACATGGTGACCGAGCTCTCTGAGAGACCGCTGGATGCTTTGGTGACATTTCCTCCGGCTCCGGGCACTGCCACCACACTCGGCCCCTCTCCTCCGGCCGGCTTCTTCCGCCTCTTGGCCTTCATCTCTTTCAGATCTTTGGCTGTCCCGGCTGCGACAGCACTTGCTTTTCCTCCGGCTCGACGATTCTTTTTGCCCTGCGGTCCTGGACGCATGCCGATGATGAATCCTGTGCCATTTGCTCCACAGACCATCGAGTGTCCTCCGCCGTTGCCCACGTGATTAGGCCCAGAGTGTGGGCTGTGCACTAAGTTGTACTGGTCCAACAGACGCACTATGTCATGATGCATTCGTTCTTGCGCAGTATCACGAGGCAGGCGGTCAAGATGGTCGGTAATATCACGATTTGAATAATGATCTAGGAGAACTTGAGCCGCTTCAAAGCTGCCCTCTCTGGCAGCCAGGAACAAGGGGGTCTCCTCCTACATCACATAACAAATAAAACTGAAGTGTTTGGCTGACACGCAAAACATTTGTGTGTTTAAAAGTGATTAAACATGCACATCAACAAATTGACATGGAAGAGTACCTTGTTGTCCTGCATGTCCCGATTGGCTCCATTCTTTAGTAGCGCCAGAGTGGCTTCTACATTATTGACAGCGGCGGCCCAGTGCAAAGCCGACTTGCCTGTGAATGAGATGAGCATGACAGAATTAAACAGGGTGTCTTATTTACAGAATTTATTTCATTTCCATTTATCAACAAAGTTCTTTACTATCTTACCATGGTCATCCACTGCATTGACATCTGCATGACAGTGCACCAGCTCCTCCACCATACCCTCCACTGCTAGTCTGGCTGCCAGGATGAGTGGTGTCGTCCCATCATTCATACGAGCATCAAGATCCGTGGCACGGTTCCTGATGAGAATCTAGAGTAACACAACAGTAATGATTGGTATGTGTACACAAAAATGCATTTTTTTTTTTTTCACAAACCCTGAATATAAAGTTTTGTAACAGCATATTACACTAGCTGTGCAAATATATTATAATATAAACATTTTTCCATTACAATGCATGATGTAATCCAGGAAACAACTACAGTTACAATCAATGACCAAGTAGCTAACAGAATAAATAAAAACACACCAATAAAACAAACATCATCACAATATTCTTTAAAAGGATATGGGGGTTACAATATAATATAATAGACACATTTTACTTGAAAAATGAAAAATACTGCAATATGATCATTTACAAAGTAAAAGCCGACTGATCACAGTCTGCTTTTACATGTTTTTTTTTTCATTTACATTATAATGAAACAAATTCATAAATAAATAAATAAATACTGTTATAAATGGTAATATTAAAATAAATAATGCTGTTTTACAGTATCTATTATATCTAAAATAATTATTACTCAATATTAAAGCATATTTTCTTGCAATAAAATAGTTCATTTGTTTTTTTTAAATATGTATTTTTATATTTGTTGTATAGCATACAGTAACTATACGTTTATCACAATTGTTTATTAATTTCAATGATTTTTCCAGGCATGGCACTGTCACATCATAGAAACTTCCAACTTATACATTTTAAAATTCCCTCATATTTCCAGGTTTTCCATGTATGGAAACCCTATAATTAATTATGAAGTTGGGCTTAGCAGGGCATGCCTGTAGAAGCACATCCCCTTACCTGGAAGACTCCTTGGGCATCTGCTGCCACGGCCGCATGGAGAGGGGTGCGGCCCATGTTATCATGAGCATTGGCATCAGCACCAGCATCCAATAGTCTCTTGGCAGCATCTGCTCGGGCATATCGTGCAGCGAGGTGAAGTGCTGTCTCTCCGGTGCGATCAGTCTGGGCATTGAGTGACGCACCCTGGCCAATCAAGTCGGTAATGACGTTTGTACCAGGCTCGTCAGCGCCACTTTCCTCTTCCTCCTCTGCCAGCATGCTGCCACAATCTGGGCTGCTGCCATTTCGTAAAGATGCCAGCATGAGAGGAGTGAAACCATCTATAAGCATGAAAGAGAATACAGAGTTAGTAAAACTTTTAAAAGGAAAACAAAAGGGCTTCTTTCCTCATCTACCCAGATTGTGAGAAAGAAAAAAATGTATTCTATTAACCTGGTCCTTTAACATTGACATCCAGGCTGTCCATATCTATGTCCGCCTGAGGGGGAGTAAGAGTGATGTCAGCGGCTTTGTGATGCTGCAGGGTCCACTCTCTCCTATCAACTCCTCCATCCACTCCGACAGGAAGCAACGGCTTATCCTCCATCTGTGTGGTTGGAGGGATGCATTTAGATGGATCATAAATAAAGAGATGTGTTACTGTGATCTTGAGGGCTGTGGCGATACCATCTCTTACCCTGGATTTTTTAGGTAGATGATCCTCCTCTGACCAATGATGGGAAGAACTGCCATCTATCAACCCTCCATCCTGTGGCTTCTGCATGCTCCTGAGAGAAAGTGGAGGAGAGGGAAAAGGAATGATTAGACATGCCACCTGAAATGAACAGATTTACAGAAGCATGTAAAAAAGCTTCAGGCTGTTGCTGCCTTTAAGGCACCATATGATTATTTTGTTGCATTAGCACTAGAAAACGTCCTTGCTGCATTTGAAATTAAACATTTACAGTACAATGAAACAGTACACTAAAAGAATAGATACATAGACGAAAAGTCCCTGGATGTCCTACTTCTTCCGGGGAGATTCTGAAGTGCACATTTGATGGACACATTACTATCCCATGAGGCCACAGGAGAGGATTTATGAATGGAGGTGAAGAAGTGAAGCAACTGATTCTGGTAGGTCACTTGACAGTAACAACATGGCGGATGTAGTACATCCGAATTTCATTCATACTACCCATATTCATACTATATAGAACATACTTTTTTTAAAAGACGCACCACCTGTATAGTCAATTAAATGAAAGAAAAATATATTGCCTAATGTGCCCGTTTAATTAAAACCAACTGTCAGAATTATCGTATTTACGAGATAAATGCACAAGTATGTAGTTTAGTGGGAAACCTTGGATTTTGTTCGGTTTTCCACTGATAAATAAAAAACATACATTTCCTATAATTCTCTGTGGCGGTACAAGAAAAATACAATCCATAAAGCTTAAGTTACACACATTAGTGCTAAATTTTTAAAATTGAAAACAAAGATAGATGAATAAAATTGCTGAACACTTAACAAACACATCAGAACTTCCAACTTATTAATTAGGAGCTTCCCAAGAAGACTTGAAGGCAGTACATCTGAGATCATTATGGAGTTCAGGCACACACTTACTTCATGCCAAAATCATCCTGTCCCACTGGCTCTCTCCGTTTGCTGTCATTCTTTGCTAGAAAGCCGTCAGGAAGCCATAAAGTCCCATGTTTGCGTTTACGCTTGGCAGCCAACACACCCAGCACCAAAATGAGCATTATGATAGCAGCAGCCACGGCAAGCAGGTACAGGAGAGTAGGCACAGGGGGAGGTTTAGTGTCCTTACCTGAGGTGGAAGAGGTTGGTAACAAAGATTATAAACAGAGAACAACATAGTGAAAACTAAAATTGCATTTTGCTGTAGCCCTGTTTTGTTAGTTCACTTACTGGCCACAGAGTAGACAGGATACGGTAACTCCCATTTCAGGTACTCGGCAGCTATGAAGGCCGCAGCCTGGTGTGCACTGGAGATGCATTCTTTTGAGTGCTGAGAACACTGTCGATTGTCAATCTCCAGGTGAACCTCAGATCTAAACCATGGCGACATCCAAAATCATGTTAATTTATTAAATTTAAAAAATATATATATATCAAAAACATTAGTATTTTAATTTTGGGCGAGGAACATACCCAATGACCTCCTTCTCCAGCTCTCGTTTTCCACGTTGCTTCATAGCGGCGATACCGTTTTGAAATTCATTCTGCTCTGGTCCATAGAATGGGTACACCATTGGTTTCTTTTGCTCATCCAGCTTCAGTCGCAGGTTGGTGTGCAGGAGCGTCCCCAAAGAGCGCAAGAAACCCTTAAGGTCACCCAGCAGCTCCTCAGGCTGCAACAGCACCACAATCACCAATGTGCCATTAGCTAGCTTGGCAGGAGTGTCTGTGGCACAGTCCAGACCGTCCCAGCCACAGGCTTCTGTGTTGCAACCCTGGTTACAATGACCATTGGCGTAATGATCTGCACAATATCTATCATATCTATAGAGGAATTAGGGTAAAGAGAGAGATAGATAGGAGTAAGAAATTATTAGACTCGATTCATCTTTTGTTGTGTCACTGTGCAGAGAGTGCAAACAGAAGTAAATAAATGTGAAATAGCTATGGCTCCGACATTATATAAACAATATACCATTATATATAAAATGTAAATATGTAATAATCATAATTGTAATAATGAAGTTTAAGGGTCAGAAAGATTTTTTTTATGTTTTTAGAAGAGGTTCAAAGAAATATTAAATCAAAAATACAGTAAAAACTATAATAATTTAAGCATATAACTGATGCAAGCATTATCTTTCCCAAAGAAAAGAGAGAGATTTACACTGGGACACATACTTGCAAGTGTTTGTCGATGTATGATTCTGGCATTCAAAGCTGTCGAAGAGACAACCTGCACTGTTGCACTGTGGGTCACAGCGGCCGTTATGGAATAAGTTCCAGCAGGGCTCTGGTGTTAGGCAGTTCTTCCAGGGCTTGTCCACATGGAGCGTACAGTCACCTCCATCCCACTCGCACTCATGGTTTTTACATTGCGGGTCACATACTTTGTCTCCCGCCCTCAGTTTACACTCCACATAAGGGCAGGAAGGTTCAATCATTAGACAGGTCGGCCCACTGAAGCCGGGTGGACACCGGCAGCGGTTAGAATCATCTGGCATACAGGTGCCACCGTTATGACACAAGCAACGGTTTGTGTTGCTCTCACAGTGCGGTCCAGTAAAACCTGTTAAACAGTGGCACTGTGGGCGACCATTTATCTCCACACACTGTCCGCCATTCTGACAGCGCAAACTGGCACAGGGGAACATCTCATAATTGCCACAATTGAAGCCAGTGTAACCCTGAAAAAGCCACAGAGAAGGCATCAGATGTAAAAAAATAAACCAAATCACAGCACTACTTTACAACTAAATGAATGGAGGCTAGTAAGACAGCAACTGTGAGTGAAAGGAGAGTAAAATATTAGTTAAAAGAGGGAATGAAGAGTTTCACTTCGTACCTGATTTATGCAGCCTTAGTCTCTAGTGCAAGCATGAGAGTAAGGAGAGAACAAGCAGCCTTGAGAAAAGGAGACATTTTCACGCAAAGCGAAGCAGAGTCAAGCAAAGCAAATGCAGCTGTTAAAGGTTGTAAGAGAAATGTTGGAAAGCACAGTAAGACACACATTAGTCATTAAAATACCCTACTTTACCTCTTAGGGAGCAGTATGTGAAAATTAGATAGAAGCTTTATGTATTTACCGAAATTAGCGAATGCTTCAGAACGATAGCGGTTATTGTTTATTATTACTTTTTTTTTTATATTGGCCAATATTGGACATGTAATTGTGCATGCTAATTTTCTCTATTTTTACATTTAGATTGCCGTCATCCAACGTTTACTTTTTAAACTAACACTGCTAATTTAATAACAGTGTTAACTGTAATTTTCAGTAAAGCTCGACATTTTAAAACAATTGTATTAGTATTTTATAATCAGTCGTGATCAGTTAAAGACAAAAAAAGAAGGAAACCTTATAATTAATAACAATAATTATTATTAATATTGTCATTATCGTTTTATTTTACAGAACAAAAGTAAAATTACAATACAAACATTTATTGCCTTAATTTCTTTGCTTTCAAACATTTATCCATTGTCATTTTATTTAGGTGGAAAACTGCATGGAGACCTTAACGCTTCTCTTTGTTGAAATTATGAATTTGGAAAGATGATTGGAGCATTTTGCGCTCCCAAATGCAAATGATAAGCGACTCAAACACAGCACTTGCATTTACTTGAACCCTGTCTAACATGCTAAGTGTGTACCGCAGATGGCACACCAAGCACGTGCAGCTCTGTCAGAATCAATCCGTGCATTATATAAATGTTTAAGAAAATGTAACAGTTTATTTAGTAATTGTTTAAGGCCATTTCGCAATTTGTATCGGTCACAATTTTAATATCGGTGCATCCCTAATAGAAACCAATACACAAAGATTTGTTAACACTTTATTTTACAGTGAATTTGTTACAAGTTACATGTACTTACTGTAGTAATAACAGTAAATTATGCATAATTACATGCAACTAATCCTAAACTAAACCCTATTCCAAACCCAATAGTGAATACATGTTTTTAATTAATATTACTATTAATAGTACATACAAGTTTAATTACACTGTAAGGACACCTTAAAATAAAGTATAACCAAAATTACGTAGGGATTTAGGCCTTTAAATACTCTGTAGTACAGAAAAAAATATATATTGCACATGCACACATACAATACTGTTCAAAGGTTTGGGGTCAGTAAGATTTCGGTTTCAAGTAAATTATTTTGAACTATCTGTTAATCAAATAATTTGTTTTCAACCTTAATAACAATAATAAATGTTTAATGAGCACCAAATCAGCATATTATAATGTTTTCTAAAGGATAATATGACAAAGAAGTAATGCCTGCTGACAATTCCGCTTTACCAACACAGGAATGAATGTCATTTTAAAATATATAGCATAATAGACAAAAAAACATTAAAAAAAACATTCCAGACCCCAAATTTTTGAATGGTAGTGTACATGCATATAAATACTAAAACTGCACTTACGGGTTGGCAGGTACAGCTATATCCATGTACTGAACTCATGTTCATGGCACATCTGCCGTTGTTGTGGCATGGCTTGGACTGACAAAGATCAACCATTAACTCACAGCGTTGCCCTATAGGGAGATGGAGAGCACAAGCAAGTGTAAAAATAAGAAAATTGCAAGAATCAAAGACTTAATCAATGACTCCTAAATTAAACCTCACCAGTATAACCTAGACGACAGCGGCACTGATAGTTATTGGTCAATGGCACACAGTCGATGGTGCCGGATGGGTTGCAAGGTCCAGAACGACACTCATTCACATCTCCCTCGCAATGCACTCCAGTGAAACCAGGAGGGCAGGAGCAGGTGTACCGCCCCACACTGTCCACACACTGACCGCCGTTCTTACAGCGCGGGCCAAACTCTGGGGCACATTCATCCACGTCCACTTCACACTGCAAACCTGGAAAACAGAGAGGAGGTGGTCAGGGGACATTTGCACATCAGTGTTCTACATCTGTGCACTAAACGTACAGCATTAGGAATCAGTCTTTCAGTCTATACCTTTGGTGCCAGGAGGGCACGCACAGGAGAAGCGGTTGTTCAAATCGATGCAGGTGCCTCCATTCCGACAGGGATTCGACTGGCACTCGTCAACATCATATTCACAGTTCACACCCTGAAAACCTGCTTTGCACTGATAGAGAAAGAGAGAGGTTTATAATAGAAGATGAATAGATTTATCTATCTATTTTATACCATTTCTATATAAGTCTCTTATGCTCGCAAAGGCTGCATTTATTTGATCAAAATACAATGTAAAAGTATTTCACAAAATTGTTTTCATTTAAAATAATTGTTTTCTATGTGAAGTAGTGTTGCACGGTATACCGATACCAGAAAAGTATTGCGATACCCTGCTATTATAAACGGTACGATATGGAATTTTATTAGTACCGGTACTTTAAGAAGGACCGCGCGTTAATAAGAGCTGTATTTATTTGTGTCGATGAGTGACAGCAGGAGTCAGGACGTGTGTGCAGAGCTCTGCTTCCACCGTTCACTAAACATTGGAAGAAGAAGAGTTAAATATACACGCGCAGCGCATGACAAAGAAAGCAACAGAAACATGCGCGCATGAGAAAATATAGCGCGGCGCGGGCGTGCGCTGCGGACTTTGATCTGAAGCGCGAGCACACGCCTTTCAGACAACATGCGATCGCGATTCAGTTCTTTCGGATTATGGATTTCAATGGTCAAAGATATGTAAAAATGCACATCCTAGCGAGTATTCAGGTAAACACAGTCGGGGGTGTCTTTAGTGGACGTGTAGTTGAGGTAATTGGATCCGTGTTAAGCCGGATCTAATATTCTGTGTGATTAATGTTAATCAAACAACAATGAAAAAAAGAAAACCACCCCATGGTTGGCTAAACAATTTGAATATATTCATTGTTAATCAGTGTATACTGTAGTTAATTTATTAACTGAATTGCCAGCTGAATTGAGTTTTTTTTTTTTTGTGGATTATTTAATTTCTTTCTTGACTTGCTATACTGTTAAATAGACCTATAGCTGAAAAATAAAGCACTGTTTTTGTCATATTGTTTGTAATTTGCATTTTTTGCTTATTTTTAAAAACAAAGATTGCAATACGAAGCAATGGTCAAAAACCAGGGCAGGAACATGCTGGCCAAGTGAGTTTTTAGCTAAAAAAACAACAACAACAAACAAAAAAAAAACACTATTAATAATAAGTTCTGTTGTCATATTCAATTACTTTTACTGGGTGTTTTTTTTGACCGTGGTATCGATTAAGTATCGGTATCGAGGTATTTTAGTCTGGTATCGTATCGAAGTCATAATTTTGGTATCGTGACAACACTAATGTGAAGTGTGAAAATGTAATTATCTTCAGTGTCACATGAGCCTTCAGAAATGATTCTAACATGCTGATTTTGCACTCAAGAAACATTTCTTATCAATGTTGAAATTTTTTTTAAGGAATCCTTGATATTTTTTTTTCAGGATTATTCGACGAATAGAAAGTTATTTGAAATAGAAATCTTTTGTAAAATTATAAATGTCTTTATAATGTCACTTTACATTAATTTTAATGTGTCCTTGCTGAATAAAAGTATTAATGTCTTTCAAAAAACATTTTACTGACCGCAAACTTTTGAATGATAGCATATATCTATGTTAGTAAGAGCGATCAGTTGTACCTGGCAGTCATATCCACCCTGGTAGTCCATACAGGTCCCTCCGTTTCTGCAGGGGTTGGAGAGGCATTCGTCCACCTCCTTCTCACAGTAACTGCCCATATAACCTCTCTGACAAATACATTGGTGTGTGTTGTCTTTATCCATACACCTTCCTGCATGCTTACAGACCATGTCCACCGCCACATCTGGAGCAAATCAGAATTTACATTAAGGATTCAAAATACATATTCAAATTACAGTTACAGTGAAATTAGTGAGCTTGACTAACATTAGACTATTGTTTAATGTCTCACCCTTGCTAATGGCTACAGCCTGGCATGACATATTTGGGATGTCACAGTACAGGCCTGTCCAGCCATGCTGACAGCTGCATCTCCAATCCATCTCCTTCTGGATGCACGTACCGCCGTTCTGACATTTAATCTGACTACACACGTTCACCATCGACTGCAGTATGAAGCCAGAGAAATTAATCAGACAACATAATTGGAGAACAATCACTTACTGGCAACCAAATTCAACACAGCAAAATAACAATTTTATAACTACACTTGAGTGTCTTTTATGTATTTGCGGAGTTGAAAGATCATTTAATGGCAATTAAATCTAGATTGTAGGCTTAAATCAACATTTCGTCATTGTGCAACATCAATCATGTGTGTCTAAAAGTCTAAAAGCCCGTTCACACCAAGGACGATAACTATAAAAAATAATGATAAAGATATAATTTTAAAGTTTAGTTTAGCAGAGTTCCGACCACAACTATAACAGCACAGAAATGTCATAGTTGGAATCGCTTTCAGACAGATTTTTTTCCAGCTGATGAACAATAAAAAATATTGACAGCCAATCAAAATCCATCCTGCTTTAAAGAGCTCGAGCATTTAAAGTAGCAGACGACAAAACTGCAGTGTGGACGCTAATATCTTTATAGTTATCGTTCTTGGTGTGAATGGGCCTTAAGACTAAATTGTCAGTTTGTACCTCGCAGGTTTTTCCATTGTACATCACAGGGCAGGTGCAGTGGAAGGTCCCCAGGCCATCAATGCATGTGCCGCCATTTTTACATGGATGAGAGTCACACTCGTTCAGTTCAAACTGGCAGAACTGACCCGAAAAACCATATCGACAGCGGCAAGAGAAACGGTTAATTCCATCCACGCATGTTCCATTGTTCAGACAAGAGCTATGGCGTAATAGAGAGAGAGGATGAATAAGCATTGATATGATAAAATGCAATAAAACACTATCCATATATGTTATAAGGAAAACTTACGTCTCAGTGCAATCTGGGATATCGCGTTCACAGTTGATGCCATCATAGCCAGGCAGGCATTGGCATGTGTAGCTGTTCACGTAGTCTGTGCACTTGCCTCCATTCCAGCAGGGGTTGCTGGCACACTCATCCACCTCCAACTCACAGCGCTCGCCATAGAAACCAGCTCTGCACTCGCACAAGAACCGCCCTACTTTATCAACACATGTACCACCATTACGGCATGGATCTGGAGAAGAGAGTAAAAAATTAAAGAGATTATAGTAGATTTAAATAAACCATTTTAGTTCTTTCAAAGCTAACTTGTTAAATTAAGATAATAAAATTTTCATATTTATTGAATCTGACATTATTTGAATCTGCTTGAAACTGGTCATTAGATGAATCCCAATTCATTTATTGTATTGACAGCCATCAATCTGTGTGGGGATGACACGTACTGGAGCTGCAGTCATCAATGTTGGTCTGGCAGTTGACCCCACTGTATCCAGGCTGACACTCACAACGGTAGCTGCCCACTGTGTTCATACAGTGAGCTCCATTCTGACATGGGCTCTTCTTGCACTCATCTACATCCTCTGTGCACTGGGCTCCTACACACATATACCAGACACACACCCTTTAGACATTTTGGAACTTCTTATGGGCATGCCATTTGATCAAGGAAAAGGTGTTACACATGGTTGTCTCAATATCAAAGATACTCTTGAGGAATAAAAGGAAACCTACACACAGACTTAAGGCACTTACCTTCCCAGCCGTTGTGGCAAATGCAGGTGTAGCTGGTGTAATCCAGGGATGGCTGACACCTTCCTCGTCTCTGACAGGGCTGAGATGCACAGGGGACCAACTTCTCCTCACAGTGTCTCCCTGAGAATCAAGCACTACAGTCAGTTGTGGATACAGTTGAAGTGATTCTCAAAACAGTACCAAAATGTTTACTGTACAGACAGCATGCTGGCCGCATTGAGTTCTCTTTCACACTTGAATGGACAAAAACAAAAAACGATGCCAAAATGGCCACTCCGTTGAGTATCCTCGTAAGTACAGTCTTAAATTAGTTAAATAAGGTCTTAAATGACCGTAAAGAGTGAGGCCATCGGATGGGTGTCAGATCGGTGTCATGTGCGTCAGATTAATTAATTATAATTTTAAAATATATTGAAATAGAAAACAGTTATTTTAAACTGTATTAATATTTCACAGTATTATTGTTTTAACTGTCTTTCAAAAACATTGAAAAAAATTGTATGGTCATACTTTATTTCACCGACCACAAGCCTTTGAACAATAGTGTAAATAATTATAATATAAATATAGTTTGGGACTGAAATATTTATATCAAGCTTATATATTCTTATATATTCAAATAATGTATACGTTATATTTTTTTAAACATGTAAGTAAAACTTTAAACTGTAACTCTGTGTCACCTGTGTAAGGCAGAGAGCAGTGACAAATGTAGCTGTTGACTCCATCCACACAAGTTCCCTGATTCTTACAAGGGTTTGACTCACACTCATTAATGTTTATCTCACAGTTAAAACCTGAAAGAGACAGAGCAAACCAAGAAGTTGGGAGACTGAAATAAACATCATTGTTAATCTGTTTTTGAAAGGTAATGGGTAAACGCCTTTACCTGCAAATCCACGGGTACAAACACAGGTGTAGCCATTGAGATGGTCATTGCAGGTTCCACCATTCTGGCACGGGTTGGACTGACACTCGTTCTTCTCTCGCTCACAATCCTTTCCCTCCCAACCACGCTTACATGCACAATGGTACCTACAAATAGATGAGTTAGAGATGAAAAAGACAACTGGCCATAGAAGCAGATAGTTTATGTTAATGCACGTTATAGTGTCATGAATTTGGTGCTTAGAATGCAGAAAAGTGCATCTTTACCGAATACAACAGGAAATGTAAGTAGGTTGTACAACAAATAATCATTATCAGTCACACTGCCAAAATGCTTTGTAAATTAAGGCTGTTCCTACCCGTCATGCTGCTCAATACAATCTCCATGCAAGCAGGGCATAGGGCTGCAGTGGTCTGCACCTGAGTGACACAGAGGACCATGAGTCCCAACTGGACACAAACACTGAAACCCGTTCAGTTTGTCCATACACGTCCCACCACTCAGACATGGGCTCGAACTGCACTCGTTGATCTCCTCTGTACATCGTTCTCCTAAGCCAGAAAGGAGAAAGGGTCATTAATGAATAATTACTGTTAAGGAATAAAACAAGTGCATTCTTATTATTTAAGTAATATACTTAAGATATATTTTAGAATTTCTAGAGGTAACAATACTTGTGGTCAATGTGTATTAGGGAAAAAAAAATGTATAATGTAATTTTCCCCCCACATTCATTAGTTTTACTTCAATGAAAAAAAAGAATTTTGTGATTTTTTGAATGAACGATAAAGAAGATAATCAATGCAGATTTATTTTCACCACCTTCTTTTGATTATATTTACCAAGGGTGCCAATAATTCTGACTATGACTGTATTTTTAAAGCCAGAATGTGAACAAAGTGAAGCTAGCAAACAAAATAAAAATTTCCCATACTGGGCCTCATTCTGAATTTGTGTAAATCCATTTCTGCATAAACTGTTGTGTTAAAGGAAAAGCAATGATTTATAAGATTTATATAATAATGTATATGTTCTGTTTACACAGAACTTGGTTCTGCTCATGATTAATGAATGAAGCCCATCTGCATGTGTGTATTTTATATATGTGCGTGAACAAACCTGTGTATCCAGGTTCGCACACACATTTGTACTCGTTGATTCCATCCTCACAGGTCCCGTGCTGGCAGGGATTACTGGCACAGTCATCTTGGTTAATCTCACAGTTTACACCTATGACAAATGACAAAAGAGTAAAAAGAAATGCAGGCAAGTAAATAAAACTGATCCAGTTCATACAGCAGCCTTTGAAAAGTTTCTAAACAAGTGTAACAAGTGTTTGTGTGTTTTTGTATATATTGTTTATGAGGAAACAAATGTGTATAATGACAAGGGTATTACAGCGTAAACATGGTTTATGAGGACAATTCGTGTGAATAGAGGAAGGGGATAGAATATACAGTTTGTACAGTATAAAAACCTTTACACATATGGAGAGTCCCCATAAACCACATGTACAAGTATGAGTGTGTGTGTGTAGTAAGAGGAAGTGTCCAGCAGAGGGGTTTAGTGAGCTTTGTTTTGTCTGACAGACAGTGTAACTGAGGAAAACAGGATTTTTCTTATTCTTTTTAAATAAGAGTCTGATTCACTATGTAGACATACTTTAACACTCACAACACAGAAGCCCAGACTACTTAAGGAAATTAAACAAAAATGGCTCATTCATTATTGATGCCAGAGGCTTGAGCACATTAAAATATGACCACATAACTTTATATAGAGATTAGCCAATCAAAACAGAGATCATGCAGACATCTCAAATGTATAGTGACAAAAATCAGCCTCTGTAATTGTTAAGGGTGGATAATGGTAAATTAAATTAAGACAATTTTGGTACGAGAATTTGCTGTAATCATAATTAGATAGTAATAAAAAATTAAAGAGTCTTTGAGATGTAAAGATGTGCGAGACCAACCTGAAGTGCCCACCAGGCAGTTGCATTGGTACATGTTGACCAGGTCAACACAGCGTCCTTTGTTTTGGCAGGGGTCACTCTGGCACTCGCGTATCTGCTCACTGCAGATGGGGCCCATGTAACCTGGGTGACACTTGCAGAAGAAGGTAGCAATTCCGTCTACACAATCGCCATGGTGACAGGGTTTAGGTTCACAGTCGTTAATGTTTTTCGTACACAATGGCCCTGTGAAACCTACAGAGAACAGCATACAAGGCAAGGAATTAGTACAATAAGCTCAGATCTTTGAGAACTTAGAACATGTACTAATAACTTACAATGAATAACACTAATATATTTTAATTATTCAGTTTAGCTCTTAATTTAAATATATAATATGTAAATATATGGAAAATTATATTGTTAATGCTCTTGTCTATCCTTCCCCTTTTTTGTCAGATTGTCAGAAGAGTTTATATACCTTCAGCACATTCACACTCATAGCCATTAGGACGGTCGAGACACTTGGCCCCATTATGGCACGGCGTGCTGGCACACTCATCAATGTCAACTTGACACATATCTCCAGTGAAACCTGTGTTCAAAACACTCACAATCAGTATCATGTCAGAGATTCAGTATCATGTCAAAGAACAGTACCAAACACAGCATATATTAAGGAGTTTCCACGCATACAACTCTATGCAGCAACAAAACGACAAGTCATCGTTCATTTTCACTGAGATTTGGAGATATATTAAATGACATGAGCGACTGAGTTGCAGCAAAGTGTATGCAAATTAGATAACCATACTATGAGAGGTACACGTTATTGTGGGTGATTTTATGATTTGCAGGAAAGAATTGGTAATTGTGACCCTGGACCACAAAACCAGTCATATGGGTAAAATGTTTTAAATTGAGATTTATATATCATCTGAAAGCTGAACAAATAAGATTTCCATTGATGTATGTTTGGACAATATTTGGCCGAGATGCAATTATTTGAAAATCTGAGCAAAAATATCTAAATATTTATAAAATTGACTTTAAAGTTGTCCAAATTAAGTCCTTAGGAAGGCAACTAGTTACTAGTGAGCAACTAGTTAATAGTGAGAATTTGACCCTTAAGTGTTACTGTTCATTTTTATGTTCATTTGATTAAAAATACTAATATTGAGATATTATTACAATTTAAATTTGTGACATATTACAATTTTAAATGACTGTTTTAATATATTTGAACATTTAACTGAATCCTGGGATGGCAAAGTTGAATTCTTGAAACTTCTAAAATCACAAAATGATTCATGGTTAATTCATTTATAATGTTAGCAGCTTTGTCATAATTACAGCAGAAAATCTTATTACATGGTGGCCTTCAAATATTGTGTTAGACAATGTGGGCTATTTCGAGTCAAAAAGGTTCAAAGCACCAATTATTGTACTCACCTTGAGGACACTCGCAGACGAAACGGCTGACCTGGTCTAGACATTTACCATTATTGAGACAAGGCGAGCTAGCACACTCATTAATGTCAATCTCACAGTGCAATCCATCAAAGCCTATGGGAGAAAACACACACACACAGTCACTAGATGAATATGAGGACATGGAGCCAAAACAGTTTCAACATGCACCTGATTACAGCGTGTGTGAGTGTGTGCACAAGTACCTGGCATACAAATGCAAGTGTAATCTCCTATCTGGTCTAAGCAGGTGGCATCATTCTGGCAGGGGTTGGAGCCACATTCGTTAATGTCCTGCTCACAGCGTGGGCCGTTGTAACCCGGAGCGCAGTTACATGTGAATGAGCCCTCCGTGTTCTTACACGAGCCACCATGCTCACATGGGTTTGGCCCTGATGGATCGAAAAAGAAAGTCAGAGAGCGAAAGTTTAAGAAAGTGAAATGCCTGTAATGTGTGTATAAAGGGAAAAAGGATGAGAAATAAAGACAAGCAAAACAAAGCAAAACAGACAGACAGAGAAAAGGAGAGTTGTAAGAATTTCCTGCAGACTGTCTCACCGATGACACACTCGTCGATATCCTCTGCACATGTGCTGCCCTTGTACCCCGAGGGGCAGTTACAATTGAACTTGCCATTGACAGGGTTTGTGTCGCATTGGGCTCCCATCTTACAAGGGTTACTCATGCAGGCATCATCAATGTGACACAGCAAACCTTGAGAATATAAATAATCGCTGTGGTTACTACAAATGATTAGAGATTTAGTGTACTACTTCAGTGAACAGGTAATTTTTCATAGATGGATTATTTCATTTTAAAACCTTTAAAACAACCATTTTAGGCTGTGTGGTTGTTTTTACTGACCAGTCTTGCCGGGAGGGCAGTTGCAAACGAAGGAAGCCACGCGGTCAATGCAAATGGAGCCGACGGTGCAGGGCTCAGCTGCACAGTCATCAATGTTTTCGGAGCAGTCAGGGCCGCTCCAGCCGTTCACACATACACAGTTGTAGCCATTGCGTGTGTTACTGCACGTGCCTCCGTTCTGACAGGTGTTAGGCTGCAGTCTGCATTCATCCACGTCATCGGTGCAAAACTGACCTGGAAACAAAATTATATTTTAAATGAGGTTTAACCTAAGGTTCTGGCCAGCACTGAAGAGTTGTAGTAAGGAATCGTTTCTTTGAATTGGTTTGTTTCATTAACCTGATTCAAAAAATCAATTCACCAATTTTTAGATTGTGTCAAATTTTACAAAGAATCAGTGAATAAACCTGAATCAATTTGACTGAATACATTTTGAATCAACATCTGTGAGCAATTTATACTAGTGAAAAAATTAACAAGAGGGAACAAACATGCATAAAAACACACAAACAGAATATAAAGCCATTTCTATACCAGTCCATTCAGGTGGGCACTGGCAGTTGTAGGTGTTCACTCCATCCATGCATGTGGCTCCATTCTGACAGCGGTGATTTGGACAATCATCAATGTTCACCTCACAGTTCGTTCCATTAAAACCTGATTACAGGAAAATCAGAGAGAAAATTTCCTCAACTCACTCTCAATCCCAGGTATTGCTAACACAATGGTGCTCTGTCTCACTTTGGCATTATTAAACGTAATTACTCAACTTTAAAACACGAACAGACATTTCTCACGGCTCGTGTTCGCTGCCTGAGGTGAGAGAGGAGTTTTTGCCTGTTGCTTTGTTTTGCCAGCACGGCCCTCTTTAAATGCTAAACTGATCAAGTTAATTTAAACTATCTCTGTGGTTTGTAGTCCCAAACAAATACAGATACAACCAGCATCTGAAGAATGAAGAAACGTGACAGTTTGTTTTGACTGAGGTTGAGTGATATAAGCAAACATTTATATCATTATATTTATTTGATCAAAAATACAGTAAAAACTGCAATATTGCAAAATATGTTTATGATTTAAAATAACTTTTCTATTTGAATATATCTTAAAATGCTCAGCAAAAAATATATATTTAAAAAATATATAGTATAGTATATTTCTATATTATTTAATCATACCTGAAGTAATTCAATCCAGCTGATTGCTTCTCAATAAGCAGTAAGAAAGTTTAACTGTGACTAGTAACTAGACTTAACATTTTAACTAGGAAATGGGGCTTAGCCAAGGGTGACTAGTTGTGAAATGATTGGAACTCCTATTTCCTATGAAGTAACATTTTGCATTTTCCATCTGAATGCTTAAAATTGTTTGTAGTTTTAATCAGATTATCGGCCACTTTACCACTGATGTGGTAATATCTCATCAGACATTGGCATGTCTGGCTCAGCTCTAAGTGGACACTAACATAATCATCTAGCGAGCTTTGGTATGTATGAGTAACATGTTTCAGTTCCATTTAAATTTTTTTTAGCTTCTGTTCAAATCCTGTAATTTTTTGCTATGATCAAAATAACAATATATTTAATCTCAGAGGGAACAAACCTGGCAGACAGTGGCATACATAAGTTGTGTCCGTCATCTGTCGACAGGTTCCACCATTGAGGCAGGGGGATGGAAAGCAAGGCACATACACGTTCTCGCAGTGGGGGCCGGTAAAGCCAGGTTGGCAGTTACATCGATATGAACCTGGGGTGTTCAGACACATGCCTTTGTTCTTGCACAGAGATGGGGAGATGGCACACTCATCTGTGTCATTGAGACAACGGGGACCATGGTAACCAGGAGCACAGGTACAAGAGAATTCATGGTTGGGCAGAGCATGGCAGATACCACTGTTGGCACATGGGCTAGACAGACATGTGTCCTCTTGCTCACATTGCTGACCTGAGGAGAAAATGACAAAAACAACACCAAAATCAATCAATATGTGAGTTTATACAAAAAAATAGTTTTTTGTTTATGAAAAGAAAATAAGTGAGTTGCCATTTTGGCCATTTTTTGGCACGTTTAAACATCTTATCTTACAATGCCCAAAAATGCTGTTTATATACACAAACAGGGTCTCCGAGAGAGAAATAGAGAGAAACACAGATGGGAAGCAAAAGAGCGATCTGACCTGTCCATCCACGGGCACACAGGCATTTGTACTGGTCGTTAAGAAGAAGCGAGCACTTCCCCCCATTGATGCAAGGGTTGTTGGGGTAGCAGGTGGAGTTTTTCTGGATCTCGCAGCGTTGGCCCGCAAACCCAAGAGGACACACGCAGCTGGGACTCCCAGGTACACCGGCTACGCTCACAGTGCACTTTCCTCCATTCAGACAATATCCCACATAACAAGGGTCCTTGTGCTGACAGTACTCGCCTAAGAAATCAGGAGCACACCTGAAACACACACAGAAACAGGGCACAAATAAGGGTCTGTAAGAGAATCATTTGCGATCTAATTCAATCGTTTTGCGATGAGTCATACAACATAATAGGTACCTAACCATGTATTTTATGCATGGTGTCAAGACGGCATCCATTGCAACTTTAATGATGTAACCTATTTTACCTATTGTGTACACAAACTGCCCGACACATTCAAACACCATGTAAAAGTGACTTTTACAGAATAGTTCCCCTTTAAAGACAATATGATATTAAAAAAACTGATGCTATTTATGCTTTGCAGATGCTGTTTCTTCTTGTCTTTCAAAGTTATCGAGATGCCACATGGGATGTGATGCCACAACAAGGACAGAAAGAGGGCAATAGTAAATGTTAAAGCATGCAGAATGAGTTTCACATCATTCGTCACAAGACAGTGAAACACATTTCTCCACAGAGATTTCAGCACATGACCAGCTTTCACAAAGAGGAAATTACATGATTGCAAAATACGATTGAGGGGAAAAAACCTTGTCTACCCTTCTCTCAGTTTCTCTCTATCCATTCAACCCCTACCCCTCCGCCCCTTCGCTCTCTCTCTGAACTTTTTAGATCTTGCTAATGTTAAACTGTCATGGTCCAGTGAAGTCATAGATATAGACTTCCAAAAAAGAGAGTTTGATTGAGAGAAAGAGAGAGATAGGGCAAAGAAAGAATAGTGAAAATTGCTCTTATTAACATTAAACCAACTCAGTTTCAGTGCAGTGTAAAGTGCACTGCCATGCTGCCATGCAGGTGCCGGCCTCCCAGAGGACGGGTAGGTAACACAGATGCGGGATAAAAGAAGCCCCTTAGACAATGTGTTTGTGTGTGTGTGTGCGTTGGTGTGTGTGTAGTCACGCCCGTATGACTGCATACACACACTTACTTGAGATTACAAACAGCCCATTGCCCAAAGCGTGTCTCCTAAGATCATACACAGAACACACACATACAAACTGTTGCAGAAGTCTTGGCTCAGGATCACTGCAAAGTTCTTTCGACCACACACGGTCCAAAATTAAACAACGATGGGTAAAATGATAAGATAGCCATAAATGTACAGCTATGAGTATTTTTCTATATTTTCACACAAATTTGCTTTCATATTAGTGACAAACAATGCAAAAGCGTGATACACACCGTGATTTTGTTCCTCATATTTTTATTTTGGTGGCTTTAGGCCAGGAATATTTCAGATAAGTCAACACACAATGTACTTAGGATCGTAAACTTGTGGCAACCTAAAAATATTTATTCTGACAAATGTTTTCTTAAGTAGATGGTTTTGGTCTTCGATTTGAATCATGTATGGGTCAGACTATTGCTCTTAAAATGAATGTTGCAGTTTTTCTTTTAAATAAAGTTGACATCCAACTGGATAGTAATGTGTTTATTTGCTAAATTTTTACTCAAATTTACTTAAAAGGGCAAATTTGTTCAAGCATTTGTGCATGATGGTGTTAAATGATGGACTCTGCACACAAACACAGAATTTCAAATCTTTACACTACACTTCAACACACACTCAAACAAGTCTGTTTGTTATCCTTCATGCATTTTGTTCCACCCTCTCTATCTTCTGGGTATTTGTAAGCCCACCATAAAATAGGGTGAAAGAATTGCATAAACTCCATTTGGCGCTGTTTTTCAGCTCTGTGTGTGTGTGTGTGTGTGTGTGTGTGTGTGTGTGTGTGTGTGTGTGTGTGTGTGTGTGTGTGTGTGTGTGTGTGTGTGTGTGTGTGTGTGTGTGTGTGTGTGTGTGTGTGTGTGTGCTCAGAGTAAGAATACATCCACAGCGACCTTCTGGTCACGAGATCACAGCGGTGCTGACACTCAAACAACAACAAACACACTTAAACCCGGCACAAGCAAACAGCCTGGACTCAGGGGAACAGGCCTCTTTCAGACAGTTGTGTCACTTTATACCATTCAAAGACATGAAAGGATTTTCGCTTTATCTCCACTTTGATTTCACCAGGGAAAAGCTTGTTCAGACAGACCACAATCTCTATTCAAGGGTTGCAGGTATTATAGCCCAGGCTTTAAACACAATAAATAGGGCTGGGTACTGACACAAATTTCACGATTCAATTTAATTTCGATTTCCAAGCTTGTGATTCGAATCGATTCCGATTCAGTTCTATTGGATTCGATATCAATTCATTTGGATATATATCAGTTACAGTATGTGGCAAATTTTCTCTAATACATAAAAATAAATAAAAATACTGTATATATATATATATATATATATATATATATATATATATATATATATATATATATATATATATATATATATATATATATATATATATATATATATATATATATATATATATATATATATATATATATATATATATATATATATATATATATATATATATATATATATATATATATACATACACACATTTTAAATGGTGGCTGTCAAAAAAAACTTTATTTAATAAAACAAAATTATTCAAACATACATTAAATATTGATGAATAGCAAACAATATAATGAATATGGTGCATATATTTAGCTAAATGCTCCTTTCTAGAGTTTTTCTATGTAATAAATAACTAAACATTATCAACAAAAAAAATGTTTTATGTTTATGTTTATTGAATTGCTTTTCTGAGGTACATGTAACATTTCTGAGGTACATGTAATAAAACAGGCAGGTTTTATTGACGTATTTCTGTGCTTGAAACAATGATTGAGCGATTACATGTGACATGATACAGTAAGTTGTACTTTATCTTTCAACATACATTCAGATGTTCATTAATGTTCATTACGTGCTGAATCAACTGAATCAACACTAAACTGACTTCATCTGAACAATAACAGTATTTTTTTAGAGCTGCTGTATAGCCGAAACGATCTCTGTTTACATCATTGAATAATTTTTGTTATCGCTGTAAAGGTGCTTAGAAACCATCTGTATAAAGCGCAATATACATAAAGTTGGCTTGACTAGAAATTGACATCTGAGACTTTGTTTCATATCAAAAGTAACAAAGCACAAAGCTTATTGCGATTTATTGGATTTATTTATGACTGTCATGGTGATTTATACACACAAACATTCAAATCTAAAAACCAAACGTCTACAAAATAATGTCTCTGGCAGCTAAACTCATCTATAGGTTTCTTTGTTATCCTTCATGCATTTTTCTCTCTCCCTTCCTCTGTCTCCCCCTCTTTCTCGCTCTTTCTCCCGAGGTGTCAGATTTCTACAGATGGTTCATATTAGCGCTCTTCTCTCTCTGGCTCACTGACCTCTTCATGTCCCATCCACGGGGCCTGGGGTGATTGGGTGGGGGAAAATCTTTTTCTAGCTCATATTTTTACAAGTCACCTCATCAAGAATTTGATTACAACTTACTCACTTCCTTATGCAAAAAACATCACCTTGGAGTTTGCCCCCCACCCCGCCAGTACTGAGATTATCTCATCTGAACCAGCCAAGGGTTGAATTTTTACCTCACACAGAAGGTAACTAAAAATGCTCCTTCCCATCCTTGCTCCCTTCTTTATCTTGAGGAAGAGCTGGCCGTATTTATAGAATCAGTCAGCCCTCCTCTACATCCTTGGCTTTCTCTAATTTTCGCTAGAAAGCCGAACGACCACAGGAAAAACAGAGGGAAAAAGAGCAGAGGCAGGGGGAGGGGTGCAAAATGAAAACAGTAACACAGACGGGGAGGGCTGAACCACAAAGAGGGACGAGAAAGGGAAAAGAAAGAAAGAAAGAAAGAAAGAAAGAAAGAAAGAAAGAAAGAAAGAAAGAAAGAAAGAAAGAAAGAAAGAAAGAAAGAAAAAAAGAAAGAAAGAACAAGCAAAAGAAGTAAAAGTTTAAAAAAACAAGTAAAAGCGAGTTTTGTTTCTCCTTTCTCCTTGTTTTTTGAGAAGGGAGAAAAAAGAAACAAAAAAAAGAAGAGGACAGAAGAAGGGCAGGGTGGAGTAGGCAGAAGTGCTGTGGTAGGACTGAGCGTGACTTCAAGTACATATGTGCTATAAATCTGATCTGAAAACAGCATGTCTCACTGAAGGAAGGGTTCTCTGCTCTTTATATACTCCTCCTTAATATACTCTTCCTCCCTCGCCTTTTTTTTTTCCTGCTCTCTTCTATGGTCTTTTTCTTTTTACTTCACTCGGTTACTGTACCATTTTTTTTCTGTGCTTTGATGAAAAGCTTCATTGTGCTAGTGTAAAGTCTGAGCAGCAAAACACACACTGAACAAATCTGAACTTAACAAAACTTGGCTGTACAAATCCACAGCTGCAATGGGCAAAGAACACAAATGAAATGGGTCCATTTAAATGTAATATATAAATAATTTAAATGTAAATATTTTAATATTAAACTAGGTTATATATATATATATATATATATATATATATATATATATATATATATATATATATATATATAATGTTAAATTACTATTTAAAAAATACTTTTTTTAAGCCTAATTCAGTCAGGACATTTAAGTATGCCTTAGAAAAATTACTTTCAGTAGTACTTTGCTTTCAGTTAAAACAGCTCAAACATGCATTTTAATCTGGGTCTAGCTTAAGCCTTGTCTGTGAAACCAGGGGACTAATGAATCAGAACTAATGAATCATGCTGAAAAAAAAATTCACATCGGTTTTCCTAAAATAAAGATAATTCTGCAATTACCCAGAAGTCTTTGTTCTAGATGACAGGAAAGGTGGTCTTTATCCCCTGGAGGTTATGGGGGGTCAATAACACGCCCATGTCGATGATGGCTTTACCAAAAAGAGCTGACTAACCATCATTAGGTTAACAGATGGAATCATTTAACATAGGGGCCTAGTTTTCCGGGGGGACCCCAATAACCAAAACTTGCAAGTATATTTATACCATGGTTATATTTATGCATGGCATAAACACCCCAATATTTATATCATGATTATTGGAAAAATATTAAATTAGGCTATTAAATAATTATATACACGCTAAGTTCCGGTCCGAAATGAATGGACCAATTATCAGCACAATATGAATGAAGATGATAAAATATCTGACCCATTTGAATTCTATTGAGAATTTACTACTTTAAAACACTAGAGAAAGTCAAACATGATCTAAAAAATCCATATAAACTAAAAAGACTGAAAAGAGAAAATCATAATCTTGCACCAACATAAATTTGGCTTTTTAAACTACTCATGACCACCCATATTATAATTTGTATTTATTGTGGTACATTTTAACTTGTAGAATTTATAATAGATAATCTGTTAATGAAATCTATTTTTACTATATATAATTTACATTACAACTGTAGCATGTTCTAGCTATAGTTTCTAAATGTGTAAGTTTGCAACTCAACATTGGCCTAAGCATGGTAATGAGGAGCCACCAATGGTGTAACAATTAATGTAACAAATGCTTTAGTTAGACAATTACATGAGATAAGGGCAAGTACAAGTTAGAATCAAGAGTTTAAAGTCTGGGCTTCTGAATTATTGACCAAACCATCAGTTTTCCCCATATGTAAAATGTGTTCCCTTTCAAGGAACTCGAGCTGCGTCACCGCTTTGGGAACGCCTCTGCGTGATTGCGTCGTGAAGCACGTATGCCATCCATCCAATAGAGAGAATGCGTCATGGCGGGTGGCGTCATAGACCGGAAACTATAAAGCACCCGGCAAACACACGCCTTTAGCTTCTGTTGCCTTCAACAAGCGCTCTGTGTTCATTCTGTCCAAATCTGTGTTGTGTCTGAGTTCAGACTTTCTTGTTTTGAGAAAAATATGGCGGCGAACAGCATTTCGTTAGGTGTGTGCCTCCCTGCTCACGTTTCATTACGGGTGGGGACACACACTCGATGTGTGTTGTTTGTTTGGGAGAGCAGCACGCGCAGTCGGCACTCGAGGGTGGCGGCTGCGAGCAGTGTGAGCTCTGCCTCTTCGCGTGCTGCGATCCCGCCGGCGCTCTTGAGGAGGCGCTCGGCTTGCGTTCCCAGCGGCGGTCCCGCTGCTGCTGAGGCACAGCGGCTCATGTCGTGGGGTTCGCAGATGGATCTGGTGGAGGGGTTTGAGGCGGGCCCGCCCTATCTCAGCCTTCACCCGCCAGATCCGGCGCCGCGTCTCTGGGTTCGGGAGCCCGCGCTGCGGTTTCTCCCGCCCGGGGGCCGGCCGCGGCATTGCAGCTATCGTCCTCCGAGGAGGTCGATATCTGCACTGTCGATCTGAGGATTGAGGACTCGCCACTTCAATCCCCTGCAAGTGAGGAGCTCATGGAGGTTTTGAGCAGAGCTGTGGCCAGATTAAACATCGACTGGCCACATGAGCATAATGAGCGAGCTACTATAAAAAGTAAGCTCGACGGCGCTTTCTCCCCTCGCGCTCTGCTCAGCCTCCACGTAGGAGTCTGCCGTTTTCCCGATCTCCACACCGAGGTGTCGAGATCGTGGAAGCGGCCGATGTCTGCGTGTTTTCAACCCAGGCACATCTGTCTATAGTAACATCTCTGGGTTGAAAAGGCACGGTTATGGTCAGATGCCTCGGGTCGAAGAGACGCTATGAGCCATCTCTCGCCTGAATCGGCATCTGCCATAAAGGCTCCAGCTTTACCCACAAAGCCCTTAAAAACTACATCAACGCTAGTGGGTAAAGCATACTCGGCAGCAGGTCAGGCCGCGCATGTCTGCATACTATGGCCATTGTGCAGGCATACCAGGCTGACCTGCTGAAAGACCTGGGAGAGCCACGAGATCGAGCTGATGTCATTACTGAGCTCCGATCCACAGCAGATCTCGCTCTCCGGGCCACCAAGGAGACGGCCAGGTGTGTTGGCCGTTCTATGGCAGCCCTGGTGGCCTCGGAGAGACATTTGTGGCTCAACCTTACGGAGATAAGGGAGAGAGATAAGAGCTTTCTGCTCGATGCGCTGGCTCCAGGAGGTCTGTTCGGTGACGCCGTCAATACCGTCACCGACAGGTTCCTGGAGGCCAAAAAGCAGTCGGCGGCGCTCAAGCAGTTCCTCCCCCGTAAGGCCCAGGTCTCGTCTGCTGCTGGGCGGGAGCAGCAGGCGCCGAGTACGAGCTCCTCCCATAGGGTGCAGCAAAAAGTGAGTGTCGCCACTCGTATGGCCCCACAAAAAGGGCAGCCGGGTGCGCGGCACTCACAGCGCAGCCTTCCAAGTCCAGGGCCGATCTGAGGACGGTCATTGTGGCGAGGAAGGCTGCGTCGAAGAGGTCCTGACGCCTGTGGGCCCAGGACAGTGAGGGTGATCCCCTCCGCGGGCGGACGGTGCTTACCGCAGTATACGGTACCCGTACGTCCGCGGTACCCTCACGGGGCCAACCCACCAACCCGCCCGAGCGCCGGGCGTGGGGGAGGCCCCACGGGTCATCCGAGGATGGCCCGCACCCTCCGCGGAGGAGTTGGTGCCGTTAGGTCGGCTGTTCCCTGCCGGTTCGCGCTTCAGGCGCTGTACTCACGATGCGGAGCACATCAGAGGCCAGCCTCGAGAGGCTGGTACCCTTAGTAGATTTTGTGTCGGAATGGGAAAATCTGCCGCATATTTCTCAGTGGGTCCTGCGATGTATAAGGGTGAGTCGCCATTCAGTTCAGATGTCGTCCCCAGTTTCAACGGGTTCTGCCTCGTCGTGGGCCCCGAACAGGCTCTGGTGATGTCTCAGGAAGTACAGACTCTGCTGCAAAGGGGCTATAGAGAGGTCCCAGACAGGGAGTCAGGCTTTTACAGCCGGTACTTCATAGTGCCAAAGAAGGATGGAGGGCTGCGCCCCATCTTAGATCTACGCATTCTGAACCGGGCAGTGGCAAGGCTCAAGTTCAGGATGCTCACACTCAAACAGATCGTGTCTCAGATCAGGTCCGAGGACTGGTTTGTCACGATAGATCTCAAAGATGCATATTTTCATATCTCCATCCTTCCGCACAGGAAGTATCTGAGGTTCGCTTTCAGGGAGAAGCGTACCAGTATCGGGTGCTTCCTTCGGTCTAGCCCTTTCACCCCGCACGTTCACGAAGTGTGTGGGCGCTGCTCTGGTCCCCTTGCGGCTGCAGGGGTCCAGTTCTCAATTATATAGGCGACTGGCTGATCATGGCACGGTCAGCTCGTCTCGCGGTTCAACATCGAGATGTTGTTCGCACACAAGAGGAGGTTGGGGCTGAGGCTCAACCCCAAGAAGAGTGTTCTGTCTCCTGTGCAAAAGATCACTTATCTCGGTGTGAGTTGGGATTCGGTCTCTATGCAGGCCCGCTTATCAGAGCCTCGTGTAGGGTCGATCCTCTCAGCCATGAGCGGGTGAAACTAGACCAGCCACTCACTGTGAAACAGTTCCAGAGACTGTTAGGTCTAATGGCAGCAGCGTCCAACGTGATTCCTTCGGGCCTGCTGTACATGAGGCCACTGCAGTGGTGGCTCAAAACCAGGGGGTTTTCCCCGAGGGGAAATCCTTTTCGCGTAATCAAGCCAACGCGGCGATGTCTCCGCGCCTTGGTTATGTGGAAGGACCCTTGGTTCCTGACCCAAGGCCCGTCCCTGGGGGCACCGTGTCGGCGCGTGTCTCTGACCACGGATGCCTCCCTGACGGGCTGGGGGGCGATCATGAGTGGTCGCTCGGCCCAGGGTCTGTGGCAGGAACACCAGCGTTCGTGGCACATAAATTGCCTAGAAATGCTGGCAGTGTTTCTAGCACTAAAACACTTCCTGCCACATCTCAGGGGCCATCATGTGCTGGTGAGCACAGACAGCACATCGGTGGTGTCCTATATCAACCATCAGGGGGGTTTGAGGTCCCGTCGGTTGTACAAGCTGGCGCGCCTTATGCTCCTCTGGGCTCAAGGAAATTGTTGTCAGTCAGGGCAATATATATTCCGGGGAGCCAGAATGTGGAAGCAGACATCCTGTCGAGGCAGGGGCCGAGGCCCGGGGAGTGGAGACTCCACACCGAGGTGGTGGAGCTCCTTTGGGAGAAGTTCGGCAGGGCCCAGGTGGACCTGTTCGCCACGCACGAAAATTCGCACTGTCGTCTGTGGTTCTCCTGTCGCATCCAGCTCCTCTGGGACTGGATGCGATGGTGCAGGAGTGGCCGAGGCTGCTCCTGTGCACGCTTTCCCCGATTGCTCTGCTTCCGGGAGTTCTAGAGAGAGTGCGCCGGGGCGGGCCCGTCTTCTGCTAGTAGCCCGTTCTGGCCGGGTCGAGTATGGTTCTCGGACCTGGTATCTCTCCTCGACGGCTCTCCTGGAGATTCCGATCAGGAGGACCTTCTCTCTCAGGCGGGCGGCGTGTTCGTACACCCTCGCCGGAGTTGTGGAAACTGTGGGCTTGGCCTCTGAGGGCCCAGCTCATAAGTTCGGTCTCTCAACTGAGGTTGTGGAGACCATTCTACACTCCAGAGCTCCTCCACGAGGAAACTGTACTATCTAAAGTGGAGACTCTTCACCGTATGGTGTCGAGAACGCCTGTGGGATCCAGTTAACTGCCCTGCGGCGCGGTGCTGGAATTCCTGCAGGATAGATTCTCTGCTGGGCTAGCCCCCTCCACTCTGAAGGTGTATGTGGCGGCCATAGCGGCCTACCACACTCCTTTGAGTGGAGTGTCTATCGGCGACACCCGCTAGTAACCCGTTTCCTCCGTGGAACCTTGATGCTGAGGCCTGTGACACGTACTAGGGTGCCGGCCTGGGACCTCTCTATAGTCCTGCGAGGCCTTTCTGAGGCTCCTTTGAGCCGATGGAGGAAGTCACGGATAAGTTCCTTACTCTTAAGACAGTGTTTTTACTGGCTATTTCTTCCCTGAAGAAGATCGGGGATTTGCAAGCTCTCTCTGTGGCACCTCGTGCTTGGAATTTGCTCGGGTATGGCTAGAGCGTTTCTCGCGCCGAGGCCCGGGTATGTTCCCAAGGTCCTCACTAACCCGGTGAGGCCTATTGTCCTTCAAGCCTTTTGTCCGCCTCCGTTTACGACGTCAGACCGGGAGAGATTGAATCTGCTTTGTCCAGTTCGCGCCTTAGACGCATATGTCCACAGAGCTGCCCTGTGGAGGAAAACTGACCAGCTTTTTGTCTGTTTGTCGCCTCATACCTTCATCCGGTTTTATGAGCTGGATGTTAATACTACTCCGGGTCTCGGTGCTCGCCTCTCAACCATGAAGCACAGACGGGCATCCGGACTCGTATGGGGGCGTGGGTATTCTCGTTCCCAAAGCGGTGACGCAGCTCGAGTTCCCTTGAAAGGGAACGTCTCGGTTACATATGTAACCTTAGTTCCCTGAGTAGGGAACGAGACGCTGCGTCACCAAGCCATACTCCCGCATGCCATAGCGTCTTGTCTCAGGCCTTCTCCAGAAGCTAAAGGCATGTGTTTGCGGGGTGCTTTATAGTTTCGGGTCTATGACGTCACCCGCCATGACGTACTCTCTCTATTGGATCGATGGCATACGTGCTTCACGACGCAATCACGCAGAGGCGTTCCCAAAGCGGTGACGCAGCGTCTCGCTCCTACTCAGGGAACTAAGGTTACATATGTAACCGACGTTCTGTTCTAATGATGACATTCCGAAAGATTACGGTCAAAACCATAGCCTGGTGAACTGTCTAGAAATAGGAAATATTTCAATATAATTGACAAATGTTGAGTAAAGTTAGTTTGTTGAAGTTGAAGTAGAAAATTCTGACAAACTGATAAGGTTCCAGATGCTTAAATATCAAATAAATCATATATCAACCAACTTTGCATGTGAGGATGATAAGTAAGATACCACAAAAAAACATTTAGCAAAAATAAATAAATAAACAAAACAAACAAACAAATAAATGCATCTCACAAGGAATCATGCCCTGGGACCTCACTAAAGCTTTTCACACTTCAACATGTTCAAATGTTCAAACCAAAACTATAATTTAACATGCCAATTTTAGAAAGTTATGTGACCTCCAAACATTTTCAAATGTCTGTGTGACTTGTTGATTTGTAAGTAGCTGAGGAGAATGCAAATGTTTGTTTCGGATTTCGATAACAGCAAACACCAGGCAACCACTACACTATACTTTTCAGGAAACCTTCATGCAATGGAATGCTAACAAGCTCTAACTCTCAGAGTAGTTAGTTAGTTAATTGTTTGCCATTTACCAGAGGGCTCTCATTCCAAGAGCCTTGCAGCGCTGTAATTGTAGGGCCGGTTCCCCTGGAGCAACGTAGGGTTAAGTACCATTCTCAAGGACACAATGTTGATAAGGTCCCTGCTCAGGATTGAACTCACAACCTTTGTGTCAGAAACCCAGATCGCCCTCCACCCCAGTACGACAGTTAGAAAAGACTACAAAATATCAGAGAAATCAGTCAAACCTGTATGCTAGCCGGGTAATCTAATACCTCAGCAATGTTAACACCCCAAGTTGTGTGTGCGTGTGTGTGTATGTGCGTGTGTGTCATTGTTCTCATAATCATGTCATCTTTCTGTCACTCAGCTCTACTTGTCAGCACGGTGTGTCGTGGGTTTAGGGCCTGGTTGCCACATTTCCCACTATTGTGCGAGGCCTCCAGCGAAAGGAAACATTTGTGAGAATGTTTTCAATACACTCAGGTTCGGCTTGACAAGGAAAGGCCTCTTCTGGCCTGCAGCAGTAGTTTGCTTATATTAGCTGGCAAGGATGAGAAACTTTCTCTCATGATAAAGTGTTTCATACCAGAGTGTGGCTCAAACATGTACCCACGTTCACACTTCCACAAATAGTGAAGCCTCAGACTACAGGAAATCAAACTGTACTTAATAAGATTAGTAGCACTCTGTGCAAATAATAATGAGAGAAAGAAAGAGGAAAGAAAGATGTTTACTGTGTGATAAACTTAATTTTTTTATACAAGTGAGTACATGTGGATATTTGGCATAAGGCAGAAAGTATAAACAACATACAAACTGTTTAGTTTAAGTGGTAAACAAGGCGCTAGTAATGCTGCGAAGTTGCTTTGGATCAAAGTGTCTGCCAAATGAATAAATATAACTGTAAACTATAAGTTTGTGTCTACCTTTACTCAGCTAGACTAGGGAACAAAATTGTTCTCAGATGACATACAAACCTGAAAAAACGTCCTTAAAGAACAACCTAAAATATCATATGTTTTGTTTTTCAATTCAAAATGCAAATTTTTTATTTAGTAATAATTTTTTTAATTACTATTTATATTGAATGTTGATAATTTGCATTTAATCTCATAACAGGATTAAACTGAATGGTGCACATCTGCAGTGATACTTTTTTTCTTCTTTTTTTTTTACCAAACTTGACTTAAATTTAACAAAAATGTTTCTGCCATTGTCATCTGGTGGTCATTATTTTTATTTTTTTATTAAAATAAAATATTCTATACTCTTTGAGCTTTAATGACAATTCAATTCCCACCATACATAAAGCACAAATTTTGTCAAACATCCAAAACATTACAAGAAAATCATATTCAACAACAAATAGAAGCACATTGTCACCGAGCCATGGGGCCTATTGCACAAAACTAGGATAAGGGATTAAGCCGGGATAAATTGATGATCTTGTCATCTGTATGCAAAATTTAGTACACCGCTGTCATGTAAACTTACCCTGAAGGCACACTCACACCAAGAACGATAACGAAAGATATATTAAACTGTATATTAGCGGTTAAATTGAGCCAGGATCATCAAGATATCCCGGCTTAATCCCTTATCCTAGTTTTGTGCAATAGGCCCCTGGTATCAAAATTGGCAAAATACTGATATTGTACTGGACCACAAAACCAGTCATAAGGGTAAATTTTTTTACATTTAGATTTATACATCATCTGAAATCTGAATAAATAAGCTTTCCATTGATGTATGGTTTGTTAGGATAAGACAATATTTGGGTATATACTAGATACAACTGAAAATATTGAGAAAATCTCCTTTAAAGTTTTCCAAATGAAGTCCTTAGCAATGCATATTACAAATAATAATATTTTTTTATATATATTTACAGTAGAAATTTACAAAATATATTCATGGAACATGATCTTTACTTAATATCCTCATGATTTTTGGCATTAAAAAAAAAATCTATAATTTTGACCCATACAATGTATTGTTGGCTATTGCCACAAATATACCCGTGAGACTTATCACTGGTTTTGTGGTCCAGGGGTCACATATAAAAACAAATACAAACAAAAGGTTTACGCCATGTATGTACTCGCTTTAGATAGGTCATCTAGCTAAACGTGTGCATGGGGGTGTTTGAGTAAATCAAGGCCTCCGCTTGCCACTCTTCACACACAGCTGAGTTGTTGACTTTAGCTTGAGTGTTATATACAGAATCGGGTACAAGTTCCTGAAGCGCCTACACTCTCTCTCTTTCTGTCTCTTTTATGACTAGAGATTCTGGTTGGCAGACGCTTTTCTTGGGGCCATTACACTTTGAATGTGGCTTTGAAACAAATCAGCCCAGCCTGTAGGCATACAGAGAAACAGAAAGAGAGAGAGGTGAAAGAAGGACAGGGATAAAAGAAAGGTAGAATAAAAAAAACAACAAAACAGCATGTTAAGAGAAGGGATGATATTGATCAAAGATTAAAAAGAGAGAGAGAGATGAAGTAACAATGAAATAAGAACGCAAAAAAAGGACTGTGAGAGAGAGAGATATGATTGACAGAGAGTGTATTGACAGTGTAATCTCTCTTTCTACCTCCTCTACTTCAACTCTCACCAACTGGCAGACACATCTCCAATTTCACCCTCTTGAGCGCTAAAAGACATCTCCGTACAGCTCCTCTCTCCCTGCAGGCACATTCTACCTGTCAGATCAAACAAACGCCAAACTGACTCCACTCTCCCTTCCGAACGAGAGGGGGAGGAATGGCTAAAGGGAGGGGGGAAGGAAGTGAGGGGTAAAAAATTAATAAGTTTGCACCCCTTACGCAGGCCAAGACAAAGAGATCTTGTTTGATGTGGAGGAGGGAAAATAAGATCCTGGGCAGAGAGCGGTAGTGAGCTCAGGTATTCAGTCAGTCTCACTTCTGCTCTCAAAACACACACACACACACAACCAGCTATTCTCTTACTGCTAATTCACTTGCTCTGGCTCAGATCAGTACAGATCCATTTGCAAGTTGCAAAATCTTTGACTTGATCCGGGCCTAGAATCATGCTTCTTTAGGTAGGAATGTGCAAAAAGACACTACCGTTCCAAAGTTTGGGGTCGGGAAGACTTTTAAAAATGTTTTTCAAAGAAATCTTTTATCCTCACAAGGGCTGCACTTATTTGCCCAGAGCCGCTGCTGCTGCACAAAAGGGTGAGATTGGTGGCGCTGTTTTGAAAACTAGTGTAAACAGAGAATAAAAGTATTCTTGAAGAGAATGGATTTTGAGTTCTTGTTATCATTGGTGTCTGAGAACAGATTTATTCTCATGTTTACTTCATTTCTTTACACAGAATATAATTTCTATTAATTTTCATTATGAGATGTGAAAAGCTTGAAACAGCATTTCGGTCTAGATCCGTCAATCATATTACGTGATCATAACTCCTGCCCTTCTGGATGACGACGTCCTGTATATTTTCTCATTCTCAGTTCCATATATTATCACATGAGAGAAAAGTTTCTACAGATGAAACATGAAGCCAAATAGATATATGATTTTATCTTGACATATGTTCTGTAGGTTTTTAAACCGGCTCTGTGTATTTGTATTTTTATTACAATAAAGGATGTTTACATGACAAATGCTAGGCAGGTGTAGCATTCAGTCCATTACAAAACACTACAAATAATGCATATCTGCCATTTATATAATCAAAATACACTTTAGATCACAATTGGACGTTATTACAAGCACTCGATGATGGTTTAAAGTGAGTTTTGTGCTCATTAATTGCTTCAGCTTTGATGCACCTGTTCCCCAGCTGTGATTATATATTGTATATCTCATAAGGTCTCGTAAGCATTATAGATTGTTTGTGTTTCTGGTGTAGAACCAAACTTTATTTATAATAATAATAATAATAATGAATTTTTTTTGTAATGCACTTTACAATTTACTGTTGAATGTTGTGCAGCGAATGAGGTTAAAGCCAAATGGAAAAACCTATGAGATAGATATAATTTAATTAGAGATTGTCTAAACCAGATGTTTTAGAACTTGCCAAAGACACCCAAATAAGATGATTCCTCCGTGAAGGACAACCTTCCTAAAAAAAATTACATGATAGCCTGAAGAGCATTTCCAGTTTAATTACACATTTTTGTGTAGTGTATAATTTTGTTCCAGAGCTGTTAACTTTGACGGCCATAAAAATACATAATTTACATTTATTTATTGGATTAAAATAATAAACATATAAAAATAAAGAGATAAGTTTCGGACTGTCAGCAGAGCTACTGTAAAACCTTCTCTAAGGAGTCGTAGTTCTGAATTTAACTCCTTTAAAGCACCATGGCTATATATAGGAATTCAGATAAACTACTTATTTGCATCACTATTTCATCATTGACCAAGCTGATGCATACCTGATTCTTCTTTGTTCTACAGGTAATGCGCTTTAAAACTGTGGTGCTGCAGTGGAAATCCTACAGGCTTCCTCACGTGTCTCTCTCCTACACCACACTCGCTTTCAAGTGTAATGACACGCACACACACACACATATGAAACTAGACAGAGGCGCACATGCGCACACAAAACACACACAAAAAAATGACAAAGACACACAGGTGACGCAGCTTGCTTCTTACACCCTGGCTGGAGGCTTGCAGACGCACCGGTCTGACCACTCACACACACCCTGCTCTGCCAACCTCTGTCACACTGCTCTTCCTGTACCGAGTTCTCAGTGGCAGAGGAGGGGGGGGGAAACTGAAAAACACCTTGTTGACTTTGGTTCTCGGGTGTCACCTCACCTACACAGAATGTATTAGTAACTCCTGAGAGTACCTTGTGTCAGCCTGTTCCATTTTGAGATCGCACGCACACCCAGGCAGCCATTTCAGGTTGCTGAAAGCCTGCATTCTCGAAAAAGTCAAGCCGAGATGAACTTTCAAAGCATTCAAGAATTTGAGCTGCAGAGAGTCTAAGGCTGTCGAATCCAGCGGCAACCGGTGTGCCTGATTCATGTCAGCCTGTGAAGGTCACATTTTGGTTTTCACACCAGAAAGTTAAGTGGAAGAACCTAACAAAAACGTTGCAAAAAATCACACTTACATGAATGACACTACACAATCTTCTTGTCTCATCTTATCTCTTTTACAAACACCTTCCCTCCTTACTCAGAAAAGAAACAATCGCAAATGCAAACAGTTTTATAGTGATTACATTAAATGGAGAGTTAACAGAGATACTGACATCTGATCCTCAAGTAATATTTGGGTGGAGTTTAGGAGATTAATAGAGATGCACCAATATTTACATATCTTTTTTTAATCTAAATAATTTTGTATTAAACACAAAAATTGTTTCTGAAACTCTTTAAAGACAATTATCTGATCTTTGATATCACATTTATTATAACAAATCAATACAAAGATGAATAATAAAATAACGAGATGCACCAATACAAAATTTTAACTAAATAGGTTAAAATTAACAACGGACTTGCAACTATGAGATTCGCTACTATTTATTTTCAGATATAATAATTGCACTCAAATAAAAACTTAAATGTTTGTATAGCCTACAACTCCTCTCTAGTGTTTTTGAGGCCAAACAAACTGTGAACATTGGCTACCATTCCTGGCGTAAATGCAACCTTAAGTGACATTGTTCACAAGCCATTTTGTTGACGTGTCCCGCGGAAACCACCATTAAGATTTGGTAGCTATGACAAGGATTTTCTCCACACACACTAAGACGTGTTAACAGTGTCCTTATAAATCTGTCTGAGGTGGATGTGGTGGATTATTTGTATGAACAATAAGTGTGATAAATCTGTGGTTTTATCATGTCCATCTTGCTCAATCTGAGTTGTGCCTGACTCATCCACTTTCCCTGCAATATTTCTTGTCAAAATCACAAGGTTGCAACTTCTGGTTGCCAATTACAGACACTGGGAAATGTCACTTCATTCTGTAGAGGCCAAGGAATTCCTAGCCAAAATTCTGCTCAATTCTCAAATATTTTTTGAAGATTTTGTCCTTGTCGTGGTGCTGAGGTAATGCATTCCTGTCCTGATTTACAGCAAGGCTGTGCTTTACCATCAGACGTGGTTTCTATTTCTTTGTTATTTTCAGGTTGTTAAGTCTGGAGATGCGACAGTAGGAATGTACTTACTGTAACCCGAACCCAAAGTGCAAAATATTGTCAAGGTGATGTAAGACATGCAGAATTTGCTTCTCTGGCTGTATATTGTAGGAAGAGGATTCATTCAATGATGGGAAAACAGTCCCTCTGTGCTTCACAGCCCATAGAAATGTAACATGATAGGTTTGTTAGCATGTGTTTATTTTGGGTAAAACAATAAATGTAACCCTCAATCATACGGCATAAAAAGCACAATTACAAGCTGCCACAAGCAGCTTTCAATGAACAACAGCAGTAAAGGAACCAGCATTTAACAGTGAAGGAAACTTGTGTGTGTGTGTGTGTGTATATTTTAAACTCTGCAACCACAACAATTGGATGCATTTTACCGTTTTTCCCCTTTAACTGCTTTTTAAAATCCACTTTGCATAGTTTTTCCTACATTCAGAGGCGGTTTTAAATGCACCACAAACATACACACACACACACACACACACACACACACACACACACACACACACACACACACACACACACACACACACACACACACACAAACACAAAGCAATCATTACGACCCACACTTTTCAGTGTACTGTGGGAGGACTCCAACTCTGTCAGGAGAGCAGATTTGGCAATATTAAATACTTTGGGTGATCTAATTTCATTACTGCTGTGAAGAAATTAAATTTAGGCAACACTGCTTTGTGCAAAATAGTCTCGCCACTGGATTCTCATTGAGCTTCAGACAGTGGAGTTTAAATCTCATCGTCCAGTCTTACCTGCAGTAGCCTGTTCCATTGTGAAAGGTGATACAGGTAGCATTGTTCACACAGGGCTTCACGGGGTCCACACACTGCAGAGCTGAGAAGAAACATGAACACTCAAATTAATATTTCAAGTTAAATGATGTACAAATATTTAATTTAAATGTACATATAAATAAACATAAAAATATAAGCATCATATTTTATCTATAATTTAATAGCACAGTGAATATTTAGAGGTGCTCCAGCAGGGCTCAACTAGTCAAGTCTTTTGTTGTTTCACTGCATCCGAAAAGTATTCACAGCGCTTCACTTTTTCCACATTTTGTTATGTTACATCCTTATTCCAAAATGGATTCAATTCATAATTTTTTCCTAAACTTTACAAACAATAACCCACAATGACAACGTGAAAAGAAGTTTGTTTGACAAAAGTATTCACATCTTTTGGCATGACACTCAAAATTGATCTCAGGTGCATCCTGTTTCCACCGATCATCCTTGAGATGTTTCTACAACTGGACTGGAGTCCACCTGTGGTTAATTCAGTTGATTGGACGTGATTTGGAAAGGCACACACCTGTCTATATAAGGCCCCACAGTTAACAGTGCATGTTAGAGCACAAACCAAGCCACAAAGTCCAAGGAATTGTCTGTAGACCTCTAAGACAGGATTGTATCAAGGCACAGATATGGAGAGGGGGACAGAAAAAGCTCTGCAGCATTGAAGGTCCCAATGAGCACAGTGGCCTCCATAATCCGTAAATACAAGAAATTTAGAACCACCAGGACTTTTCCTAGATCTGGCCGCCCAGCCAAACTCTGCAATTGGGGCAGTTTCGAGCAAAGACTGTGAATACTTATGTACATGTGATTGTTTTATTTTATTTATTTATTTTAAATTTGCAAAGATTTCAAACAAACTTCTTTCATTATGGGGTATTGTTTGAGGAAAACAATAATGAATTTTAACCATTTTGGAATAAGGCTATCACATAACAAAATGTGAAGCGGTGTGAATACTTTCCGGATACACAGTAAATTAACATTGTTTTCAACGACAGCAGTACTGTCACTTTAAGAGCTGCCAGTATCCAACATACTGTAACACACGTTTAAAAAAAAAAATGTTTATGTTCACTTAAGATATAACTGACTATGTTTCACACTTGCCTATTAGGGCTGGGTATTGACACAAATTTCACAATTCACAAGATTCCCAAGCTTGCATTTCGATTCGATTTCAATTCCGATTCGATTCAATAGCGATTACGTTGGATATATATCAGGTACAATGCAAGGCAAATTTTCACACGGAAAACAAATCTCTTAACTAATGCTGTAAACATTAGCCTACTATAATGTTGAAAGTAAAAATGAACTGATTTGTATACAAACTATATATAAATTATATATAAATATATATATAAAAAAATTATAACTATAAAGTTATATGAAATATAAACATTTAAATGGTGGCTGTCATAAAAACTTGCCAGATTTATTCAAACATTCATTAATATTGAAGAACAAAAAATTTTATGAATATGTAATATGGTGCATATATTTAGCAAAATTCTCCTCTCTGGAGTAAATTTTTCTAGCTGACTAACGAGTTTATGGACACAGGATATGGTTTTTCTGAGGTAAGTTACATTTCTGAGGTAAGTTACATAACTTAATACCAGTTATTTCGCTGTAACTGGTATTAAGATGGAAGAGAAGATCAGTTAATGTGCACTCCGCGCTGCCGCTTCTCTTGAGCCGAGCTTCGCCAGAGCGATCGCACGCCACAAAGCAGTATTTATGTTTTTGAATTTTGTAATAAAATGGACGTAATTTTAAATCTGAGACTTTGTTTCATATCAATAGTAACAGATTATTGCGATGTATTGGATGGGAGACCGTACAATGTTCCGTTCATCAACTGAAAACAGGATGACTCATCGATTTTTGGGATTTAAGAATCGATATCGGTTCGTAAAAATGAGAACCAATTAAAATCGAGAAATTTGACAATTGTGTGTGTATTTGTCCATTAAAGCAACTCGCTGTCTGAGAGGCAGCTTTCTTGGCTAGCAACTTCTTGTAATTAACATCTGAACATTTTATTTATATAGGTTGTCACTGAAAGTGGTAAAGGGTAGGGGTAAACATAAATAAAGCTGGAGTTGAGGAGATTTGCATAAAAAGCATAAAAAGCATTAAAAGAGTTTGGTCTATAAACGTTTGATATTGTTTGATGTTTTGAGTTTTGAACACTGACCCAATAAAAATTATGATAAATATGGCTGACAACTAAATGATCACAGATTTAACACTGCATCCCTAATTCATACAATCAGGTGATTGTATTACAAACTGGTTCTTAGTATAAAAAAAAAAAAAACTGCTTTATGTTGTCAGGATGTTACAAAGAGTGTGGCAAAATTCTCCTGATGACACAAAGCAAAGGAAAAAAGCTGCTGTAGATTGTAACCACACCACTCAATCTGATACAAACACTACAGACAGTGGAGTTGTTGGGGGGAAAAGGTGAGAGACAAAGTGGCAGAGCAACAAAGGTGAAGAAAAAACAACTTGTAACCCTTTATGTGTAAAGTTCATTCAAGATGGAAATTCCTAACTGATCAGAGACTTTCACCCATTTCTTCTCAAAATACAGGAAGCATCTGGACACGTATGAACATCTTGCTGTAACATAACTAAGCAAAGTCAACAAACTCATTTGAAATGTATATACATACCCAGTTTATCAAAGATTATGTTTAGACTACATCTTAAAACCTTTAAACTCTTGATTTATACAGTCAGTTTAACAGCACCTCAAGTGCATTTCTGCAAATAGAAGTAAGCCCTAGCTCACACTTCCCTTTGAGACACTAGGTGGCAGGTCATTTGACTTCAGTGCAGCACAGACACTAAGTAACATAGTACTACAGCTCAAGACAGGAAGTGCATTGAGCGCTAATACCAACTTCCTGTACTTTGACCGGGCCTCAAAATATCCCTGTGTGCAAAAGTGTAGAAAAAGCAAGCAAGGCCTGGGCATAAAGCCAACAGCTAAAACTGGGGCTTTACATAAATGCCGCAAAGCTCTTTAACTTTGAGCCCGGCTACATGTAGTTAATAACACTTGGAAGTCTAACACTCAAAAACAGAATTTGAGAATAAAATGACAAGTCTTGAGCACTGTAAAAAATGATCAAGAACATTGTGTGATAAAGACAAGACTAGAACCTGAATTTATGGATCTTAAATCTCAGAGAAAAGACATGTCACAGGCTCATCACACCATTTACAACACACCAGCTGCCCAAAACAAACACCATTACATAATTAAATGAAACCTTTTAAATCATGCAAATGGAGTTTGAAAATGTGGTGGATGTGGTCTTCTCATCAACTCACATCTTCATTTGGCCAAACAACTTTTATTGTGCAGATAAAAACAACACCTACAACCACAATTGCAAACGTTCAATAGCAAATCAACATAGTGACTACAAAAAGCATTCAACAAATTGGAATTTTTCATGCTACAAGAATGAACCGCAAAGGATTTACTTATGCTTTTTTGACACTTCACAGAAAATATTATTTATACATCATCAATATCTGTTCACTTCCACGATTTAGTACGATTGTGTTCATATCAGCAGTGAACCATACCAGTGTTCACATGAATCATACCCCAGACTAGGGATGTGCGCAACGACTAAATTTCATAAGCGTTTAAACAGAAATTGTGTAATCGTCTAGTCTAACCCTGTCCAGTCTGTATATGTGATCCATTTGAAAGACCACTTAATCAATGAGAAGTCAAATCCCACACTGAATGGTGCTTAAAATTTCACTTAAGCAACATTAGCCATTATAAACATAATTCAAGGCAACAGAGTCAATAGCAGGACCAATACGTTCAAACCTAATAGCCTACTATTGACCGATTTCCTTAAATAAAAGTTAGTCTACATAAGCCACCACGTTAAGGTATTGTTGTTTGTTACCACGGCAACCACTTGGGTGTCAGGGTTTAAACGCACTTATTGTGTATGAAAAGTATCTATACAAATGACTGGCGGCAAAATCACAAGAAAAGCTTGACGTGTACTGATTAGGGCTGCCACTAACGACTATTTTTATATAGATTAATCTATCGACTAATTTTTTACAATAATTTTCACCAATTTTACTTAAAACATATAATTTAACTTGCAACTTTGGCATTCAGTGGTGTACTATAAAAAATATAATATAAAAATATAAAATATATATCAATCATGTTGACATTCACTAACCTTTCACTATTCTCAACAGGTTGGGATGACCAAAATCCTATTTCATGATACGAGTAATTTAATTCAATCTTAATCTTAATTTAATTTAATCTTTTAAATGTAATTTTACAATATAGATATTTCATTTTATGTATTTTATGTTTAAATAAGCCAAAATGACAAAAACAGTGCTTTATTTTCAGCTACAGTATAGCTCTAATTAACAGTAGTTAATAATTCAATAAAGAAATTAAATAATCAAATGTAAAAACAAAACTGCCTGCATAGTCACTCTGTAAATGAACTATGCACTGATTCTTGGTAAATATATCAAATGTATTCAGTCAAGCATGGGGTGATTTTCTATTTTCTTTTGTTGTTTGATTAACATTAAATCACACAGAATATTAGGTCTGGCCCTTTAAAGGAACACTCCACTTTTTTTTAAAATAGGCTCATTTTCCCCTTGAGTTAAATAGTTGAGTTTTACCGTTTTTGAATCCATTCAGTCGATCTTTGTATCTGGCGGTAGAACTTTTATGCTGGGTACACACCAAAAGATTTTTTACATCTTATAAGATTTTCAAAATGTGATAGACCACAAACATGAGGACAAATAATCCTAGATTTAACCGTTTTGCTCCTATAGTGTGTGGTGTGCCATGATGTGACAAAGACAGCACACCACACACAAACAGATTTTCAACCAGAGTCCCGACTGTAAACACAGGAAATCACGCAAAATCTCACGAGACCGTTTTTTATAAAGTAATGAAAATGTCCTGGTTTTCATTATATTCCATTAAATTGACCGGCACCGCTGCAAAATCTTCACATGATTAGTAATATCACGACATTGTAAAAGCACAACAGCCAACGTCATCTTGGAATAAACACAAATTTAGTCTGCTTACACTTTAGGGCTGTGATAATAATCTTATTTTATTTTCGCTTCCAATGATTATACAAAGAAGATATGAGGTAAAACTATTATAAACTATATCCGCGTGTCTAGCGCAAATTCCTTCCCTCCTCAGCGCGCGCTGTCATTTCTCCCTAAACATAAACTTAACGTCAGACTCAGCACAATGTGTGATTGTTGTCAAATGCAGTCTCCAATTGCAGGACGTGTTTGATCAAATTAAAAGAACTATAATCCGCGCAATAGACGCTGTTTCCAAGGTGTGTGTGTGTGTGTGTGTGCGTGCGTGCGTGCGTGCGTGTGTGTGTGTGTGTGTGTGTGTGTGTGTGTACATATGCTTCTTGTGCGCGATTAAACCATCAAATAGGCTACACAACAAATAGCCTATATGTCAATTCGGTCTTAAAGGGCAGCATCTAATAAACCTGCCATTAATGTGAATCAAACAACAAAAGGAAAAGAGAAAATTACTCGCAGCTCTTGCATGAATAACTTTAGTTTTAATAAGTAATAATAATTAATCTATCAACAGTGAAAACTATGCAATGTTATTTTACATTTCATTACTTGACTTCACAAGATTCTTTATTTTTATTTTTTTAGATTTTTAAAGTTTCTTTGATTAATAAAAAGTTAAAAGGATCTGAATGTAATATTTAACAATATTAAGCTATTGTTTTGTTCTGTATTTTTGATTAAATAAATGCAGGCTTGATATGCATAAGAGACTTATGTTGCAAAAACACAAAATATTATCCAAACTTTAATACACACACACACACACACACACACACACACACACACACACACACACAGGCCTACTACATATATATGACGGCATATATGGAGACAGCGGGAACATGGTCTGTACATGTTACACTTTATGCTGCGCCGACCGCGCTTCTGTATTCCCTCAGTGTGCTTTCTGATTGGATATTATTGCGTTTCACGTGAGTATGCGCGCGTTTGTCCTCGGGGTTCCCCCCACACATCAGGATTTCTGTTGTGAACATGTTGAATATTTACGATTCGCGATCGGGACATCTCCGACGTTCTTCCGAGCAGGTTCGGACACTCTTAACACACTTCACACCAAAGGAAAATCTGATAAGATAATCTTTAGAACCATCAAGATAATCGGGACAGAGCAAAGATTGTCGGAAGGGGGGAAATCGGCCCAAAATAAGCATGATTATCTTTTGGTGTGTACCCAGCATTAGGATAGCTTAACATACATCATTGATTCTAATCAGTTCATTAGCATTACCACAGACACTTTCAATATTTTTCCTGTTTAAAACTTGACTTTTCGACAGTTACATTGTGTGCTAAGACCAACTGAAAATGAAAAGTTTCGATTTTCTACACCTATAGGGCTAGGAACTACTTTCTCATTCCTGCGTAATAGTCGCGGATCTTCGCGGCCGTAGAGATGATTGCGTTCACTCGCACGCCGCACTGCCCCTTAAACTGACGCACATATACTGTGATCTGTCACGTCAGAGTGTCAAAACGCCATTTATAGTTTGAATTTCGTGATAAAATGGACAGAATAAATAATATGTTTGTGTGGGAATTGGGAACTCAGATTATGTGTTCCGCACGTAAAACAAGCCTACAGTTAAAGATTTCATTCAGTACCGTTCAAAACACACGTGCACCTTACCGGAAGTCCTGTAACGAAACTGTTCGGAAGGAATACGGTACCATTAAACCCCTACTTATGAAATAAATTTTTGGGGATTACTGTGTAAAAATCTGCATTTACTTTGACATTAAAGAGTCTTCTTTTTATCAGAGAGCACTGTGCCAAATTAGGTCCACTGTGATCCAATGCTGTACAACAAGAAAACATGAAAAAGTCCAAGCAAGATGAATACTTTCTATAGGCACTGTGTTCAGAATGCAGTGTCGTGCCACGCATTTAATGTCCTGTGAGGTCAAAGCCTGCAACTGGAGAAGGCGTTTGGTTGCACCCCTTTTTGGCAGCAACTGTGGTGGGAAATATTTGGGAGAAGTGGCTAAGCTGAGTGTGAAATTGTGCTTTCACAGAGATTTAAGAGCCAAGGGGAGGGGAACTGGAGTGCTGGAGATATGAGAGGGAAGAATAGAAGGCAGGAGCAGGAGTCAAGTGTGCTCAAGATGGCAAGAGGCAATAATGGAGAACAGAACGAGAGTGAGTGTGGCTGGGGAACCAAAGGACACTGGATTGTGAATGCACTCTTATATAAATATATTTTTTTAAATAAATGTACATTTACAGCACATTAGTTCAGGAAAAAAAATCTAATTGTTGTCTATCTAACATCTAAAAGGAATAGCTGCATGAGGTGAAGCTGAAGAGTGAAGGAACACCAGTAAACTGAAGCCCCTTCTATATGGCACATCCTATATGAGATGAATCATAAACGTAACATTTTTGTATTCGCACAAAAGGATGCAAATGCAAGTGAATTTGATTTATGATACTCCCGTTGTGGATGTGCTCATCCTGTAACAACTTCTCTATCAACTAAAGCATAAAGAATTCACATTTTAACATTTTATAGTGTTCTCATTGTAATGTGCAATAATTATTATGTGTGGCTGATTTGCGCTGCACATCTCGCACTTGACTGTATTTTCATCTGCTTTAGCAAGTGATTCCAGACGGCCTGCGTTTTTTAATCCTACTGCTGAAAAAATTACGAGCAAAAATAACACTGCTGGATTATTAATAGGGGTGTAACAATATATCATGTCACAATATATCGCAATACAAAAATGGAACAATATGTATTGTTGGATCGTGACAATCTGTATTGTGTATAGTTCACCCAAAATGAAATTACTCTGAGAAAAAATTGAGTTAAGGGTTTTAGTGTCAGTTCTATATTAAACTGCTATATATATATATATATATATATATATATATATATATATATATATATATATATATATATATATATATATATATGTTGAATATAAATGTATAATATGCAATGGGGGAATAATTATATTACTTTTTACTATCAGGACCGATAATGCCAAATGTCTCATGTTAAAGTGGCCTACGTTATTTTAAATATCAAAAATCTAGTCAGTGATTTATTTTTTTCGAAAATAATTCTGTATTTTCAGCTTCAGAATCGTGAATATTTTTATTCTGGTGTCACCATTGCCCTGTGCATTGAGTTACCAGAACCAAGTCCAAGCCTATTTATTTCCACCCCCCATGTAATGCCAAATTTAGCATTTCAATCAACAGTACACCTTTTACCATATGTCTTGGAGTATCGTATTGTGAGTTCAGTATCGTGATATGTACCGAATCGTGACATTAGGGTATCGTTACACCCCTAATTATTAATAATATCAAGAAGCATCTAAAAGGAATATGACAGTCTCTAATAACCCAATCATAGTCAATAATGTCATTTGAGCTACCACTGAAGTGTAAATGAACACCAGTAAACTGAAGTGCTTTGCAAGCAGGTAAATAAACTCGACCAAATGCATCCTATATGAGATGATTAATCCTATGAGATTATTCAGACAACATAAAAGTACTAAATTAGATCTGCATAAAAGGATGTGAATGCACATGAAACTGACCATGCTTGTCTCTGAATGAGTTACTCCTGTTTTGGATGTGCTCTTCCCTTAAAAAAAAGGCTGAAACACGGGCAACTAATGCACAAACTTTATAACTGTTCTTATTAAAATGTAATGTATATGGCAGAATGGCACTGCACAGCACACCTTGCACCCAGGCATTATCAAATCCATAGTTTCACTTTATTTCACCAGTCTGGACGGCATGCTGTCTAAAGCCCAGGGTATACTTCAATTTCCGCGTCTGGATGCATCTCGCTCACAGTTGTGTCTGCACAGCTTTCAAAGTATACTCAACCTGTTGTAGACGCACCATGCACATGGTCTCAAAATTTGGGCTGCACGCAGGCGGGGTGTGCGGATGTCCATTAACCCTCCTGATGACGAAAATGACCTCATGCGGGCGGTGCGCAGACGGCCCAAGTATACTTTGGGCATAACACTTACCAATCAGACCTCAGGTAACGCCCAAAATGTTGCAATAATCAGTCAGAAAATACAGAAATTATTATTTTTTGTCTAAGATCATCGTTTTTATGATCAAGCGTCACCATCACATCAAAGTACTCAAGTACCTGAGTATCTGTGCACATCCCTAATTGTTACATTTTGAATGAACTTCGAACGATAGTTAGAAAGGAATTACACTGTTTTCTGTAGATTAATATATATATATATATATATATATATATATATAATGCTTGAACAAATGTATATGCAATGGGGAATAATTATATTACTTTTTACTATCAGGACCGATAATGCCGATGTCTCATGTTAAAGTGGCCTACGTTATTTTAAATATCAAAATCTAGTCAGTGTTGTTTTTAAATACATGATCATGTATTTCATTATTAAAACTAAATAATTTAATCTTTTCTGAAATAGCATTAAAGTTCAGTAAGTGCATATAAAGCCATCAAACAGACATGAGAGAACAGTTTTATGTGACTAAATGATTTATAATAAAGAAAAGTCACTATCTCTGACTTATTCATAGCAGCAACATTTCATATTTGGAAATTGCAAAATAGACACATGTGAAAAAACACCCAGTATAAAACCTTATATAATAAAGTATTGTCACATCTGAGTACTGTGGTTAACCAATCAGGAGCCTGCTTGCTGCTGTCACGTGGTCAAGTGACGTGAGGAGAAACCCTGCATAACTAAAGATACTGATATTTTGTCACTAAATGTAGTTTTAATGCTTTTCAGTTGATAACGTAGTTGCTTAAAGCGAAATTATGTGGTTTATTTGTAAAGACAGCGCCTATTTATAATATATTGTATTTATAATAATCTTGCGTTTTGAGTTGTGAGCTCCAGGCGATCAGCGGCGCTCAGCGCTTATTAACCCCAGCGAGCTGCCTCTCCTCGGCCAGTCCTTCAGCGTTTGCCGCTGGCTGGATGTCTCTGTAGTGGTTAAACATGACATATAATTCGTCTTGTGTAAATCTAATGGGCGATCTTTGGTCTAATGAATCTATTGTTGTCTACCAAATCATTTTGACTGAGGGCAAAGTAAAGTTTCATAACTTTAAATGTATTTTTTTTTGCAGTGAAGATAATCCAGGTAGTGCGTTGGCTGTACCACATTTGTGTGGCTGTTAATGCTTAATTTTTTTTTAATGAAAATGAAAAGAGGCAGAGTGGTGTTTTATGACATTTTTCTGCTGGAGCGTCTTGAACGCGCGTCTATTTCGCTTCAAATGCTCGATTTCTACGCGCGTCCAAATCGCTGCGGACGTGCGAATGGATTCAAAATGTTCACGCGCGTCAAACTAGACGCGATTTTTTATTCGCCGTGAAGCGCCACACCGCCACCACATGAAGTTTGGAGGTACTGCCACTCCGGGAAGCCAAAGCGGTAAACAGCCACAATGTAGATATGAATTTAAATATTGGGATCAAATATCGATACTTGGAGACAGCGTATCGATAACGTCTCGCGGCCGGAAATATTGCGATAAATCGGCATATCGATTTTTTGGCCCACCCCTAGTGAATATCCTGTTTAGTTTTGTACTTTTGTAATATAATACAGTACTTTAAAGGAATATTTAATCCAAAAATTAAAGACTTGGACATAACTTTCTTATTCTAATGTCATTTCGAACCAATATGACTTAAAACATTGTGAAGGTATTTTGATAAAAGTTTCATGCAATACAATTTTTTGTCCATGCAATTAAAGTAAATGAGGTCCAAAACCATTGACCCAACTGACTTTCATTGCATGGACAAAAAATATATTTTTTTAAATATTTTTAAAAATAAATAAATATTAAATATTTTTTAATATTTATCAATTTCACAATATTTACCTGAATAATTACTTGGAAAAACTTGAAGCTGTGGTCACTTAATTGAAAAATACTTGATGGCTATGTGCCATCATTTTAATTTTATTTGTTTGTTATACTAAAATTTAATTGTTTTCAATAACATACAGGTTTTTTCTGTGGTATTGAAATTAGTATCAAGAGTTGTGGAATTGAACTGGTGCTGCTACTGACTACTGAAACTATGGTATTGTGGCAATATTTATTTTCTAACAGTGTGGTCACAAAGTCTCATGGGCAAACATTATGAAGACAAAACAAGAGAATGTAGAGGAGTGAGACACAAGTTAAGGGTGAGGCTTGCAGAGAGGGAGGCTCGGCCCTGACTGGTCTGACAAGCTCCCTGTATGCTTCATCAAACTGCCGGAGAGGAAGTTCTCAAAGGATTTTGAGACAGGCTTTCAGAAATGAACACTTTGTAACTCCTCTTCACTTCCAGGCCAACTGAAGAGGCGTTTTTAAATCCTGTACGACCTTTTAAAACTCATGCACATCTAAACTTGGGATCTGCCTACTGTAAACAAGGCACTTGCACTGAAACCTGCACACCTCCTGCGATCAACATTCTGGCCGGAAGTCAACATGATTCATTGCATCCCTGATCTGTGATCAGACTCTACTCTGAACCGCCTAATGAGTAATAATCAGACAAGCAGTAGGGAAAAGTCTCTCTATGGGCATCTGCTCTTCACAAGACAAATTCACTGTGTTTATTGTGAGTTTCCTCACAAGCAAACAACAGCCAAAACTTTCACACGAACTCTGTTTAGAGTAACCAGGCTGTGATTAACCAACATTTGTGTGTGTGTGTGTGTGTGTGTGTGTGTGTGTGTGCTGTCCCTGAGGTGTGTGTGTGTGTGTGTGTGTGTGTGTGTGTGTGTGTGTGTGTGTGTGTGTGTGTGTGTGTGTGTGTGTGTGAGCTTACTGGCACTGAACACTTGATGTACGGTCAGAGCTAACTAAACCTGCCTTTTATTAAAAAGTGCAGTCCTATGCCTTCATCCCCTACTAAATGCAGGATTGGGATCAGGGACTCTCTAGAATATTAGATAGACAATTACAAATGTGCAAAACTATATATTTTCAACAAATATGTAGTTTTGTGTTTCCTGACCTGAACCACTGGTTTCGAAGGTGCACCTGATCCCGATCGGACGCTTTTCTCAGGCAGTTTTTGCATAACATGCATTCTTGCATTAAAAAACAGCTAGACGGAGCGCAACAAAATGGAACAGAACTATTTTTAACTAGACAATATTGAAAAAAAACAGCGCATGATGCAATGCAATAGTCAAAGATGGCTGTCTGTTATGGCTATACCAGAGTTGTATTGAAGAGGTTGAATTTAAAGATGGAACTTACCAAAGAGGGTTTTACCATGCAAACTGTCAAACCACTAAAACACAACCTTCAATTTAAAGCATCATTACAAATATACGTTTAATACAATATATATATATAAAACAAGATGCAATGCAAAGCCAAAGACATGTTGAAATGTGTCTATCTTTCTATCTATCTATCTATCTATAATGGGACGTACTCCAGGGAACCAAGTACTCACCACAATTCTTTGACTCCCTCTTTCTACATCTTGAACTCACGAACTCTTTCCAATCTGTAGTCTGCATTTCTCATTCTCTGTCTCTCTTTCAGATGGATCTCCAATAGTAACGTGACCAGATGTGAAAGCATGACTCTCTCAGAGCTGGTAAGAAAATCAGTTGCAAAACATCTACATAGCAGATTCATAACCCAATGTGTGTGCATGCACGTGTGTGTGTGTGTGTGTGTGTGTGTGTGTGTGTGTGTGTGTGTGTGTGTGTGTGTGTGTGTGTGAGTTTACTGGCACTGAACACTTGGATGTACGGTCAGAGCCAACTCAAACCTGCCTTTAATAAAAAGCAGTCCTATGCCTTTTTATCCCCACTAAATGCAGGATTGGGATCAGGGACTCTCTAAACTACATTCAGTGACTTATAAAAACTGTTTTCAACACAAAATCTGTCTTGTATTAAATCTCAGGCTTTGCCGAGCTGAGGGAAATTAGTATTGAATACATAAAACAACTGTGATACAAAGAGCTGCCCACCACTACGCCCACAAAAACACATGAAATACATGGTTTATACAACTCCGTATCAGTCAGACGTAAGTGTTGGTAACATTTGATCTGCCTTTGACCATTACAACAGCAACAATAGAACTACATTTTAATCCTTTTGTGTTTTTTTAGCTCAGTTTAGGTGAAAAATTGTACTCTCAAGAAGTAATAGCACAACTCTTCTAAAACCATCCACATGGTGTATCATTCATGAATTCAAAACTCTAATCCTGACAATAAGCAATAGAAATAGTCATGCAAACAGCCCTAATAAGGTCAAGGAGTGTTTCAAACACAATCTGCTTCTCCTCCTTCCTGACGTGGATCAGGCAGCAGCATGAGTGTGTCGGAGCTCTTGCACAGAGCAGCTGGTTCACAGCTGTAAGCCTTGTTTAAAAGTACTGCCTCATCCCCGCGACCAAACCCAGAACCCAAGGGACATCTCTGCTCGTGTGTGTGTCTCTCTCTCGCTCCCTGTTAGTGCTAATAGCTGCTGAGAGAGATGGGGAAGTAATTATAGGAGTCTGATAGGGCTGGGTTGAGAGGAAAGTACTCGGTGAGTGAGCGAGAGAGAGAGAGAGAGAGAGAGAGAGAGAGAGAGAAGAGATTTATCGGCATTGGCCCACATCCATGCTGGACAGCAGAAGGAAGTTGTTCACACTGAGTGAGGAAGTAACCCCATTTCCTGGCGTTTCTGTATATACAGCAAGTGCTCTCTATTCTTTCAAACGTTAACATGGCAACAAACAATAAACCCTTCCTGAAGCCATCTGTAATGAGGCAGGGGGCGTAATTGCATACAGATTTGATGACATAAAGACAAAGGGAGGTTTTCAGTGGCGCTCATTAAATCTGTATGTCACATGTGGCTAAAAAGCACCCTGATTGTTTAATGATAGGCTGTGTCTAGTTTGGGAGGAAACCTGATAATTCTCAAAGCAACAACATTCCAATGAAAGTGTCCTGAGAGCTGGCTGTATGCTAACAACCCGAATGAACACTTTCACCACAAGTGAAGATTTTGTTTTATTTACTGTTATCGGTCGATATTAGAAAGACTACTTTTCAAAAGTTTGGGGTTGGTAAGATTTTTGTTTTATTCAGCAAGCATGCATTAAATTTGTCAAAAGTGACGGTAAAAACATAATGTTACAAAACATTTAAAATAAAACCTGTTCCTTTGAACTTTCTATTCATCACAGAATCCTCAAAAAACAAAAATATTTTCCAATATTGATAATAAGAAGAAATGTTTCTTAAGCACCAAGTCAGCATATTAGAAAGATTTCTAAGGATCTTGTGACACTGAAGACTGGAGTAATGATGCTGAAAATTCAACTTTGCCATATTTTAAAACAAAATAAACTACATTTCAAAATATATTCAAATAGAAAAGTTATTTTAAATGAAAGCATTTCACAATATTAAAATTTGTACTGTATGTGTGTGTGTGTGTGTGTGTGTGTGTGTGTGTGAGAGAGAGAGAGAGAGAGAGAGAGAGAGAGAGAGAGAGAGAGAGGGAATGCTTGAAACACCAGCAGCAGCATTCCTCCCTCTTCTTTTGAGCCTGCACGATCATTATATTGTCTTGTTTTTCTTTTTCTTTTTGATGAAGCTCTATTCTGGAGAGTTGGGTCTGACGATTGTAAAATTTAAGTCATAACGCTGACATTATTCCATCTCCTCAAAAAAGAGCTACTCTAATGCATTCTGCTTGTACAATGTCCACAGATGAAAACAAGCAGAATAACAGAACAAAATAATTTAAAACAAGAGCCAAAGCAAATACTTTACATTGTATCGGCATTTTTATATAGAATCAATACAGAAACAAACTATCTGTGAAAGGAGATACTAGTAACACTTGTGTGTGTGTGTGTGTGTGTGTGTGTGTGAGAGCAAGAGAGTCTCAACTGAGAGAGAGAGAGAGAGAGAGAGAGAGAGAGAGAGAGAGAGAGAGAGGAATGTGAAACACCAACAGCAGCATTCCTCCTCTTCTTGCGAGCCTGCAGTCATTATATTGTCTTGTTTTCTTTTAGACAATATAGTTTACAATTTCATTACAGCTTATCAATACCAAGCAAATTAAAATGTGTGCATCCCTAATCACAAGGCCATTGCAGATGAGAATGATTTCACATTACCCCATTATCTGATACACACAGTCTGAACTAAGGAGGAAATGAGGCTGCATGACATGGTATAGTTCTCAGATCAAGCCTGTAAAACTACTACATTCACACACACACACACACACACATACACACAGCTGGCACTGTGTATGTGTGTGTCTGGTGCCAGGCTTAGCACATTGCCATGTGGCAGGAATGCAGAACGTCTTAATTCCCACTTCATTTGTTAACCTGCTCTGGGGTTTTAATCCATGGATTTAACAAGCTTGAGCCTCTCACTCCTTTCTGGCCTCCCGCAGCATTCCCCTACAATCTTACAAAAAAAATGGCAATTTTAGGAGCTTCAATGCCTTTTACATGATCAGTCCAGGCCTCCACACAACACAGACGGGAAGTAAAAGGCATCTCCCATCATTCTTAAGCAAAACACTACAAGACTCAAAATCATCATCAAATCATTTTAAGTAACACCAAACAAAAGCCAATGAAATGGCAAGAGAGATAGTGACGTTCTTCAGGTTTGTAGTGTGTACTTGGCATCTTGCTGGGTACTACACATAAAAACAAAAGAAGAAATACAAGAACAAAAATATTCACTATATTTTTTTATAATATTACTATATCCTAAACTGAAAAATTATTTCAAAATGTCATCATAACACACCAAAGCTTCTTCCAGTGACCCGGTCAAGACCTCCACCGCACCAGCTGGTGGGATGTGGGCATCCGTGATATATGCATGTCCGTGGGCAATTTCACAACTGACCAGTTGTGTTCTGTGAAGTGGGAGTTTGCCAGAGATAAATCATATTTCACACCAGAGAGGAGCAGCGGGTCAGAACCGTGGCTGAGCACCAGGCATGCCGCTTGCAGGCGGGAACAATGGGCCAACCTCTTATTGCACACGCTGTAACGGCTGATGTGAGCAAATACATGCGACTTGAAACAACCTACACAACCGGGGCGACATGCCAGGCAAGGAAAGAAAGAAAAGCGAAATCAATCCTACCCCAAGGAATGATACTCAATACAGATGAACAAGGAGAAACATCATCTGTGGGACACAATGGGCGAGCTGCAGCATTGTGAAAATGAGTGCATCCAGAGGGAAATGTGTGTGTGAGTGAGTGAGTGAGTGAGTGAGTGTGTGTGTGTGTGTGTGTGTGTGTGTGTGTGTGTGTGTGTGTGTGTGTGTGTGTGTGTGTGTGTGTGTGAGAGAGAGAGAGAGAGAGAGAGAGAGAGAGAGAGAGAGAGAGAGAGAGAGAGAGAGAGAGAGAGAGCCTCTTAGAGGATGTGCAGGTCATTATGTCTTGATTAGCAGCATTCCTCCCTCTCTTGCGAGCCTGCAGTCATTATATTGTCTTGTTTTTTTCTTTTCTTTTGATGAAGCTCTATTCTGGAGGGATTGGGTCTTGACTTGATTAAAATTTAACATTGTTATAGGAGAAAGGAAGTTATTTTAAGATTAGGAGGTGAAATTAAATTAAAGACACATATACAGCCTATATATCTGTAATCTGAGCATATATTATGAGAGAGAGAGAGAGAGAGGAATGTGAAACACCAACAGCAGCATTCCTCCCTCTTCTTGCGAGCCTGCAGTCATTATATTGTCTTGTTTTTTCTTTTTCTTTTTGATGAAGCTCTATTCTGGAGGGATTGGGTCTGACTTGATTGTAAAATTTAACTCGTAGCTTTGACATTATTCCATCTCCTCAAAAAAAGAGCCTCTAATGCAACAACTGCCACTCTTTGTGTCTGAAACCAGCTGAGATGAGCTGCTAAACATAAATAAACAGCCGTCAGATGGAAAACTCTTCTTCAGAAATACAACTAACGTTATATGAAATCCATCATTCAACTTCAGCTTTGAAACATCGAAAGCCCGCAGTCCACACACACCAAATCAAAAATAATAATAGTAAAAAGCTTTCCTCCTTCCTCTAAAAGAAAAAAAAACAAAACTGGTTTATTCCTCCTCGATATTTCTAAAAGGTCCATATTTTCCCCTTATACGTGTCCATTTTGAATTCACATATTGAGAGCCGATGCAGATTTTATCCGCTCATACTCTCTCACATCTGGGCAGAGGTGTGAAACACAAGATACAAGTTTTAAAAAAAATCTTGAGGGCTATTCGAATGTTTATGCTATACATATATAGATTACATATTACATGTTTCTTTATTAATGCGCTTTAAATAACTTGAGGATGACACGCCATTCGAGGCCGTGCAGAACTGAAACGTGAGCGCTGATGCTTCACATCGCCGTACAGATGCGTACTGACCGCGAATGACTATTTTAAACATGTGTTCTGATATAAACGCTGTTTAAGTACTTACCGTATGTTATTTTAAGGGAGCAGATAACAAGAAGGATGACTCTGCCCGAAGAGACACCGGGTAATTGGCCCATACTTTGAGTAAAATCCACATAGAGTCGCCAGCGCGAGGCTGTGCTCCGTCAGGTTTAAGCGTAACGAATTTAAAAATGATCTTCAAAGGTCGGAAACAAATTATACTCGAAAGAGAAGCTGTCTTTTGGCTGTCAGAGTGTCTCTTTTGACCACATAAATCCGTATAGTGCCTTCATTAGAAAGATTTTTCTTCACGTAGTTGCGCTGTGATCAAACTTTCTGAACTTCTCTCTTCTTTTCGTCCCAGTCACTAACTGAAGTCGCAGACGGAGATGTTCTTCCGCCCACCCAACGTGCGGATCTATAGTCTATGATTAGTCCATAAATAACGAGCTTCTCAAAAGTTTACTTCCTAGAGGTCATTAAAATATTTAAAGTTAAACTACGTATTTATTTAGACCTGAGGGGGTTGTGGAAGAAGACTCGATTTTGTTACAATTATAGTTAGTTTCCGTGGCGGAGGAATTTTCACTTATTCGGCAAAGAAGAGTATGACTCAAAATTAACCCGTTCATACTTTTTCCTCTCCACCCGTTGACGTTCCTTCATACCCTCCCCTTTCTCTGGGGGTTTTGATTTAGGGAGTTTTATCCGTTAATTCCTCGTCTTTCACATTTGCCAGACGCATGTGTAAAAACAGAAAACAGATTAATACCAAAATTGTGTCGTTGTGTTATAATTTATTAACCAATTTAGTTATTTATCTGTTTTCGATATATATATATGTGTGTGTGTGTGTGTGTTAGTATTTGTCCCAATAAACTTGAATGACTTCTTAGATGCTTAATTTAGATTAAATATTAACATAAATTAAAAGCAGATTTGGTCACAGTTTCCAATTTAAAGGAAAATAGCTTAAATGGGCTATACGCCTCATGTTAATGTGTCAAATTATGTCACATTTCCACAAATGAGCGGTTATTAAAAATTCTATCATTTTGAAGCACTGCTATATGGAATAAAAGAGCAAATGACCATACATTGTTATAGGAGAAAAGGGAAGTTATTTTTAAGATTACGGGGAGATTGAAATTAAATTTAAAACACATATACAGCCTATATATACGCCAATCAGGCATAACATTATGACAGGTGAAGTGAATAACATTTATTAACATTATCTCTTCATTACTGCACCTGTTATCAGGTGGGATATATTAGGCAGGAAGTGAACAGTTTGTCCTCAAAGTTGATGTTAGAAGCAGGAAAAATGGGCAAGCGAAAGAATTTGAGCGAGTTTGACAAGGCCAAATTGTGATGGCTAGATGACTGGGTCAGAGCATCTCCAAAATTGTAGCTCTTATGAGTCCAAGGAAGCGGTCCAAGGTGGTCCAAGGAAGGAACAGTGGTATTCCCTTGTGGCTGTGGCCTCTTTCAGCAGGATAATGTGCCCTGCCACAAAGCAAAAATGGTTCAGGAATGGTTTGAGGAGCACAACAACGAGTTTGAGGTGTTGACTTGGCCTCCAAATTCCCCAGATCTCAATCCAATCGAGCACCTGCGTTGAACAAGTGGAAAGTTTGATCCATTGAGGCCCCACCTCGCAACTTACAGGACTTAAAGGATCTGCTACTAACATCTTGGTGCCAGATACCACAGCACACCTTCAGGGGTCTAGTGGAGTCCATGCCTCGACAGGTCAGGGCTGTTTTGACAGCAAAAGGGGGACCAACATGTATATATATATATATATATATATATATATATATATATATATATATATATATATATATATATATATATATATATATGATTATGTGCACGGGTAAGTAATTTATAATAAATCCAGCGATATTCCATAAAATAAGAATTGTCCATTTTGATGCAATGGTGACTTTTAAGTCCAACTCAAGTCTGATTCAAGTCAAATTTTAGTGAATAAGCAGCAGTTCAGTAGTACAACCGGAGTCAAACTCTTTGCAAAACAGCAAACAAAACATCCTGTATATCATTCAAAGCTTTTGAGAGTCCAAAAGGGGCTAGTCACCTGCTGATATGGAAAAATTATATCAGTCTGTGAAACAAGTCTTGCCCCAGTTCTTTCCACCAACATCACATCAAAACATTACATCACAAATATGCCATGAATCAAGTACCATCTATCCTGAGATCATCAAAGATGTGCTGTGGACCTCATTGTTTAAGATGTTACATTAAATGTGCTCCTGTTGTAAAGGCAAAATATACAAATCAAACCCTTTTTTGTTCATGTCCTCCATTCTTCTCTGATGAAAGACTTTGCACTGAATAGAGCAAATTAACCCTTCCAGTTTCCCTGTAGGGGGTCCAGCTTTGGTTTCTCATGCTGACTGCAATAAAGGGATTGCTGTGCCATAATGCCTTTCTCCAGGGTGCCGTAGTTTGTTCTTTCCTATTTTTCCAGACCCAGACGGCTTGCAGGTCTGCAGCTCATTCCTCAACGATGACCTTTTCAGATGCACATCATGTGTTTTACAATTACTGCTATTGCAAATATAGAGGAATTTGATTATCACAATCTGGGTTTTTTATGGCCTTGGCTGACATCATACAAATAATTTTTCCATAAATGTAACCTTTACGGAAAATACTGAATAATATCAACATTGTTTGTTTTATCAATGTCACATTTATTTCATGGCTTCACACTGAACAATTCTAACCTATTATTCATTTTTTAGGAGTTTCTTTTGGAATCTCCCCTAAAGTCCTTACAAAAACAAAGGCTTCAACCTTAGGGTGTGCCATCTGTGCCGTTGAGATCAGATTATACTCATTTAGCCAAGAAAAAAAAAAAAACATCTGTGCAATACGTCAGCAGAACCCATCTGTAAAACTTAGTTTCATTTATTGTTATTTTAAACTTCTAGAAAATGAAAATGTCTGAGCAGGATCTAAAGCATCTTTTCTACAGTAAAGGGAACAGAGTAAAGCTGACACTTTTTGCACGTCAACTCGTCACAAAAAAACCCAATATGTATATATTAAAAGTGTTGAGCACCACAACAGGCACCATATTTGGTGGTTCATCAATGGTAGAGCAAGTAAAACACCTTTATAGACTGGCCTCAAATTTATACAAGCGTTCAAACTTTATCTCAGAATGATGGACGCTTGATGCCAGGGCTGTAAATGTAAATATCAAAATGAACAAATGTACCCATGATAAGGCAAAGGTCATCTGGAAACTGCTGGGACAATTTTTAATGGCCTGCCATCCATAGGGTGATTTATCTCTGTAGTAATGCGTCAAGGGGGCCAGATAAAACACTGATATATGGCGGCTAGGTGGCATCAGAAGACTGATTGCCTCACGATTGGCTACCTACACCCCCACCTCTTCTGTCCACCCTTCATCAGCGTGGGAAACTATAGTACACACCAAAAACTCTGCCTTGACATTTAAGGAGGAAGTTACTAGTTTGAGAAAATTTATACGGATAGATATACGGACGGACGGACGGACGGACGGACAGACAGACAGACAGACAGACAGACAGACAGACAGACAGACAGACAGACAGATAGATAGATAGATAGATAGATAGATAGATAGATAGATAGATAGATAGATAAATAGATAGATAGATAGATAGATAGATAGAAAATCCGGCGGAAGCATCACCTATCTCTCGCTCCATTAAAATGAAATGGGAGAGAGGGCATAGGAAGTTAGGGGTATATTTAGTGGTAGATTATCTAACTCCTCCTGTGACCTTCTTTTACACTTCAACCTGAACTGAAGGCACAGCAAAAACTGTAGCAGTGGCTGCAAGATGAGAAAGTGTTGATCATATATATATATATATATATATATATATATATATATATATATGTAACATAAAAACGATTAAGGGATTTTTTTGTGTGTGTGCAATTCATCCCTACTTATCCCAACCCTTTACTTCCTAGTGTCATTACAGAAAGCTCAAACCTTTGAAAAAGAGACAATTAGATGACCGCAGATGAGGCCTGGGAAAAGACAACGTATGGATTAGTTTAACATGAGTACTAATTTATTTATAACATACCCCATGCATGATCACATTAGGTCATCACATGACTTTTTACACACAAAAGAGATCCACAAATGTCATCCACAAAAAGCATGACTTATCAAAATCAAATATAAATGCCATCATGTGACTTGCAATAATAGTTTTGTTCATAACCCATCTTTTTTTCTAGAATGGGAATTAAATAGAAAGAGTTTGCATGTTGTTGTTATGTGATGAACCGTGTGACATGCAGTGGGACTGTCATTTGCATCAGCATTATGCATATGACACACATTCAGCTGAAAAACTGTGCTCTTTTGAATGTAAGGTGTGTCTAATTCTGAACACAATGGAGTGTCTGTACAGTTTGACAACATTATATGCTAAAAATTTAAAGTCAGAAGGAGAACAGGAGAATTACCTGGATATGGACCATTTCTCAGAAAAGCTGTCATTAACAGGCACGGCAACAAGTTCAAATTTTAAACAGGAATAACAGAAATAGACATTTGAATTGCAAATCAAAGAAATTCTACATGCTTTCAGGCCTATACTCAAGGCTTTAAACATTTTATCATAATAAACATAGCTTTTCCAATTAAAAAAACGACACCTATATGAATTTCTTTACATTTCAATTCAACTTCACTCCTAAAAATAAAAGGTTCTTTGTTGGCATCGATGATTCCATGAAGAACCTTTAGCGTCTACACTGATAAAAATGATTCTGTGGTGAAATAAAACTGTTTTTAAATAAAAAACAAAACAAATGTAATTTCTACATGAAAAAAAATAAATTCTATATTAGTACTTCAAGCTTGTAGAAATGAAAGCGTAAATATCAACATTATAAAATTAAATAAAAGGACTAAACTTTTCTGATAGTGGTGTTCCCATCATGCATTGGGGCATGAATAATTGACTGTTTAGCAACTTGGCATTTTGTGACATTTGGGGTTCATTTTCAACTCAAAATAACATTCATACTCAAAAATGATCCATCGAATGTTACAGTCATTGTACCAAGTATCGTGGTCTCTGTGTTCGGGTGGGTACTAAGTTTACCATTATGTAGAGCTACTGTATTATTTACTTAGAGGTTTCTAGGTAAAGCATAAACTTTAAAAGCGTGGTTTAATTCACTGTTATATTGTTTGAGGAAAGTGTATTGCAAAGGAAACTTCAACTAAGTAGAAATTACTCAACATTTTACTGGCCAAGTTAAAATGACTTATTTTCTTTGTTCATTCTACTTAACTTAGTTATGTAGAGTGTACTTAATTCCATGTGAACTGTACTTTAAATATATGCATGCAAAAACTTGCAAAAGAAAAATTAAGTACATTTTACTTGTTTGTTTTTTCCATTACACAAAAAGTTATTTAGTGGAAAAGTTTATTTAAATGTTCTTCACAGCAAGAAAAAATATGGTTCCTTTAAGAGCTGTTCACTAAAAACTCAAAATTTTTACTCTACATTTTTGCAGTGTTTGGGGAATAAGCTCCTGTGATAATGCGCTTCTTTTATGTGGTGAATGACTGATGAATCTTTAACATTTACAAGAAATGTAATACGGCAATAATTATAGGGCCCAAAAGAGGCTATGAGATTTCGCATGGCATTTTCAAACTGAAACAGCCATGGTAGCATGGACAAAAGCCAAGTTCTTAAGAATCAGGTTCACTTTGCGCAAGTGTTGGGATCACTGCAGATCACACTACTTCTCAACGTTTCACAGTGGTCAGGGCTCGGCTTGCGGTCCCTCTGACACAGCCTGGCACAAAACTTGTCCTCAGAGGGGCAAAGACAGTATAGAGGTTACTGGAAGAAGGTGTAAGGAGAGAGCTGACTGTTAAAGCTGTGAGGTTCCTAAGGGGGAGAATTTTGTTCGTGTCCTGTAAGCGGACCTTGGGTCTTGGCCGGAGCAGGTGGGCGGAATTTGCTGTTGTGAGTGTGATGTCTACTCAGCCATCACATACACGGTGAGAGGGCTATTTATACAGCACTGTGGGAAAAGGAGAGCGCTCATGTTTATGAGCATTGACCTACAGACATGAAGAACGAAGGCCATAACATTTCAGCCTTAGACCCATTAGTGAGATGAAGGTCAAAGTGTGCATGTGGACACATACAGTTCATATGTTTACATAATACTTGCAGAATCTGTAAGAGGTTTATCATTTTTATTATAAAGAATTAATAAAAAATAGTGTGTGTGTATATATAAAAAAACACATGAAGTGTTTTTAAATATCTTAAAAACACTTTATGTATGTATATATATATATATATATATATATATATATATATATATATATATATATATATATATATATATATATATATATATATATATATATAAAGTGTTTTAAAGATATTTTACATATTATAGTCCATATAGTCCACAAGACAAAATAAATAAAATAGCCTATAATAAAATAAGTTAATTATTAATAATAAAAATAAAAGTAACAACATATTGTGTGATGTTTGAGGAAGCAACACACCATATTAAGAGGATAGTTCAGAGGATAACAGGATAATTTGTCTAAAGTTTTGTGGAAAATATGCATATATCTGTTATGGAGCTTTTCACTAAATAAAAAAAACTTTTATTTGTCAAATTGACATTTGTATATGTCAATGTAACACAACTGTAATTGACTAGGGTTTGATGTGAGAACCCTTGTGATGATCCATTACGAGTGTGCGTATGTGGGTTACAGTCGGAGGGTATGGCAAATCGTTTTAGAGTTCATGCAGAATGCCGCCCCTTTGATTTTCTGAGGCTGGTCCCACTGGCTTAAAAGTGCACTGAGGTCAAAGTAATTCTCTATGGTCGGTAGCCTCTCACACAGTCCAAAGGGAATAAGAGTGAGCGAGAGAGACAAAGAGATAAATTGAATAAAAGATCAGTGATAGAAGTGTCGGAAATATTAAAATATACACAGATTTGGGTATTACAGGCAGTATACAAACATATACACAAACATACTGTATATATACACATACATGTAAGTGCATGGCATGGGGGAAAGTGTAAAGTAAGTGAGCCTGGTGTTTTTCCTGCCAAGGGTTAATTGTGTCATAAATCCAACTTGATGGCAAGCATGAATGGTATTCACACCTCGACTTTAACACAAACCCCCACAGCAGCGTAGCTAATCTAGATAGGACACTATTAATACTGCCATCTGCAGCTTGACACATAAGCTCTCCTGCAGGTAAACCAGCTAGCTTTTTTAGCAAGAGATTATCATTAATGGAACATTTCAGGTTCAATTTAAGTTACTGTCAGCATATGTTGTACAATTACCTATTGCAGTTAATAAATAAATAAAATATACAATTTTAAAAGAATAACTCTCGAGGTTCTGAACAGAATTTTAAAAATACGTTTCAGACAGGTTTCAATAATTGACAGATATTCCCTGTGGAAATAAACTATCCAAAGCTTGGTCTTTGTTGGTCTCCCAGTCTGGTCGGGCCGGTCTGTTGGCTGGTTTTAGAGGGTTTTGGGGCAGTTTTTAGCCTGTGCCCAGCTAAACACCAGATTGGACAGACTTTCTCAGCAGGATGGTTTCAGGTCAGACAAAATAAGTCAAGCAAAAAACACAGATGCCTTAGTCTGTCTGCATATTAAGCTATTAATAATGTAACCTAAAAAATACACAGCTTAGATTTAAACACCATAACCCAGGTTCACAGAACAGACCTAAACTTAGTCCCAGACTAAAATACATGTTTGAGCTGTTTTAACTGAAAGCAACTTGCACTGACATATCTTAAAATATGTCAGTGCCATTGTTTTGTCTCAAGATGCACACCAGTAATGTTATTTTCTAAGGCACGTTTATATTTAAAAAAATCCTAATTGAACTAAAGCCTAATCCTGGCTTAATCTAAGCCCTGTCTGTGAAACCGGACACATGTGTGTTAGTATGAGAGTTACTAAGTAGCAATATCCAATATCAACTCCCAGTAATGTTTGAACCAATTTAACTGTGCAAACAAAACAATTTCAAGAAAGAATTCAAGTAATACAAGCTTCACAGCTTTTAAACCTTCGGTTTACTTTTACTGTAAGTGCCTTACCTTACTATATCAGCACAATTTGCTTTTAAAAATAGTTTAAAAATGCTTTTAAAAAGAGATAAATTATGCACACACATTATGAATTGAAGCTGAAACGTTCTTCAAAACCTAGTTAATCAGACAGATGAAATACCCTTACAGATCTAACCCATTACTATATGTTCCCATATGGCTGATGAGTTGTACATACGAGGTTTAGTGTGACCTCTGTACGAGGGTCACTCCCTTTAGTGTGTGTAATGGAGATTGTGTACACACAGGGTGAAGGGGCATCAAGCTTCAGCCGTCAGACTTGGTGAGGGTGGAGGGCAGTTCCCAGGCCCCCATGTGTACGTTGGGGGGCAATAACTCATAAGCTCCCTCAGAACTTCCTCTTTCGTCCTGGGATTTTACGACCCCTGTAGACTGGAGTACAGCTGCTCGGGCTCTGCGGTGCGAATCGAGGGAGCGTGAGAGAGGAGAAACAGGAGGAGAGACAAGACAGCAGGAGAGCTGATGGAGAAAGGTGAAATCACAGTGTCAATTTGAACAGTGAGCAGGAGAGCAGGAGAAAGAGGAAGCCTTAAGATTCAAGGCATTTTGTGAGAAACCAGAACTACAATATGGTTACAAAACAAGTCACAGTGTGTGAGAATGGCACTTTACCGATTGCTGTGTGATTTATGATGGTTAAAGCGTCACTATGAAAAATGAGAATGGCTTAACAAACAATTCTCATGCGAATGAGATATAACATGTACAACCCCAAAATCAGAAAAAGTTGGGACAGTATGGAAAACGCAAAAAAAAAAAAAAAAAAAAGAGTGATTTCTAAATTTACTTTGACTTGTATTTCATTGCAGACAATATGAACATATAATTTCACAAAATATTTCATGTTTTGTCTGGTCAAATTCATGTCATTTGTAAATATGCATCCTTTCCTGTCATTCAGACCTGCAACACATTAAAAAAAAAGTTAAAAAAGGAGCAATTTAGGGCTAGTAATGAGGTAAAATGGTAAAATGATTTGATTTGAAACAGGTGATGTCAACAGGTGATTGTAATTATGATTTGGTACAAAAGCAGCATCCAAGAAAGGTCTAATCCTTTAGGAGCAAAGATGGGCCGAGGATCGCCAGTTTGCCAACAAATACGTTACATTCAACAGTGCATAACATAATTAAAAGATTCAAGGAATCTGGAGGAATTTCAGTGTGTAAAGGACAAGGGCGCAAGCCTAAGCTGAACAACTGTGATCTCTGATCCCTCAGGCGGCACTGCATCAAGAATCGTCATTCATCTATAGACTATAAGTGATGTCACCACATTGGCTCAGGACTACTTTGGCAAACCTTTGTCAAGTACCACAATACGTAGTTACATCCACAAATGCCAGTTAAAACTGTACTGTGCCAAAAGGAAGCCCTATGTTAACAGTGTCCAGAAGCGCCGTCGACTCATCTGGGCTCGGAGGCATCTGGGATGGACCATCACACAGTGGAAACGTGTACTGTGGTAAGATGAATCGGTATTTCAGGTATTTTTTGGGAGGAATGGCACCGTGTGCTCCGGACCAGAAGAAAAGGATCATCAAGACTGTTACAGCAACAAGTCCAAAAGCCAGGGTCTGTCATGGTATGGGGTTGTGTCAGTGCCCTTGGCAAAAGTAACTTGCACTTCTGCACCATTAATGCTGAAAAATACATAGAGATTTTGGAGCATAATATGCTGCCTTCAAGAAGACATCTTTTCCAGGGACGTCAATGCATATATCAACAAGACAATGGAAAACCACATTCTGCACACATTACAAAGTCCTGGCTGCGGAGGAAGAGGGTACTGGTACTTGACTGGCCTGCCTGCAGTCCCAACCTGTCTCCAATAGAGAATGTGTGGCGCATTTTGAAGCGCAAAATGCGACAACGAAGACCCCGTTCTGTTGCCCACCTTAAGACTTGTTTGCAGGAAGAATGGGACAAAATTACACCTGAAACACTTCACCACTTGGTGTCTTCAGTCCCTAAACGTCTTTTAAGTGTTGTGAAAAGGAATGGCAACATTACAAAGTGGTAAATGCTTTACTGTCCCAACTTTTTTTGAAATGTGTTGCAGGTCTGAATGACAGAAAAGGATGCATATTTACAAATGACATGAAGTTGACCAGACAAAACATGAAATATTTTTTGTTCATATTGTCTGCAATGAAAAAGTCAAAGTAAATTTAGAAAGCACTTCTTTTTTTTTTGTGCGTTTTCCATACTGTCCCAACTTTTTCTGATTTGGGGTTGTAATATATCAATCTTTATCAATTCAGTAAAATAAATTGGACCCCAAACAAAACTTTTTCACCATATTGAACACCAAATATCATACACTTAGTAGTATGTGCCATTGTCATCACAAAAAAAGAAAGATATCAAACAAAAACCCACACCACCGCCATGATGCTGGGTTTTGCACCCTGGCGAAAGTCAAAAGTGCCTTGAACTCCTCTTCAAAGTGAGTCAAATGGATATTTGTCCATTTTATCACCTGCCAGGCAATGATTGTTAGAAAAGTAATAGCAACAAACATATAGCATTTATTAACCTTTGTTAAATGGACAGTTCATCCAAAAATGGGTGATGTCATCAATTACTCAAAATGATGTCATCAATTACTCACCCTCTAGTTGTTCCAAACCTGTATGAGTTTCTTTCTTCTGTTGAACACAAAGGATTATATTTTAATAAATGTAAGTAAACAAACAGTTGACGGTATAGCCATTTGCTTCCATTGTATGGGGGAAAAAATCCTACGGAAATCAATGGCTATTGTCATCTGTCAGAAAGTAGTTATATCAACTAATGTTAACGGATGCAACCTTTCGTAAAATATATTAGTAAATGCTCAATTTAACATGAACTAAGATTAATAAATGATGTAGAAGTTTTGTTCATTGTTAGTTCATGCAAACTAATGTAGTTAAGTAATTAGTGTTGCCAAACATCCCACCCACCCCAAACTTCTAAATGTGTGTGTGTGTGTGTGTGTGGGTGGCCAATATATAGCCCTGCAATAGTAAGTAATAGTTATGGTATTTTGGTGGAAAGTGCAGATAATGTGGTACATTTTCATAATAACACTAAGGCCTGGTTTCTCAAACAGGGCTTAGGTAAAACCAACCGGTACTGTGAAACCCGGGGGTAAAAGTGGTTTAAGTAAATACAGAACTATCTACTATAATTTCCTCTACGATATGTGCTCTTTCATTTTGTACTTCATTCTTTTATTTGCCATTCCTCACCAAAACTATTCCACTAAGTGTGACTTGTTTACATACTTCGCTAACTTTCCCTGCAAACCGCTCAGAGAGAGAGAGAGAGAGTGTGTGTTTGTGCACATAATCAGTTTATGGTGCGTTTAGTACGTGTGCAGTATACACGACCCCTGATCACACCAAGTATTTTAATCCAATCGGCTTCGTTTTCACATGACTGTCATGCACCCCGCCACCATGGCAACAGAAAAGAGAGACGGGAAGAAAGTAGAAAAGAGAGCAAGAGATAGGATAAGCAAAATGTTCCCTCGCCTTCCTATCCCCTCCAATTGTAATAAGTCTGGCCCTAATACAATTATTAGTTCTGAATCTGACAATGTCTGAACCCCATCTTTTTAATGAGAGTTTGGCTCTTGTCCAGCCACGTCTGTATCACTAGCAAATTTCAAGCAGTGTATGCAAACACCTCTCTTATAACACAGCTCCCACAGTGTCAGATAAGGATCTTCTACAAAGGTGAATGTGAGATAGAAAAACAGATACACCTTTTTCTCAGGCCACGATGGCACAGAGCATATCTCAAAGGGATCATGTTTTTACCAGGTTTATAACTTTTTCAACCAGTCATTTCATCAAATATGTATCCAGAAGGAAGTGACTTTTTACAATAAAAATAGAGCCTTATAACACGATACTTTCTGTGTAACAAAGTGTGTAGGAGGACAGATTAAATTGATGGTGACAGCAGGGTTGTGAACTACAAATCAGCTACATCTGCTTGAGCCCAAACCGAGAGTTCTTGTGGAGAACATAGCTAAAGATGCTTAACTGACTATCTGCAAACCTCAAGGAAAGCTGCTGCTATAAACGCACCAAAAAATGTAATGCACGGCACAAGTTTCTTATCTATCCATTCTTTTCTGCAAAGAAAAATACAGCATAGTTCAAGGCCTGGCAGTGTTTATCGGCAGGTCAGCCCAAGCAAACTCCCACTTCCCCCTCTGCAAAGAGAAACTAAGGGGTGAAGAGTTGAGTTTGTGCATTGTGGTTGGTGATGCACGCTACCGTGGCAGCTTCTCTTTTCGGCTATACCCACTTCCTGCACACACGGAGACATAACGGGGTAAGAACGTCAGCGTTTCGTAGTCTCTGCAAAAAAATGGTTAGCACCTTTTCTTGCAACCAGTCTCTAAAATCATCATCTCTCTCTCTACATCTCTCTCTCTCGGTTTCCTTCTTACAGAAAACCTAGCACAATAACGGAAATCATTTAGCGCTCTGGCCGAGAACAGGAAGGTTTTTTTTTATACTGAAAGTTTTTAAACTGCAGTTGGGCGCGCCCTGGTGGTTGTGCAAGGAAATGTGCGCCCTTTCCTTCATCAAAAGAAGCGAATATCACTGTATAAAAACATGAAAATGTACACTCACCCGAAATCCAGTCATCCGCGGGACGTTCACACATAGGGCCTTTTTATTTAAAAACACGTGTTCAGTCTAGGAATAGCACCTCATTTTCTTTAAAAGACACGTGACGCATGTCTCCAAGGTGTCTTTTAAAGAACTCTTCATCTGGAAAGCATTTATTGTGTACAATCATCTGATAAACATATTTTTAAAAGTTTCCAAAGAAATAACATCTTTACTAAATGTCTTTTTAACATTTGACAGAAACGACCTTGATTGGAGATGAGACATCACCATGATATAGGCATGCTATCATGGTTCAGATGAATCCTTTACCTCCCATATAACTAAAAACTTAGTTGTAAAAATGTACTATTTCAGGTATTTTTATTATTTACATTTTAGTAAACTGAAATGGTAACTAAGAAATACTGCTTCTGCCTCTGGCTTCTCCCCCTCCCTTTATAACTGGAAATTATAAACACACTATGTAACTGGATGTCATGCTAGAAATTCCAATCTGAGTTTATCAGGTCATGCCTTCCAACCATAATACTAGTAAACTAGTATGAACATACAGTACATATAAAATGACATCAAATGGCCTGCTTTGGAAACGGAAACCCAAAAAGCCACAGGCCAATGATACCATTTCTTTAGGTATGAGAGAGATCTACATGTCTAAAGATAAAAAAAAAAATGTAAATGCCAACTTTAAAAAATAGAAAGAAAAGCAAATAAAATCATCATATTTTTGTTTAAATACTGTATAAGTTTGGTGAGCTGAGCTCTTCTGGTGAGCATTTTAGCCTCATCCAGACATGAACGTCTGATTGGTTATTTGGAAAGGACCTGTTGTTTGCAATCATCTGATGAACACTATATGAACACACAATCACAAACATCTTAGACTGAGCATTCCTTTGCTTCCCATTTTACTGTTAATGTTAGATATAAAAATGTTCTATTTCAGGTATTTTTGATTTTTTAACAACTGAGTTTCAGGTAACCGTTTTTTGCTTCTGGTAGATGATTAATATCAGAAGTCTCTTGTCATTGCAGCAAAATACCGCATGTACCTTTAACTTGTCACTGTTTCCCCCCTTTTCATTAGTAATTATAACCAAGTCATTTAACACACAACCTTTTCAAGGATGTCATGTTAGAAATTCCCATCCAAGTTCATGCTTTCCCATTGTAATTCTAGATAACTAGTATGAACATACACATGAAACGACTGAATTAATGGCCTACTTTGGCAAAAAAAACCCCAAATGATACCATTTCTTTATATTTATGATACCATTTTTCTTTGTATTCAGACTAGAGTATCTACTACTTGTATCTACTAGTCCAAAGATTCAAAAACACATACAAATGCCAGAGTGAACTGTAAAACAGAAAGACAATAAAATAATGAGTTGATGAGTTTAATTCATTTTTTTTATTTATTCTGTAGGTTTCGTGAGTTGAACACATACTCTTCTTATTAGCATTTTAGCCTCATCTGGTTGGTACATGGACGCCTGGTTGGTTACTGTGTGTTTAATTCTTCAATGCACGTAAAACACAGACTAATGTAAACTCTGAAAGAAAAAGCAGTAGTAACCCAGGTCAGATATTGTCAGCCATGCAAAAGTCAGGACCTCAGATCCAGATACACTTTATGTAGCTCTAAACTGCACTGGATTACATCTGACCCAAATCGAAGAATGTGGCAGGCCACCACTCTCCCCTGACACTAGTTTAAATTATCTGGTCTGTATTGAGTAACTGGACATGACCGCAGTCTCCTCGCGGTGCAAGCGCTGTTTGTTGGGCAACTTTTGCACCAAGAAAACGATCGAAAGTTCCATGAATGTACATTTGAAACAAACTCAAACTAAGACTTAATAACCTACTCCATTTCATAAGACTTTCAGAGATATGAGTTGAATTCTTGTATGTCTGGTTTATAGACAGGAGACTAACAGGGTGGTAATAAGTGGGTGGTAATAAAAATGACCGAAGCTGTAATAATGCAGCTTCCCCCCAAACTCGTCTTACATTTACACCACTGCCTGGAAGGACATTTTGCCTTATGTCCATAACATGAGGAGCATTTAGTGGTCAGTGGAACTAATTATATCCTCTTTCCAACCCACAATGAGCTAAAACTTCAAAACTGAATGAACATACTTCTGTTAATGAATCATTAATTCATTGGTTTGGGATGCACTGCTAATCTATGGTACTGTTGTACAGTATATACGATTAATTTCCATGAATGGAGGGATTTAACAAAGACAAACAGGAAAGCACACTTTCATTCTCTCTCTCTCTCTCTCTCTCTCTCTCTCTCATTCACACACTCCAAGCAAGCGCAAACAAACTTCTGTGTAGTTCATAAAACAGATACCAGTGAGGATCAGGCTAGGGACTCGACAGCCTGTTAGGAGGGAAAGTGCCGGATCTGACAGTCTTTAAGAACAGGCTGTGGCTTTTGAAACACAACGCGAGCTTGTTGTCATTTGAGAGTCCTTCCGCATTTCACTTGTAACCTTCTCAAGAGCCCCTCTTTCCGCCGCATTTCCGGAACACCTCACAGCCACCAGAAGCGTATGTACACGATCAGCATGATGAAGAAGACTCCACCCGCAGCTAGCTTAGCGTAAGTGGAGCGAGTGTTCAGGTACTTAGCGTCGCTTCTGTATTTCTTGGACAGGCTGGACAAGTTGCTGGCCTTCGAGTCCAATGCTGAAGAAAAAACATGGAGATGTGAAGAGAAGCACAATTTTGCTCAGGTATCTTTAACATTTTCTGGCCAATGATTTCTTTAATGAATAGAGAGACTACCATTTAAAAACGTGTTTTTGAAAGAAGTCTAATGCTCACCAAGGCTGCATTAATTTGACTAAAAATACTGTTTTATTTTATTTGTATTACAATTTAAAATAACGATTTTCCATTTTAAAATGAGCTTTAATCCTGTGATGGCAAAGCTGAATATTCATCAGCCATTACTCCAGTCTTCAGTGTCACATGATCCTTCAGAAATCTTTCTAATATGCTGATTTGCTGCTCAAGAAACATTTATTATTATCAATGTACAGTTGTGCTGCTTAATTTTTTGGTGGAAACTGATTTTTTTGAAGCATTTGTTTTAAAAAGAAATGTTTTGTAACATTGTAAATGTCTTTACGGTCACTTTTGATCAATTTAATGTGTCCTTGCTAAAATTCACTTTTTTTAATTAAGCAAGGACAGTAAATAATTTAGCTGAACTTTAGCAGCTTAACCTTATCTTAGGTTAAAGTTACATGAATATTGTATTCGACATGCTATAAAAACAGATTGTACAAGTAGAAGCAATTTTATATGCCCTGAAATTAGAAAAAAAAAAAAAAGACTTATGAAAAATTTATCAAGCCATCACCAGCTCAATTTACCAGATAAGGCCTCTCCCCGCTGAAGAACTTCCTCTATGTTGGCCACCATGATTCTCTGTACATCCTGTAGCTCTGTGTTGATGTTACTCAGGTTCCTGCGTGCTCTGCTGTCGATATATGACTTTTTGGTCTTCTGAATATAAGTATCTTTGGACAGATAGGAAAACAGAATTACAAGGTTGTCTCTTGATGGGAAGTAAATGAAACTCTGGCTATCAAGAGAGAGTGAGGGCTATTACCAAACTCTATGAAAGAGTAGGGCCTGGAGACCGTGGGCACCTTCTTGCCATGTTGTTCATGAAACTCTGCCTGCAGATCTTCCAGATAACCGAAGGCTAGCTTTTTAGAAAACCCAGCCTCACAGAGAACCAGGTAGCAAACGCCTTTCTCTATGACGTAGCTTTGAGAAGAGATGCAATTCATTAGCAATGGGTTTTAACTGTCACATCTCGAAAATAAGATAAGATACTGTGATCTTGAAATCAACATTTTTCCATACTTATGTTAAAGGCTTTAGTGTAGTTTTAATATACTGTACACTTACTGAAAGGCCATTGATCCAGCCTCTAAGGTGCATCGGGTGGGACTCTGTTCATTTAGTTTGCGGAAGAGCTGTTTGGCTTGGCTCTGATATTGCTGGAGGTCTCGACCCATCTAAGGACAAAAGTGCACATTTATTAGATAAGACACACTTAATCTTACACTGAATTACATTTGACTCAATCCTCTTCAGAGGGATTTCACAAATCTAAAGGTGAACAAACCTTTTCACTTCCCTTCATGGCAGCATGAAAGGAGGAAACGTAAAGATGTTAGACTTTAATCGAATGACTGCTATAAAGGAAATGAAACTGCTGGGCACCTATTAGGCCCATTAACACCATTTGGAGCAAATCTAGAGATTTTTTCCTCTTTTTTTTTTTTACAAGCAAAAAATGAGAAACAAGAAATAAGCTGGTTTGCAATTTGTGTTGTATTTTATTATTCCTAAAAGTTTGTTTTTTTCTTCATAGATTTGGGCGCACATAAATATAATACAATTATCTCCAATTATAGCAGTTCATGCTGCACACAAGACCGAATCACATACTCTCTTTATGTTTAAGAGGAATAGATCACTTTAATTTACACTTCTACAAGGTCATATCTGCCTACATAGTTCTCTGGATTACAGAAACATCACATAATATTCACATTACAAGGACAAATCAACCACAAAATGAATCTGGAAAATTCTGTCAGTTTGCTTGTCCTCAGGTCATTCCAAACTAGGTATGATTTAACATACAATACCATTAAAAGATTAAAAGACTTCACACTATAAGGTTGGTCTCTTCTTCACACAGTAATGTATCGTATAGAAGATGACATGCAATATAGTATATATGAATCATATATTGCCTTTTTGGCGCTTGACCTGGTCACTTTACTTTAAATTGTACAGAAAAATAGAGCATGATCATTCTGCAAAATAAAGACACTCATTTTGTGTTGAAAACAATTTGGAACAATATGAAGATGAGTAAATGAAGACAGAACTTTTCAGTGAATGATCTAAATAGGCCTACAGTCATTTTAAATCTTCAAAGCATCAATATATTTAATGAATAGCTACCATGGAGTATAAAAAAATGGGGAAAGTGTTTTTTTTTTTGGGGGGGGGGGATACTGCAAATTTAGTGTTTATATGTGACTTCTTATTATACTGGCCTCATATAATATAGTCGATCTTAAAGGCACAATATGTAGCTTTTCGCCACTAGAGGTCACCTATTCAAAACAAAGGCGAAGCTTGATGACACAGAGATTGAGCGTGGATTCATGGGAGATTTTGTCTTTGCTTACAACCAGTGGAAAAGAATAAGGATGGCACTCGTGCAGAAATCTTTTTCATGGATGAGATTATTAACATTACTGTAGTATGAAGCGGAGTAGCGCCCAGGTATGATGTCATTGATAGGCGACGCACGGACACAGTTGAACTGCAGTTTAAGTCACTTCCGTATTGGCTTCAAGAGAGACCGTGGGAGGTTGCCGCTTGGTCTCAATCAGCACCCTAGTTCAGTAGTCAGGGCACTGATCAGGGAGTCAGCCCATTGACTTATGTCTTGATCAGTGCCCTGACTACTGAACTAGGGAGCTGATCGAGACGGTCTCTCTTGAAGCCAATACGGAAGTGACTTAAACTGAAGTTCATCAACTGGCCACTAGGGACCCCATGTTAAAATGCCCAACTTTACAGCAGAATAAATCATGTTTATAGCCTGGTACAAATTCTAGTTTTGGTCTAAATGGCTAATTTTGCCCTTCATGACAACTGTGAGGAGGGTGAATTTTTTTATAACTCATTCGTTTACATTATATAAAGCCATAAAGTTCTGCATAATTAAGGGCGTCGCCACTTTGAGTGGCAGGTGGATAGCCATTTATCTATTGTTTGTAGTAATTGCATCACCTCAGCTCCGCCCATGTCCCACCTCTTTGCCCATTTTCTGTTATCTGGGAGTGACGGTTGATGACACACTGCTAAAATGGCATCGGCCAGCTCGTCCCTACTTTACGCTTCAAAAATGCTCTGCATATTCCTAACCGTGACATCACAGACACTACGTCCATATTTATATACAGTCTATGATTGAGACCCACCCCTGGTAAAAAAAAGAAGAAGAAAATGGCTTATTTCTCTGGATTTAAACATTCTTGGAAACATCTGGGATAATGTAAGTACACAAGTCAACAAAATATATAACACTGTTCTAGTGGTTTTTGGATATTTTAATTAAAAAAAAACAAGTATTGTACCTTTAAACAGACTGAAAATACAATTTAAAAACTAATTTGAAAATGAAGTCAGACAGATATAATTATGAAAATAAAATATTTCTATTTTTATGATGTTGTTAACTTCTTGCTTGTTTCTTTAAACTATTTGCTTTAAAAAAAAAAAAGTGGTTAGTAGGGAGAGTGAAGACAAACGAAGTAAACCAGGTGTGAGTTCAAATCAAGATGGAAGAGGGCGCTGTTACTGATCAAGAGCACTCAAATCATACAGCCTTCAAACTGACAATAAACGATGGAGACGAATATAAGAGATAAAGATTTACTACTACGCCGTTAGATTCCAAAATAAAGTATGTTTCAAATTAATGTAAACTCTATAACAGAGGACTAACGTTAATTAGTGCAATCTGAGCTATTAAAATCCAGTTTGAACATATCTCTGCTGTTGTGGATTACAAATCCGGATATTACAAAATTACATTTTAGAAGAAACCGTGATGTTTTCTATGCATTGCTCTTTGATTTGTCTATCTACATCACACACAGGCCTAGTGTAAATGATACATAATCAATGATAAATCTCTGAGCTCATACCTGCTCGTCCTCCTGCATTGAAGCGGCCAGTGGCAGTCCATCCGCCAGCCGCGCGATCATTGTCAGCAGCACCATTTTGCTGTAATGTCAGATTTACACACAGCAGGTGTATGTGGAGAGGTTAACAGCTGTAAAAATGTCTGTGGCTGAATTACAGCTTCACAACACTCCTCCGTAAACTACGCTGAGCTGGCCGGAAATACGTGAATATTCGGCGTCACTGTATTATTGTCCCGCAGGGTTTTCCTTTTTAAAACCACCATCTTTAGTTCCGCATTTTATTGGGGATTAGATATGGTTATATTACCTTTGAATGACAAACATAATATCTTAGGATATTTATCAGATTTTTACCTGGGTATTCACCAGTCTACCCGGTATAACGTCCTACCTAACAGAGTTTCCACGTAGGTTGCCTCAGTTATTTTAATATATCCTCCTGGGATCCGGGAATATAGACTTTTGACATATGTAGTGGACACTAAGTTTTAGGGAATTTCTCATAACTTGTTACATGTCAGGCAAGTTTATTCTGTAAAGAGCACATTCAGGGCTTGTCAGAGATACCAAATGTTTGGAAGTTACAGTTATGGCAACTGCCTCTCCTTGGACTGACATTAAATGACTGACATTAATTTAGTGATAAAATATAACAATTTGTGGAAATATGACAATATTTTGTAATTATAATTTAAATCTGACTATTTTTTTTAATTGTTTGTCCTAAATGAACATCTCAGGAAAATGTTAGGGGTTTCAAATCAAAGTGACGTTATGTTATGAAACAGGACATTGATTTCATACATGTCCACTGTAGAGGACAACGTGATTTAAAGCAGTGGTTCTCACCCCTGTCCTGGGGACCCCCCACTACTGCACAATTTGTATGTCTCCCTCATCAGACATACCCACTTCAGGTCTTGCAGTCTCTATTAATGAGCTGATCAGGAGTGCCTGATGCTAAATATGCAGTGATTGGGGGTTGAGAACCACTGATTTAAAGCATGTTTATTATGCATTTTAGGAGACACAAGATAGGGAAATACATACTTTTTAATATTCCTATGAAATATTAGATATTATGAAAATGTTGCCAATTACTACTCCCATTATTACACTTATTTTTCATTACATGTTGCACCAAGAACACATCCATATGCAAATTAGATACAATGTAGATAGATTGTATATAATGGGAAAACCCAATTATGGCCGTTTTACACACACATATTGCATAAGGAAAAATGATACATCAAATCATTCTGTTACATCTTTCATAACATAGTTGAGAATCATCTTTATACAAAGTTTGGTATAAACAAATCCTGAAACCTAAAAATTGATTGGTGATAAAAAAAAAAGCCCTATTGTTTTTGCCTGTTTGTGTCTATTCATGTCTTTTTATAAAATGGGTGGGAGACAACAGATATGAAGAGGTTAAATTTGAGATGTTACAAAAGTCATTTTCACATAGTATGTGTCCAGTTAAAGAAAAACAGTCTCTAATTTGTATTCAGACAGCTTTTTCTAGAGGAAATGTGGTCATGACATGAATTTTAAATGCGCCTGTTGCAGACACTTTAGTTTCCTTTGTATTCTCGCTGGGAGGAAATTGTTAAATAAAAGTTCCTGCTGGTGCATCTGATAAACGTTCTTTAAAGTCAGCACTAAAATCACTGATTAGGTGATGACAGTGCAGTCTAGGTGATGGCCAGTGTGTCCTGAGCTGACTCCTGAGACCGTAGTAAAACAAGGAGCATAACCACTCCTACACTATTTCCATAGGTACAACATAAATTACTTGGGACTTTTATACAGGTTTGGAAATTTCAAATAAAAAAGGGCAGATTTCCAGCTATTATGAGGGCGAATTAGAACTTCAAAAGAAAATCTTCCAATGAATAATGAATCATAATCTTTATTCAATTTCAAGATACAAAAATTTCCCTTTTTGTATGCAAATCATACAAACATAAGAAACTTTTTTAATCCTGATGGTCCATTTACAATTACATAAGAGTGTAATTTATACAGTACTAAAATGTGTAAAAAAAAAACGAAGAAAATGTTAAAATCTTTATATGTGTGTGCTTACATGTAAACAAAAAAGAAAGAAAAACAATGTACAAAAAACACATTTAGATACAAGAAATCAGTAATGCTGAGGATTAATCTTTTAGATAATTCAAGTAGGATAATTCAAATATCTAGTTTCATTGCAGTGTTATTAAGTATATAAATTAATGCTAAAGACTTTATATATGTGTTTACACATGTTAAAAGGCTACTCAAGTATAATGTAAAAAAATGTAAAAAAGCATGAAAAATATAAGATACAGTACATTAAAACTGTAGTGTAAAACATTTTTTTTTTTTTTAGCATTCTCCATTTCCATTTCAAACCATTTTTTTTTTGCAATTTCATGTAGGTTCACTGTAATTTCTACGTTGTATTTTAATGTCTCTGAGAGAGGTCCTTGATTTTCTCTGCTATAGCCTGGGCCTTTGAGACAGGGCACGGCAGCAGCGGGAGTCGGGGAGGACCCAGCACTAACCCTGACACATCACTCATCACTTGCTTATTCACAGCCACATCAAAACCTGCAGAACATAAATGGTGAAATAAGTTAATGAAAAGTAATATGCACTTTTATACATATACAACATGTATACATTTAATATGCACAACAACAAAAGCAATGTCTTCACCTCACAGCTGTACAATACATTCAAAATTTTGGGGGTCAGTATGATTTTATTCGAAAAGAAATTAATCATTTTACTCAGCAATGATGCATTAAACTGGTCAAAAGTGACAGTCAAGACATTTATAATGTAACAAAAGATTTCTATTTAAATTCTATTAAAAGTTCTTCTGAACCTTCTATTCATAAAAGCCTCCATAAAAAAATTGTAATATTAAGCAGCACAACTGTTTTGACATTGATTTAAAGAAAAAAGAAGAAGCATAATAAAAGGATCATGTGACACTGGAGTAATAGCTACTAAAAAAAAATCCAGCTGTGGCATCACAGGAATAAGTTACATTTTAAAATATATTAAAAAAGAAAACCATTATTTTAATTTGCAATAATATTTCACATTTGACAGTATTTTTGATCAAATAAATGTAGCCTTGGTGATCATACCTTTTTTTTTTTTATCTTACCAACCCCAAACATTTGAAAGGCGCTAAAGAGTCAACTCACCAAGGTTCTTGGCAAATGTGATGACCTCCATAAATTCAAACTGTAAACAGAAGCAAATTCATTAAACTGAATATGAATTAATTAAGCTAAAAACATATGGATGAAGTACAAGTGATGAAGATGTACCTGCAGGGCTCTGGACTGGATGAGGTTGCCGTTATCAAAAGCAGAAAGCATCTGGTTCACTATGCGTCCGAGGTAGTTATATGTGCTAGAGAGAGAGATAGAGAATTTTACATGGTCTTCAGCAATGCATTATAGGTTACGTTTTTTAAGCTACGAATGTGTGTGAGCAGGTACTGGATTTTCTGCAATCTATTGAGGCATAAACATCAGTGTGTATCAGTTGTTTTTGCAGTTTTATAATAAAATAACAACAGAACACAAAACTGAAGCTACACTGCTACCATTAAAAAAAAAAAAAAAATCAGCCACAGGAGGCACTGAACGACACGATAGCCGTTTCCACCCACCTACTTTTATGCAAATTTGGGATATCACCAAAAAATAATTCTGGATGGAAACAAAAACACGAGAATTACAATAATTTCAAAAAATGTGCATTACAAAAAAAATTCCAATTTCATTGCACAGCATCTTAAAACTTGGTTTGATCATTCTGAAATGCCTGAGCCAAACACTGTCATCAGATTAATCTGGTATAATGACCTGCCAGAAGTGTCTCACACGATTGCATTCCAAAACACCAGTCACCCTCCTCCAAATGCAAGATAACATGACAGCGTTTATAGCATTTTGTCTGTGCGCTCTGAGGCGCAAGTCATTTATGATGTACAAAAAAAAAAGAGCCAGGGTGGTGTAACAACTTCCATTTTTATTACAGATATTTTGCACAAATTTCCCAGAAAATGATTCCTTGGCTCACTTGAAGACATAGGATGAAGGTTTTAATGAGATATTCCAATTTTGCGCTTAAGTTAAATGTGCAACTTTGTATGGAAACATAGCTAATGTATTATCAGGAACCAGGGCGACGCCACAGAAAAAAAAAAACAGTGAAAGCTCATGAATTTTTGGCAACTGAGACCAGAGAAAGAGTAAAGCTTGGTACATACCCTGCAAGAACAAAGAAATTTGTTCGTATTCTTGAGGTGGCAAGAACAAGAACAAAGTTCGTTCTGGCCAGGACATTACATACTTCACGAGAAAAGCAGAAAATAAATCTGTTTCGCCGCATTAACCCCGCCCACTTTAAATTGCTGACCAATCACACAATAGTTCTCAGACACCCACAAGAAAAAAAGTTCTGCTCAGACAATTTGTCGATAACAAGCTGCAAGAACTCCCAAACCAGGGCTGCGAGAACAGAATTACGTCATTTTGTTCTCGCAGTCCTGGGAGCGAGAACTTTTTTCTGTTCTTGTGGAGTATGTAACGGCCTTTAGATGCATGTTGTTGGCACTCACCTTCCTACTGCTCCATGAACACCCAGTACCAAAGCTCCCAAGAGTTGCTGTGTAACAAAGTGTAAAGCAAAACATGTAAAATCAAAAACCACAAGTTATTTAAATGTTACACTAGCAGGAAAAATGCAGTAGAGGAATGTATGGGGAGATTTCACACCTCATCTATTCCGTACAAGACAGACCAGTTATGGGACTGACAGTAACAGACACACTGTCCGAGATCCCTCATGTCAGTCCCAGTGTATTTCACTCCCTGAAAGGAGGGGATCATCCGCTCTATCCCATTTAGCACATCAGCTGCCTCCACTGAAGAAAAAAATAAAGAGAAAACAGAGACTAAACCACAGTAGGAACAGGAAGTCACTCAGTCAATCTCTCACACGTGAAGCTGACTCGTAAAAAAACGGAGTACTGTGCAATTCTAAAGAATTTACAAAGTGACTGCCAGTAATGATGACGGTGTGGGGCTGCACTTACATTCAACACCAGTCATGCCTGGAATATGATAATAATACATCGGAAGATCTGGAGCAGAGCTGCTCACTTCCTTTATAAACAGCCTCAATGCATCTGTGAAAAGAGGAAGGTCATTTGTTTTATGCCAATTACACAAAAGCACATTTGGTAATTTATTTAACATAAGATTAATTAAGCAGAGTTTAGGAAAAGGGGATTAAGACCTGCATTAATGGGTTTGAAAAAGGAAGGAGAGATTACTGCTATGGCGTCGGCCCCGATACTGGCGGCATGCCGAGCCTAAGGAAAGTAAAAAAACATCCACTCAGCACTTTTAAACAGTCACGAGGAGAGATCTAGTTGTTTATTTGCACATGCTGAAACATGTACGGATAAGCAGCAAATGGTAGGAATATGTATGTGGGGCTGCTATTATGAAAATGAACAAGTGCATTAAGAAAAGTGGTATATGCATTTAAAAAAAGATACAGACTATGAATGTGAATAAAAGGGGATGTGAATAAAAGGGGATGTGAAGCAGTATGCTCACCAGTTCTTGAGAGTCTTTTATACTCATGCAGCCAATATGAACAACCACTTGCTCAAGCCTGAACACACACATACAGTATAAAGAAATTAAACTTCTGGCAATGGCAACTTCTTTGAGAGAAAAATAAATAAATAAGATGTGCATTAGGGTGTTTCTTAACCTATGGACAATTTTGGCCTTGTGAACCTTTAAAAAATAAAAAAAAATAAAAAGTCCACTAATAATGACCAGAGGACATACTTATTGCATCACAGGAGAATTTTCTACCACATATGCAGCTTAACTGCTAGCAACACCACAATAATTAAGTTCATTCACAGAAACTCCTTTGTCTTGGCAAAACTATTTTTTTAAGCTAAAACAGTTGATGTACCCTAAACACACATAATTACATAAAATGTTCACAATTTTTATATCATTTGACATTATTACTCATTATTACTTCACAGACAGGGCTTAGATTGAGCCAGTATTAGGTCTTAGTTCAATTATGATATTTAAGTAGCTTTTATAAATGTGCCTTAGAAAAAAACATTGCTGGTGTGCATCTTGAGACAAAACAAACTTAAACATCCTATGTGAAACCAGAGGATTAGGAATAAAACTGCTGGTTGAGGTGGAAATGTAATAATGATACAAATATTGACATTTGTTCATTTGGCTCCTGGATTTGCCCATTTTAAAATTGAAAGTCTTAGTCAGCAAAATTCATACAAGAAATAAATGTGAGAAGTAATAGAAAATAAACTATGAGGGCACAGTATACACAATGACTTTCCCATAATAGTAATTAAAAAATGCAGTTAATTTACAACACCTGGGGCATAATCATTGACCATAAACAACACTCACTTGCCCTTTCCATGTTGGCACCAAGCTGCAGCAATCTGCTTCCTTTCATCCACAGTTAAAGAACAGCCCTCACCTGTTGTGCCATTAACTACCAAAAAGGTGGTTTAGATTACAAATAATATAAATGAGAATGACATACTGCCTTATTCCCTAAAATCTTTGATTCAATTAATAGGGCTGACTTACCAAACACACTCTTGACATTCTGTTTTTCTATTAGGTAATCAATGTATGGTCCAATTACAGAGAGATTGATCTCCCTAAAACAGCAAAAGTTCAATATGAATGACTAAATTCACTGCACGTCAGGTATAAGATTGTGTAAAGCTTTTACTGAGGAATGAATTATTTTACCCTTCTGCGGTAAGTGGTGTAAATGTAGCTGCCACGAGACCAGTGAGCTTTTTTACGCTTCGAGACATCTCTGCATAACGTTACACAACAACGAGAAAACCTGACCAATTCCATTGACATGACATGTTATACATTTAATGTAATCAGATTGTCCCGAAAAGTCTCAAGTTATATTTTCTTTCGACAAATGACCACATAATCATAAAACTTGCCCAGTTCAGTCCATAATTAAAAGACAGTTGCTTACCTTTCTCTTTCGGTGGCGTTCAATGAGCTCGAGCAGTATTCAATTGTCTTTCTAAGTTACTAACGTTAGCTAGCTAACGTTACTTTTTTGTACTTGACGTCAATGCACGAGCAATCATGTGATGCATGAAGCAGGCACTTGTTATAATGTTATAACGTCTTGAAAAGTATTTTCACAAACAAAAGTTTCTTATACCTTCTGTTAATTGTGCATTATATTAAAAAATGTGTTGTAATGAATTAAATCATTTAAAATAAATTTAAAGCAGACATGTACTTTCAGTAAGATGCATAACGAATAAATGTATCTTTTATTAATATATAAGGATTCTTTTGGGATTTTTTTATTAATCATATTTTCATTTTATTATATTTGTATGTTTAATGTTATAAACGTAAAAGGCTTTTTTTTACGGCATGCTGGGAACTGTAGTTTCTACACCACACCGTTTACGGGGCGTGTACTCGGCGCTACCCGGATGCGGATGTTGACGTCTGCCTGTGATCTAACGTAAGACTGGACATGATCATCATTCACTCAGCGACTCTGAGAGAGCCCTCTGGCCCTTTGTATTAGTCCTGATATAAAATCACTCTTACAAGGAATATTTTTATTTGTCGGATTCTGGGAGCTGAATGGACCATCTAGTCACATATGGATGATCGAAAAACAGATTTAAGAGGGTCTTTCCGCTAACAGTTCAACAGCGTTTCTGCCACAAAAACATATGCCCACGGGTACCGAGCCGAGCTGTCATCGACGGGTTAGCCGGCGAGCTAAACAACAAAGCGTGACGGCTTAATAAATCTTTTTTCATCAAATCATCTTGACAAAAACATTTCGCTGGGTATTGTATTTTTGAATAACGCCGTAGCATTTTCTACATGGTTTAAATTTGTTTTCAAAATCACGAAGATTAGATTGGGACCCGCATACTATCTAACTTATTGCTATCAGCTGTAGTGGGATCAATGCGATGCGTTCTCTCCTTATTTTTGGTCGTGTCACCCATGGTGATGGTTGCTATTAGAGACGAAGCATCTTTTTCCATGACCCCACCTGGAGCTCCTCTTGAGCCTGTCTCTGCTGGGGATCTACAGTGATGTAATTTTGTTGTTGTTTTAAAGCTGAAACTCAATAGAGAGTAGCATGTAGATGTGTCACATGGGTGCCAACGTGCTATCAAGGTGACAGGCAGGTGTGACAACTTTAGCTGACTGACCAACACTAATGAAAAGTGACTTGATCGGTCTACCTTCCTTAGTCATTTTGTAATAGACACTAAAAACATCTCAGAAATGCACCGGAGCTGCATTCATCCAAGAGAGACGTTTAGATAAGAACAGGAACTATAAAGTTATTGAGCTGGAACAGTGAATGTATTCAAATGCTGTGGGTGCTACTGAATCTGGCCTGCATCATCTTTTTTTTGCATTCAATTTGAAAATGATGGACCAGAGGTGGTGGAACTCTAACTTGGTGCTAAGTAAACATATCTAAGGCAGGAAAGTGTTGCCTTGGGTGTCTTCATCTACGTAAAGGTTGAAAAACCGGTGGATTAGAGCCATGCGGATGCTTCATTCTGCAACAATGTTGCCTGCTTTTTTGCTGCTTTTTTTTATGGGAACGTCCATCAGGTTGTCAGAGACCATGAGCAGAGATGAGAGGAACAAACTGAGGTATGTGTATGTGAGGACACTTGAAATTATGAATTGCTTGCAATATGATTCAAAACTGTTTTTCTTAATTTAAGAAATGCCTTTGCTTCTCAGGAACCAAGTGGTGGAAATGTTTGACCACGCTTATCAGAACTACATGGTATGTACACAGTGACTAATAACTTCTCTTGTTGACAGCTGAGTACATACACAGAAGTTTTAATACTACTTTTCCATCAGCATCCGAAGTTCTGTGTAGGTTTTCCTTGTACAGATTTTTTTTATGTTTTTGAAAGAAGTCTCTCATACTCACCAAGGTGGCATTCTTTCAAAAAACAGTAAGACGATAATATTATGAACTAATATTAAACATTTTTAATTTATTATAAAATATTATTTGTTTCTTTGGTGGCAAAGCTGAATTTTCAGCATCATTACCCCGGTCTTCAGTGTCACATGATCCTTTTAGAAATTATTTGAATATAATCAATCTTCAAAACAGTTGTGCTGCTTAATATTTCTGGTCATTTCTGGTCACACTTTATTTTCATGTGCCGTTGTAACAGTGTAATTACACAATTAAGTTCTGAGTAATAATAATTAACAACATGTATCAACACGCAACAACAATATCTTTATAGGTGTAGGGTTAAGGTTTGTGTTTGTGATTATGTATAATTATGCATCATTTACTGTCATTACTACATTAAATACATTTCACGTGTGTAATGCAAAATACAGCACATTAAAATAACATGTTTTTTTTTAAAGAATTTTGGAAAATGGTTTGGATTTTTTTGTCCATACAATGAATGTCAGTAGGGTCCAGTGTTGAAACAATTGTTTTTTTTTTTTTAAATATCTTCGTCTCACAGAAGAAAGAAAGTGATATAGATATGAAATGTTGAGTGTTAATTAAATGATGCCTGAAATTTTTTTTATGGATGAACTATGCCTTAAACATTCCTAGTTTGCCAATAAATGTTCCTGACAATCTGACATTTTTGTCAAAATTGAGTTATTCACTTATTTACGTTATGTGATGTTTTTTTTTGTGTACATTTTGTCTACAGTTGATAGAAGATAGAACTTTTTTTTTTTTCTAAATAAAAAGTTGAATGGAATGCAAAAACTTTAAAACTTCAAAACCGTTCAGAATGCAGATAGAAACTTATAATTCCAATGTGACCAAGTGTGAAATACTTCCCAGAAGCCTCTGGTATGCCCAGAAGTGTCTCTAAGTAGATTGGAAACGTAAGATGTATAAAACGGAAATGCAATAGCCTGCTGTTTAAACCCCCCCTCAAAAGTGAGTGGAGTGTTATGAGGATAGGGGAGGCAGATTCATGTTTGAGAGAACAGCATTATAGTTCAAATCTGCCTGGTTTCATCTCATTTCATCTCTGTCCTTTCCAATTTGACAGGACCATGCCTACCCCGCAGATGAGCTGATGCCTTTGACTTGCCGTGGGCGAGTGCGTGGACTAGAGCCCAGTCGAGGGGATATAGATGACGCCCTGGGGAAGTAAGTCAGCTGGAGATGTGAAGAAATGTTTTAATTTATTTTTAAGGAAATGTTGAAAACAGAGATGAAAACATGTTTTCCTATTCCGTCAGGTTCTCCCTCACCCTCATCGACACTCTTGACACGCTTGCAGTGAGTAACATCTCAAACAGAACTTGACACCTCTTGCAAACACTCATATGTACATTTAAACCCAAGGTTGTTTGCTCATGACCTGTTCTGACATCTCACAGCTGTTAAATAAGACGGTGGAGTTTGAGGAGGCGGTGAGGAGAGTGGTGGCGGATGTGCGGTTGGATAATGACATTGTGGTGTCTGTATTTGAGACCAACATCCGGGTGCTGGGGTAAGACATCTCTGTCAGAATTTCAAAATGGACTGATGTATTAAAAGACTCCATTTTAAATCTATATAGTAAATTGTGGCTATTTTGCGTGTGTAATACTTAACTGTTTTTTAGTGGACTCCTGGGAGGCCATTCCATGGCCGTCATGATGCAAGAAAGTGGGCGAATGCTCTGGTACCAGAATGAGCTGCTGCACATGGCCAAAGATCTTGGACTCAGACTGCTGCCTGCATTTAACACCAGCAGTGGCCTGCCTTACCCTAGAGTGAGTGAACGCATGCATGACCGTGCAATGCATATGCAATATGAATGATTAAAATGTCAGCTCATCTGGATTGAAAATATGTTGGACATGAAATGGCTTTTTTGTTTTTCTTTGTTTTGTTTGTGAACGTTTATCTTTATGCCATATACACGCATTCAGATATTCTTGAATTTCTGTTGATCCGGCTGCTGTGGTTTGTTGAATGTCTGCCTTAGAGAAATGCACTCTGTGGCTGCATGTCTCATCAACAGACCATTCTCAACTTATTACACATCGCTCTGGAATACCTGATTCTGATTGGTCCATCATAGCATACTGCGATCATTAAAAAAAAAAAAATTGGCTGCTAAATGATGTTTTAGTAACAAAGTTCGGGATGAGCACGTTCAGATAATTAACCTAATTAACACAGGAGGAGCACATTCAGTAAATAAACTCAATTACTGAGATAAGAGGTATATATACAGCAGACTTACCTCTGTTCCATGACAGTTTTCCAGCATCCCTCCACCACCTCATCTCCTCACTTTGAGCTATTCCTATCCCAACCTGGGATGGGGGGAGTTCTATGGGTTCAGGCCAAATTCCAAGCTCGGAGCCCTCTCCTCGGACAGCACGCCAAATACGCATAACCTTTACCTTATTTAATAATATGTAAGTGTTAACTCGTGAAACTGAATATTGCCTAAAGCCCTGAAGTATATTTCACTTGTTATGCGTACGAGTCCAAAGAAGTATACTTTGCAAGGCTGTGCGTTCGACTGTGCGTGTCCGCTCATGTACGCATAAAAAAATGAAGTATACTTTCGGGTTAAGGAAACATTTCCTGCATATAGCCTTGCTAATTTCATGACTTGTGATACTCTTGTGCAATACAATAAGGTTTCATGGTAACACTTGACAATAAGGTTCATTAGTTTACTACATTAGTTAATATGAACTAATCATGAACTGCCTTTATAAAGCATTTATTAATCTTTGTTAATGTTAATTTCAACATTTTAATTTTAACAGTTTATTAAAATCTTGTTAATGCACTGAGAACTAACATGAACAAACCATGAACAGCTGTATTTTTATTAACTAACGTTAACAAAGATAACCAAAAACAGTAACACATGTACTGCTCATGGTTAGTTCATGTTAGTTAATACATTAACTAATGTTAACTAATGACCATTGTTCTGAAGTGTTACCAAATAATCTACTTTGATGTAATTCTATTAACTGTAATGTCCACTTTATTGTTAATCCCCCATTATTTATTTATTTGAAATAAATTAATACTTTTATTTAGCAAGGACAAAATGAACAAAAGTGACATTAATAATGTTACAAAAGAGCAACTAAGTTCTATTTCAAATAAATGCTGGTCTTTTGAGCTTTCAGAAGTATCCAGAAAAAAGTTGTATCTCAGGTTCCACAAAAATATCAAGCAGCGCAACTGTTCTCAATGTTGCTAATAAAAATAAATGATACTTGAGCACCAAATCAGCATAAATTTGCCATCACAGAAATAAATTACATTTTAATATATATTAAAATACATAACATTTATTTTATATTGTAATAATATTTTACAATATTACTGTATTTTTAATCAAATAAATGTTGGCTTGGTGAGCATAAGAACTTTCTTTCAAAAACACACCAAAAAAATCACTGACCCCAAACTTTTGAACGGTAGTTTATATTAATATAAAACCTGCTGGGGATTAATCTGTGATAAACCACCTTCGATTGTGACTCTGATTAATGATTGGTTGCATTTACAGGTGAATCTGCGTTATGGAGTCCGTGGACCCGAGACCCGTACAGGCACTGAGACGGACACCTGCACCGCCTGTGCTGGGACAATCATCCTTGAATTTGCAGCCTTGAGCCGCTTTACTGGGGACCCCATATTTGAGGTAAAATACCACAATGGCTTCATGTTGCAAATGTAAACAAATGTTATTTTTGTTGCGTTTCTGAAGGTATAACGTGCGGAAATGTCCTTATATGACCTCCAGATTAGTATGTATTTCTTATGGTCCTTATTTTATGTCCTCAAGCCACCCTAGGTGTATATGACATTCTTCTTTCAGACGAATACAGTTTATATTAAAGTTATATAAGTTATAATTATATTTTAGTTATATTAAAAGTCCTGGCTCTTCCAAGCTTTATAATGGCAGTGACTTGTGTCATTTTTGAAGTCCATAAAAGTCCATCTATCCATCATATAACTGCTTTACACGGCTACGGGGATTAATAAAGGGCTTCTGAAGTGAAAAATATCCATATTTAAAACTTTATAGACTAAAATAACTAGCTTCCGGCGGTCAGCGGTACGCAACTCGACTAAAAGAGTAACCCCTTGACTCCGATTTTATTTGTCTGAAAGAAGAATGTCATACACCTAGGTTGAGTAAATCATGGGCTAATTTTCATTTTTGGGTGAACTAACCCTTTAAATACTACTACTACTACTACTACTACTACTTCTACTTTGTAATTCATGTTGAATAGAGCACTTAAGATCACCAAGCTAGTAGAAATACTGTTGTTATTGTTTTGTAACAAAGTAACTGACGTCATTTCAGCCTGAAGTGATGATTCCTGGAATGTTTGTACTCATTCAGGCTAGAGAATTACAGCATACATCTCTTATGACATTACTGTGCCATTTGTAAGACTCAGACACCATTAGCATTACCCCTTGGTGTTGTGTACTATGAAAAGTATTATGAGGTCAGGAATGTTCTCATTGTGTGTGGTGACGATGACTAAATCTATTATATTGGCCAGTACTGAGATGTTGGTGTTTCATTTTGTTGTTCGCAGGCTCATGCGAGAAGGGCTCTTGACTTCCTTTGGGAAAAGCGACAGAGGAACAGTAATCTAGTGGGAACAACCATCAACATCCACTCAGGAGAGTGGGTCCGCAGGGGTGAGGCTAATCCATACCAAACAACGCAAAACACAACACAACTGTGATCATATACAGACAAATTCAGTTAAAGTCAAGTCAGAATCATGATGTTTTTTTTGTAACTGTTCTTTTAACAGACAGTGGCGTTGGAGCAGGCATAGATTCCTATTATGAGTACTTGATGAAGGCTTATATATTACTGGGAGATGACCAATTTCTGCAGCGCTTTAACACTGTGAGTATCACTCATTCTTTTCTTAGTCATCCTAATCTCCTTTTCGGTTTATGTCACCAAGCTGTCTTCTTTTTCAAGCCCTTTTATCATTTTTTTTTTAAATGTTGTATTTATTTTATAATTTATCATTCATTTATTCAGAATAGAAGCCCTGGAACATGTTGCCTGTAATTGTAGTGTCCAAAATAATTTTTCATACTTAATCTAATATGACTCGCATTTTAGTTTTGTCTGCCATGAAATAATGGGTCTCTTTGTCGCGTGTCTGTATTCATGAATTATGATCGTTTGGCATATTTTTCAGCACTATGCATCCATTATGAAGTACATCAGCCAACCTCCTCTGCTACTGGACGTCCACATCCACAAACCCCTGCTGCCAGCACGCACCTGGATGGACTCCTTGCTTGCCTTTTTCCCAGGATTGCAGGTGAAAAATAATTGTTTGTCTCTCTGAGTTTGTTATGAACGTCCATTGTTATGAGTGACTTATGTTGTTTTGCTGTTTGCAGGTGTTAAAAGGAGATATCCGGCCAGCAATAGAGACGCATGAAATGCTTTATCAGGTTACCAAGAAACACAACTTCCTTCCTGAGGTAGATCCTCTTTTCTGTCTGTCTTTTGAATATAATCACAGTCTGTGGTTTATAAACTCTTCCTGACTGCCCTGTTCCCTCACGTACTGTCTCGCCAGGCATTCACCACTGATTTCAGGGTTCACTGGGCTCAGCACCCCCTGCGGCCAGAGTTTGCAGAAAGCACTTACTTCCTTTATAAGGTACAAACTGAGTTCTCAAACAAATCTCAATACAATATCTCCTTTACTCTCCATCATTTTCCTTATCAACCTGCAAATGTGACCCCCTTCATGCCGCATTGCTCCTGCGGAAGTACATTCAACCGCGTATTTTCATGTAGTGAACCATGGGGACAATAAGAATAGTTAACTGTGAGTTTCCTCTGAAGGCAACCAGAGATCCATATTACCTGGAGGTGGGCCGCACCGTACTGGAGAACCTGAACAGATTTGCTCGAGTTCCCTGTGGCTTCGCTGCTATGAAGGACGTGAGGACGGGAAGTCACGAGGACCGGTAAAAACTGGAGTTTGTGGATAGTTAAAGAGGATGTTGGTTTATGTGGTATATTCTTGTTCAAATAGTATGAGTGGATTTTGTAAATTGAGCATTTATGAGTAAAGAGTGGGTGGCAAGCTGTCTCATGGCATATTTATTTCTCTTCATCACCGCCCACCTGTTTCAGCATGGACTCGTTTTTCCTGGCGGAGATGTTTAAGTACCTGTTCCTGCTGTTTGCTGAGGAGGAGGATTTGCCTTTTAATGTGGAGGACTACATCTTTACCACAGAAGCTCATTTGCTGCCTCTCTCCCTCTCCACTGCCACAAACTCACAGGCGCCCCCTGTCGTCACTAATATGGTACTGCACATAAGCACAATAAGAGTTCTGCTTGCCTCTCAATGTTGTAGCACTGGTCAGAGTTGACTTTACTCACAGGGGCGCTGATAGGGTTTCTGGGCCACCGGGCTAATTTGTAACCCCCAATTATCTTATCTTTTTGCCACATGAAACAACCATCATTATCTATGAGCATAGAAGTTATTGCATATTCAATAAGAGAAAATTTGAAAGTTTATTAAATGTATAACTATATACAAATAATTACATACTGTATACAGTACAGCACCATTATACCTCATACACAGACACTATTTAAAAACTGTCTGGATGTCTTATAAGCCATTTTATAAAATAAGCTGTCTTATAAAATAAGCTTTCATCTTGCAATTTCTTATTTTCCTAGTGCCAAGTGCTGTGTTCTCACAGCAAAATCTTTGATCAGATCTTTGAAATCAAGCCGTCTTGCTAAACTATCAATAGACAGCATGGTCAGACAATTTAGTCTTTGAGACATTGAGGTAGTTTTTTACTTGGATAAGCTTTCTGAAGGCTCTTTCTCCACTTGCAACAGGCAAAGTGCAAAATATGCACATGGAAATGCACACTTCACTGAAAATCTGGAACTGCATCTTGTAGATTTGATTCAACAGTTCAAATTATATTATTATTCATTATTTATTATAAATTTTAGCACACCAGCAGCAAAATTAGCTAAAACATTCATTTACGAATCGGACACCATTACAATGCTTATTTCATAAACTCTAGCAGGACAATTAAAGCATGTGTATATGACAAAACATCTTAAATGTCGATCAATTCCTCACAGAAAGTGATTCGGAAACCCTGAATATACATCACTGGACTAGTTTTCGTTTTTGATGGTCAGAACCATGAAGCGTTTCTGAATAACGAACATCTTAAGGGGACACACACACACACTTGGCTTCTTAAATATTATTTAACAAAGAGGTGATTTAAATACCAAAATCATACAGGAATTTATGGTGTTCTGCTGGGCCACCTGTTTGACCAGGGCCCTTAGAATCATCCTAATCCTCCCTCCCGTTATGGTGCCCATGTTTACTCATTCAGCTCTTTTTCATATTTCATATTACTAGCTATTATGTAATGCAAATAACTAAACGCCTTTTCAATGGTTGTCTACTGTTTTTGATATCAAATGTTGATATAATATCTTTCTTTCACCCCCAGGCTGGAGAGGAACTTGATGACTCAAATTTTGAGTGGACTTGCCCTAACACCCGCCTACTCTTTACTGATCCCTCCTACCCACGCAATCTCCGTGAACCAATCAGGAGCGCAGTGGATAAGAGTTGTCCGCGCCCTACCACTCTTCGGTGAGAAACTGATATAACCAGCTGGTCTGTTCAAATAGCATTTTACATAATTATATACAATATTATGTAAGTGTGTCTGTGTGTGTGTGTGTATGTATGTATGTATGTGTATAAATTGAACACTAAATCTGAATATTAGAATGAGAATAATAAAATAAATAAATAAATACAATTAATATACATTTGATATTTTAGAGATTGGGACATTGGTTTTTTTTTTTGTCTTTTCGTCTCTCAGAGAGCCTGGTATGGGCCGTCCTCCTCTCAGGGCTCAAGACTTCATGGCCAATAACCCCGAACATCTGGAGCTGCTGAGGCGGATGGGTGTGAGTCTCATCCACCTAAAGGATGGCAGAGTACAACTCGTTCAGCACGCAACACAGGTACTATACAGAGTCAGACCAAGAGATATAAGTGAAACTATATAATTTGTATTTTGTATATGTAGATTGAAACTTAAATCTGTCTCCCTCTCTACAGGCGGTGAGTGCAGTCGCAGCAGAGGACGGCATGCGTTTTATGCAGGAAATGATGGAGCTCTCCAGCCAGCAGCAGAAAGAACAGCTTCCTCCACGAGCTGTTCAAATTGTGTCGCACCCCTTTTTTGGTAGAGTGGTACTGACCGCAGGCCCTGCGCAGTTTGGATTGGATCTTTCCAAAAGCAGTTCTGGAGTGAGTATGATTAACTCTGACCTTTTATGTACTTTCTCACTTTTTTTGGCTATTTCTGTGCTGTTCTAGGTTAGTTCTTGCTAAAGGGTATACCTTTTTTAGCCATGTTACATAGTGTATCCGGTTCTCTTTTTCCCTCTCCCTCAGGTACGTGGGTTCGTAACCATAGCGGAGCCCTATAATGGCTGTTCTGAGTTGAGTAACGGTGAGATTGTGGCAGGCCGCATCGCTCTGCTGCAGAGAGGCCAGTGCATGTTTGCAGAGAAGGCTAGGCACATTCAGAAAGCTGGGGCCATCGGAGGCATCGTCATTGGTGAGAAACGAGTCAATCATTACCATGTCTGTAATCATTTACTCACCCTCAAGTTGTTCCAAACCATTGTGAATTTCTTTCTTCTGTTAAACACAAAATAAGATATTTTGAAGAATATCGGTAACCAAACAGTTGATGATGATGGACTTTTTGATGACATGGACCCCCAAATGTGATAATCTCCTTTGCTGCCGTACCAGCAGGTGCAATGATATTACGCAGCACCTGAAAATAGTCCCCAGCACGCTCCCTGTGCAAACAGGTTGTCACGGTGGTTATGTTTACGGAAATTTTCAGGCGCTGCGTAATATTATTGCGCCTGCTGCACCCATGGTACGGCAGAAAAGTTCCTTGATTATTACGCAGGAATGAGAGTATAATTGCTAACATATCGGTCTAGAAAATCGCAACTTTTCATTTTCCATCGGTCTTAGTACACTATGTAACTACAGAAGAGTCAAGTTTTAAATAGGAAAAATATTGAAACTCTTTGGTCATTTTTGAGCGAGATGCTAACGGTCTAATCAGATTCAATGGTCTTTGCTAAAAGTGCTACCGCCAGATCCGGAGATCGGCTGAATGGATTCGAAAACAGTAAAACTCAACTGTTTAACTTGAGGGGAGTTGGAAAATGAGCCTATTTTTAAAAAAAATGGAGTGTTCCTTTAACTGTTTCGTCTATAATTTATAGATTTATCTTGGCTTTATTTCAATTACTAATTCATAGTAGTTTTAGTTAACAATAACAACTGTTTTACTGTACTGTACAGACTAAATTAATGTTAGTATTTATGTCTGGCTCTTCTTGTTTTGTCATTTTTGTTTAGACGATAATGAAGGCAGCAGCAGTGATACGGCCCCATTGTTCCAGATGGCGGGAGATGGTCGGAACACTGATGATGTCACTTTACCACTCCTCTTCCTGTTCCACAAAGAGGGCAACATCCTGTTGGAGGCTCTAAAGGAGTACAAGGAGGTGGAGGTGCTGCTCAGTGATAAAGCTAGAGACAGAGGTGAGACATGAATTTAAAAAGATGGTTAATATGTGAGGAATCACTATAAGGTTGTGCACGTTGCATCTTCAGCTTCCACTCCTTTCTAATTATTCTTCCTTTATTACTCTTTCCTCTGTGTTTGTAACTGTTTTCTCTTTCCATTACTTTCCTTTTTTCCCTACTTTCCTACTTGGATGAGCAGAAGCCATATTTAAGGGGAAAGCCCTCCCGGGCTCCCTGTTGGATGGCAGTAAGTACCCCTCCTCCGTGGGTTTCCCTTTATGCAGCGAATCCAACTGTTTTTAATGGTGCATTCTAGTCTTGTCAGAAAGATTGTATTTACGGGTTGAACACACATGAACGCTTCCACAAAGTTGTAATTACGAGTGGGGAAACTGAAGTTTCTTTAAGCCCACAGTTGTGGGTGTGTCAGTGAGAAAATATGGCAGATGCAATAACTTCTTTTTCATTTGCAATAAAAGCTAAGTTACATGTTCAAAAAATTGATAGTTCTGTACAGTTACGATATAATATATAACAATTCAATTTACAGCACCTTGATAAATTGAACCAAAACCTAAAAAAAGCTACATTTGTAGAAGTAAAGTTAAAAAATCATGCTGATTTTTTCATAGAAAAGGTTTATCGCCATCTTGCTCCAACCAAATTGGCTTGAATTACAACTTCCCAACTCATGAATACAAATTTACCAGGAGGACGTAAACACGCCATAAGATTAGGGACTTAATATCTGCATGTTCCTTTTAGCTGACATCAAATTTTGATGACGATACCATCATGCGTCACGCATCCATCATACTGATAGATATTAGGTCGATTTCTTGTGGTTCATTCAACTGGCTTCTTTTTCAAGGTACAGCTGGAGCAGAAGAAGAGGACTGCTCCACAGAGGAGAAAGACCACAGTTCCTCCACCTCCTCAGAACCTGTTGACCAATCACAAGTCACTACTCAGGAACAGACAGCAGAAGACTCAGTCGTGGGGCAAGATTCGGTTCAGCCGGTGGAGGGACTTGGCAGTTACGTCCCAGTGGACGTAGGGGAGGAGCCTGCGGTGGACAGTGACTCCGGCAGCCAATCGGTGGACTCACTGATGGCTGATTGGCAGGAGGACTTGGAAGCGTTTAAGCAGATGGAGAAGGATGAACTTTGACATTCCCCTCCATCTCGGACTCCGCTAGCATGTCCCAGCCATAGCACAGACTGAGAAATCAGTTCTGTTGAATAGGGACAATATTTCAGATAGGCGTGATTACGAACTCTGACTCGGAGAGCTCATTTTCTATGGCCAGTTCTCAGGGGCTTCATTCTGATTCACATACATCCTGTTCTCTTCATCTGAACCCTGGCAACTGTATTCCAGATTTCACCCACACATAACAACTTATCTCATTCTCTACATGACTAGGGTACACAATCACTCCTGTTTTTGTCTTCCTCCTAACAAATGGATTCTCTGATTATTGAAGTGCAGGCTTAAATCATCAGTGCTGATTAATTGTCTGAAGGACTGATTAATTTAATGCCTGATTTAACTGTGATGAATTGCTTTTTGCAGTAGGATTCATTTTTGGTTATTGTCTCAGTTTGCAGGGTCTGACAAAAAAAGAAATTTTGAGATCCTTTATGGAATGATATATGTGTATGTTTGAGTGTTTGTTTGTATGATTATTGTTTTTAATTTGTAAGAGAATCAGCCTGGGGCTTTCATAGGAATGGGACCCAAAGTTCCAAAAATGCTCCTTCCATCCTTTCACATTAAGTATTTAATGGTCTTATACATTCAGTCCAGCTAATGACTTTACAATGAGGTCGATGTTTCAAAGAGAAGCATTAAAGGACCACGGATGACAACTTTGCATGTCAGTGACAGAATTTTTTCCAAGGACGAAGGAGACGTGAAGCATCCTAAAGGATCCGCCAGAGGACGCTATTGCTCCGTTGCTCCCCCAGTAGCTGATTAATTGACTGGGAGACCATGCCAAGGGGCATGAAACGTGATAAGTTCAATAAAATTGATTTGAAAATTGTAATGTATGAATCCTTTTTATTGGATAGACTTTCTATCACGTGTGATATTTATGACCGGAGAAGGGACTTGATTAAATCTTCGCTTTATGAACTTGCGGATGTAATAAAAAGCAGTAGGTTTAAAAGGTTGTATCTAACTTCTGTCACAACGTCTATCACAGAAATCAATTATAAAATATTAATAAATTAAATAAAAATTTTAAATATATATAAAAATAGAAAACTGTTATTTTAGAAGACATTTAATTTAACTGTTTTCCTACCGTTTTGATCGGATACATTCGGAGCCGTGAGACTTCTTTCAAAAACATTCAATATATATATATATATATATATATATATATATATATATATATATATATATATATATATAGGGCTATATGAATTGTATTATAATAAATATATCACGTAAATAAGAACAGAAGATATAAAGAGGTTTATTAAATATTAATGGTAAAAAAAACTCAAACTCAAAATCATATAATTTATTGACACTTTTTTAAGACATGCAACTGGGGGTGATGAGGAGAAAATGTTAAGTATAATTCGACTAGTTCCTCCCCTCCTACGTCTAGGCATGTGGTTGGTTTGCCACACGGGCTTCAGCAAGATGGCTGCAGTTCCTCGAACAAATCAGGAGTGCGGACTGTAAGCCAGCGGTCCACATCACATCACTACAGCAGCTCATATCCCCGGCCGTCACTGTGTGTGTATATGTGTGTGTGAGCCGCCGCCAGTGGACCGAGCGGGTCACTTCTGACAAGTGAGTGTTTCCCTGTGATATTTCTGCATTTTTGCGGTGATTCGGGGAGTGTTTGCGTTAATTGTTACATGCAAACCGTTTGCTTCTCTTTGTTTCTTGTCTTTGGTGAGTCGAATCCTGGTTCGGCTATTGACTGGTTCTTCTTCTTTCTTTTCCCCCCTTTTTTTATTTTTTTATTTTTGCATTATCAGTTCTATCTGATCTTTGAATAGGGATTCTGGGCTGCATTGTGGTTTGGGCTGTGTATGTGAAAACCTAGTGTGCTGCCAGTCTACACAGCATTTTTGGCATCTTGCATCATTTTTGGGCGCCTATGATCCCCAAAATCCTGTCTTTAACAAGGTTTTCAGACACAGCCATGATTAGGAATAGGTGAGATCAGTGGTTTGTTAATGTCACGTGTCTGTCACATTGAATGGTTTATTTACACATTTATTGGTTTATCCCCTTTTTTACTAGTACAGCTGAACTGGAAGTAATGAAAACAAAAGACACCTGGGTTGGCATGCATGCACATGTACACGTGTGTGTCCACACTGTCCTGCGGGCAGACAATGCGCCCTCTGTCTCTGCCGTGGCGCAGCTGTGTGTGCCCTTCTGTCAATGTGCTTTCATATGCAGTATTTTCACTATAGCGCGATTTCAATATATGACGGTGTGTTTTGGGTGTCAGACTAGGGGGAGCTATCGGGGATTTTGCGACGTTTGATTTGTAATAATCATTCCTTTCATTCATTTTTTTAATGAATCGGTTGAAGCGGTTCAGAGAACCGTTAATGAATCGGCCGAGCCTTTGTCGAATCAACTGAGAATGTGATTCAGCAATGTCTGATACGCTATTTTGTGACGTCTGATTCGTGAACTTATCGTTCTAGTCGATTAATCAGATAAACTATTAATTATTGAATCTGAGTCCACGTGTTTTTTTTTCAATGAGCTTACTGAGTCATTGAACTGAGACTGGCCTCTTTCAAATAGGTTCAACTTGCTGTGATCTGTCTTAACAACTTTCTCACTAACCGATTTAAGAGTCGCCTTACTCATACTGAGACCTGACTCTTTCAGGTTTGTCCTACTCTGAACGATCTAGGGCTAGGCTGTGTTTCTCAAACGCAACACAGCCCTGGTTTGACAGTTTACTGACTTTGTTGAACAATTGTTGTGTAAGACTATCGCATAGCAGAATTCTATGGGACTCTAGAGTGAATCTTATTTTCTCCAAAGGCAAACTGACTTTTAACGACAACAAACATTTAACAGACTTGCTGTGAGCTACAGGGATGCTAATCAGTTAGTGCTTTTGTTGAAGCTGTAAATCCACAGTATTTCAACTTATTTCTTTAATTATTTAAGTTTAAAATAGGTTTAGGAGGGGATTCCTGGTAATACAATAACATTACCCATGATTGACTGGGTCTCCATCAAAATCAAAATATTGAAACAAGCAAATCATGCCAAAATAACTCTTTTAGTGCCCACCCACTTCCATTAATCAGTGTGGATGATGTGATTCAGTTTTCATGTGCTCTCATGACTTGGTTTTTGTACTATTAAAACATCCTGCAAGTTTCATAGCTAAAAAGCATTTTTGATCAAGCTCCAAAAAAGGGCTTGTTTTGATATTGTGGATTCTGTGACGGGACATTTGCATATGACAGTAATTTTAGTTATACATTATTCCATCATAGGCCCCGTCCACTTGCATTCAGTCACTTAACGGCTGGCACTTGCCTACACTGGATGTGAAAGTGGTGTTGTCGCATAAAAAGCAAATAGAACCCATTATAATCACTGACGCTGTCTACACTGGATACAGTATACAGATGTGCATTCAGTTTCTGACATACTCCACATCTATTGACAACAGGACAATTGGAAGAGTGAAAGAACGTTTGCTTAAACAGCTATTTTCATCTCTTTTCGTCTCTGTGCAGACTTCAGAAGGATCCCAGTGTCGGAAACAAGTGGATGGTTTATTTTAATGCCGTCCTGGATCACTTCTGAGGATAATGTTTGTTCAGAGCATTTCGTTTTGTGAACGAGGCAGAGTGTAATGGAGCGTTCGCAAAGAATCTTTTGTTGAAAAGACTATTGGATCTGACAGCAGCTGCATCACAAACTGTAAGTAAATGATTTCATAATGCTTTGGCTGTGAATGACAGTTTTATATGGATAATGTACTCAAAACGCTTACTCGCGAGCAATAGTGAGTGGACATTGATACTGTTTCCGGTGCAGTGGTGTTAGCCAATCATAACAGTGGTTACTGACAAGCCCCTGTTAAAACGGATAATTTTAGACAGAGGGTCATAATGAAGGTTGAAAATAATAGTTTTTCCACTTATATATTTTTGTTTTTAGTGCAAAAAAACCTTTTTAACATTTATAAGTGAACCTCAAGGAGCATATTCAATTTCCTTTAAATATAGGGAGATCTTACACAATACAGCCTTTTTTTTTTTTTTTTTGGATTTATAATGAATCAAGAACTGAGTTGAATTTTAGTACAGTTTAATGTAAATGCAAGTTATATTTAGACTTTAACTGTTTTGATTTTATCTGCTGATTCATGGCTGCAACAAAGTGACACATAAAACCAGAATAAACTGCTTTAATTAACACTTTAATTAACAACAAAATATGACTCCATATGAATGTTGTAGAGCATGTAACATGGCACACTGAGATGACAGGAACCACACGAAGATGTAAAAGAACAGCATTTTTTTATATATCTGAAACAAATTGAAAGAACCAATTTACAGAAAAAAGACGTACTTTCCTATGGGGGGACACGGCCAGCTCTGTACCTCTCCCTCTCTTGATCTCTCATCAGTCTGACACCTCCATCTGTCTCTCTCTCATCCATAAGCGGTGTGTGTGTTGCTTTGCGCACATATGGCTTTTGTTCTGGTGACTGAGGAGAATGAATGGCTATTAATAGCGACTGTGGGTTCTCCTCTTGGTCAGTCAATCTCAAGCTTCTCCACCACCACAGCAGCTCCCATCTCCCTCTTGGTCTGTTTTATTCAGTTTCTCCCGCTCGGTTCACAGGACCTGAGAAAAGCGACCCAATTAGCCCATGGGGTTATGATGCAATATCAGGGTGACATCACTCAGAGAGGAGGTTTCCATAGTTACCAGAAGTCTATATGTGGGAGGTTCTTGTTGCAGTGTTAGAGCTCTGTGTGGTGTGGTTGTGATGACCAAGGAATTACAACTTCCTTTTAATTTTAGTATGTTGACAGTACTACCTGATCCGAGTGACTCTTTTACAGTGTGGGATGATTTGGTCGTGTGGTTAAAGGAAAAATGTCATCATTTACTCAACCTCATATACTTCCAAACCTCTGTGACTTTCTTTTTTATGTGGAACAACACAAATGTAGATGTTTAGGAAAATCTTTTTTTTTTCCCCATGTGAAAGTGAAATGACATAAAAAGTCCATATGACTCATTCTGCATGTTTCATGTTTTCTTAAGCTATGTGACTTGTTTTGTATGAGTCAATTTAATTAACCTCCATTCTCCTGCAGATGTCAAGAATATTTTTCCTTTCTTTACATATGAAGTGTTTTGTAAGCAATACAAAAAAGTAAACAATGTGTCTTATGACTGACCTGAGTGAGTTGGTAACCAAAATATAGTTTTGAATAGATAGGCACCGAAGTCGATAATCAATATATTAGCCGATAAATCTAAATTCAAATTTTTATATAATTTGTCTCGCCATTAAAAACCATGTCACAAGCACACAATTTTAATGTTCACATTATAATTTTATGTAGACTATATGACAGACTTGTGGTTCACGTTGCACTAAACTGTATTTCAAGCTATTCAAAATTGCAGCTGCATCAAATGGTACAGAATTTTAATTCTGGTAATTTATTGGTTATTGCCCATAACATGAAAATATAAAAAATTCTGGGCAATAAATCTTAAGACTTGCTTAGCCTCATATGTCATTTAAGTCTAGTGAGTTTTGATGACCCTGATATATGCTATAACTGCACACTCTTTGGTCCTTCTTGCCTTGGAAAGCATCGATGGGGTCAATTACAATTCAGGGGTGACTTTTTGAGGTTGAGTGTTGTCACACATTTTGTTCAATGGGGTAGAGGTCAGCCTGAAGGCTGCGTGTGACTAACCGTTGACACAGATCAAACATCCTTCTCTGCTATTGTCAAACATGGACGTCCCTGTCCTGTCCGTCCCTGCATCAGGGCACCGCTGTCCCCAATGTACGTGCTGCTGAGATAGATGAACACACTCATTTGAATGTTTAAATAACAGTGCCGTCTACTACCGGTGTCATTTAGATGGCATTTTTAAACCTTATTCAAATTTGCTGATTTAGTAAACATTTTGTAAAGGGATGTAAATGAGTTTCACACAGTGGGAGGACATTTTCATTTGGAGACTTTCAAGAGCTCATTAGAAAGCTGTGTGTATACTTACAGGAAACGGGCAGACCAATTATGCAGCAGCAGGCAACAGAATTGGTATATAATAGATGGTTTTCTAATTTCAAATGAATATTTATAGGCAGAATTAGGGGGTGCTTGTCAGCTTTATAGAGATGGATACGGAAAAATTAGAGACCTGACCCCGGAGTATATTTCCACGAAGCTGTAGCTCTGTGTGTGTGTTTGCTGGAGGAGAAATTGTACTCGTTAGTAATTGCAGAAAGGAAAGATGTGTTGTTTTGAAGATGCTGATATATTAAGATTCTGTTTCGCTCGTCATATAGTGAGAGGTGTAAGAGGTGTGTGTTGTTTATGAGTCATTAGGTTCTTTTCTGAGAGTAGTGGCACAGACGCATGCGCATTGAGGTGACAGGCTCAAATCAGTTGCTGAGGGGTGAAGTCAGTGTTTGAGTCAGTCAGATATAGGCGGTGTTGGGACAGCCCTGAGTGGTACGGTGTGACAGTGGATGGACAGATTGATTCAACCTTCTGTAAGTAAGATTTCCACTCCGTCTTGGCTGCGTACACTGGCACTTATTCATGAAATACGAGTAGAATGAGTTTTTGTGTGAGTAGTATGTGACACCATTCTTCAGTAAATTGTCTCATTTCAGCTCAATGGGACAGTTTAAGAATGGATTTATGAACAATTTCTGCAATGTGAATTTAAGGGCGAGTTTATATTTTGGCCTTACAAGAGCTGTGCGTTTGCTAGCTTAAACTGCCAACACACATCAAAATTATTTATAGCTTGATTTCCCTCAAAAGTCGGAGGTAGTGTTTAGAAAAACCTCTATGGAAACATTCATTAGTTCTGCATTCTACGGAAAATTGGTTTTCTTGTGTGTATTTCAGAGTTATTGTCATTAAACCAGAACTATTAAAAACATTTTGTTAATTGAAATAAAGTTAAATCATAAAATATAATAAATATTTCAAATACGCGCTCTTTTCAACTTTCAAAGATCCTAAAACAAATTTTTCTTCAAAAATATTAAGAGCCCAACAGTTTCAACATTGATAATAAGAAATGTTTCTTGAGCACCAAATCAGTATATTAGAACAGTTTTGAAGGATCAGTGACTCTGAAGACTGGAGTAATGAATGATGCTGAAAATTCAGCTTTGCCTTTACAGGAAACCTGGAAAAAAAAAATTCAACATTGATTAATAATCATTAAATGTTTCTTGAACAGCAAATCATCACAATAGAATCATTTCTGAAGGATAATGTGATACTGAAGACTGGAGTGATTTTGCGTAGCAGAAAAAAAGATATATCAGGGCTCGACATTAAAGGAACACTCCACTTTTTTTTTAAATAGGCTCATTTTCCAAGTCCCCTAGAGATAAATAGTTGAGTTTTACCGTTTTTGAATCCATTCAGCCGATCTTTGTATCTAGCGGTAGCACTTTTAGCATAGCTTAACATACATCATTGATTCTAATCAGTCCATTAGCATCTCATTCAAAAAATGACCAAAGACACTTTTAATATTTTTCCTATTTAAAACTTGTCTCATCTACAGTTACATCGTGTGCTGAGACCAACTGAAAATGAAAAGTTGCGTTTTTCTAAACCTATATGGCTAGGAACTACTTTCTCATTCCTACATAATAGTCTCGGATCTTCGCGGCCGTACCATGGCTGCAGCTGTTCGTGAACGACTACCTCATTCTTGAATGAATCAGCCGTTTGAACAAATTGTTTGAATCAATGACTCAGTGACTCATTCATTAAGACGGTCCCCTAACAGCCACCTACTGGCAGTTTAGTTTCATGTTTAAACATTCTTTACAACATTTCTTATTTGTATATTCAAAAATATTGAATACAATCTCATGACATTATTTAATGCAGTTGTAATTTTTCAGCATTACACCACCACCACCAACCTGCACAGTGGTAACAAGGCATGATTGATCCATGTTCTCATTTTGTTTACGCCAAATTCTGACTCTACCATCTGAATGTCTCAACAGAAATCGAGACTCATCAGACCAGGCAACATTTTTACAGTCTTCAACTGTCCAATTTTGGTGAGCTCATGCAAATTGTAGCCTCTTTTTCCTATTTGTAGTGGAGATGAGTGGTACCCGGTGGGGTCTCTGCTGTTGTGGCCCATCTGCCTCAAGGTTGTGCGTGTTGTGGCTTCGTAACGAGTGGTTATTTCAGTCAAAGTTGCTCTTCTATCAGCTTGAATCAGTCAGCCCATTCTCCTCTGACCTCTAGCATCAACAAGGCATTTTCGCCCCCACAGGACTGCCACATACTAGATGTTTTTCCCTTTTCACACCATTCTTTGTAAACCCTAGAAATGGTTGTGCGTGAAAATCCCAGTAACTGAGCAGATTGTGAAATACTCAGACTGGCCCGTCTGGCACCAACAACCATGCCACGCTCAAAATTGCTTAAATCACCTTTCTTTCCCATTCTGACATTCAGTTTGGAGTTCAGGAGATTGTCTTGACCAGGACCACACCCCTAAATGCATTGAAGCAACTGCCATGTGATTGGTTGATAAGATAATTGCATTAATAAGAAATTGAACAGGTGTTCCTTATAATCCTTTAGGTGAGTGTATATTCTAATGTGGGGATTTGCTGTTCTATATGAAGAGTTCAGATGCAAAAGCCTCTAAAAGGCACTTAGGTCAAAAATGAGATAACGATACTGAGTGAATGCTCTCTGCATATACTACACATTCATAAAATACTTTCACTTCTTACACTTTCAAATCCCAGCCTCAGCCCATTCAGAAGTACCGGTGCTTTGGTAGAAACCTATACACGGAAGCCTGACAATAAAACAAGCATTGATTTAAGGAAAACATCAGACGGATTTAGAGGCTTTTGCATATACATATATATATATATATATATATATATATATATATATATATATATATATATATATATATATATATATATATATATATATATATACAAATTTGAGAACCACTGCTTTATTTTTAACTGATGTTCTGGGCATAAACAGTTACAAACTGCCAGCTTGACCGTCTTTGACACCTTTATCTTCCCATCTGTTTTTTAGTCTCTTTGCTTCCTCTAACTTGAACTCTCTCTCTCCCTCAGTTGCTTGTCCCCCTCTCTTCTCACGGCTAAAGAGTTCCCTTTTTAAACAGTAGCTCTATTATTTTAACATCTTTCCACCCCCAAACCACTGCTCACCCTGTTAAAGACATAAAGAAGGAATGAAAGAGAAAGAGGCTTTAGTCTTAGGATAATCATGACGGCACTGAGACTTTTTCACTGTGTCTCAGCAGACTGTTTAAAGTGGGACAGAGAGTTGATGCTATAGCCGTTGCGGGTGAGTAAATGTTATGGTGGAGATTGCTGTCCTGCTCGATTGGTCACAGGTGGAGATGAATGAATGGGGTCTCCACTGGTTCCTCAGAGAAGGGGTTTGGTTTTCGTGTTGTCCCGTCTCAGCTGAGCTTCAGTGGACTTGTTTTTTCCTTCCCATGATTCTTGTTCTCTCCCGATCAGCCTGTTTTTCAGGGTGAGCGGTGGCACAGGCAGCTCTCAGCCCTGAGGCCTGTGTGCGTGTGTGCGCGTGTGTTGTAGTAGGGGTGTGATGCTTACTTGACTTTATCTTTAAGGCTGTTGCTTAGAAAGCAGGTTATTCATTTGTCCATTCATTTTCATGCAATGTTTCATAATTTCCAAAATATGCACATAGTCTACATTAGAAACACATTTATCTAATAAATAAGGAAGGCATGGTTATCGGCAGCCATTACTCCAGTCTTCAGTGTCACATGATCCTTCAGAAATATGCTGATTTGGTGCTCAAGAAGCATTTAATATTATCAATGTTGAAAACTGCTGCTTAATATTTTTGTGGAAACCATAATACTTTTTTTTCCAAGAGAGAGTGTTTGAATAGAATGTTCAAAACAAGCATTGATTTGAAATATGCATTTTTTTTTTAACAATGGTCACATCTGTCATTTTTTTTCATTCTGACATCTTTACTGTCATTTTTTTTATCAATGTTTGTGTTTAACATGTAATAACACTATATGTATTCTTTTAATAAATCTCAGAAGCCTATATATATTTTTCTACTGTACATGAAAATAGCATATTGTGATGCACTTAAAACAATTAATAATGTCTTTGTGTTTTAGTCATTAGGCAGGTTTAAGCCATGTCCTATTGACACCGATTCGACCATCCCTTGACACTCACATGACCTGTAAAGCAACACACGCAGCTGGGAATTGATCTTTGTACATATACGCGCGGCTTAAAAGTTACAGAACACAGACGTCAATGTTCTGTCTGCGTAAGAGAAAGTGAACCTGACACAAGTGCCCAGATGGCTTCTTGTTTATATCTCAGTAGTAAGATTCATGAACAGACTCTCTCAACTCTCCTAAAGGCACAATATGTAATTTTTGCCGCTAACGGTCGCTTATTCAAAACAAAGGAGTAGTTTGATGACGCCTTGATTTTGTGGAATCATTGGAGTTATTGTCTTCACCTCTACAGCAAGTGGAAAAGAATTTGACGGACTTGGGTAGAAATCATATAAGCGTTTCATTATTGTAGTATGAAGCAGGGTGGGGCTGAAAGCCGTTGGAGCGGAATGAGGCCGCTGGAGCGATTGCATGAGACAAGCACGACACACGGCTTGAGAGCAGTGGAGCTTTTGTTATGCCACAGACTAACACTTACGTAGGGGTAACATATCTCTGTTTTATCATATTAGACACATTTGAGTGTGTTGAAAGCTATAATGCTACTCTGTGCTTTCACTTGGTGGCTATGAGACACTTGTTGCACACTGGTGTAAACTAGATCGATATTAGGCATGGTAAAAACATGGTAAACAAGGTAAATTTAAACTTATAAGACTAACTGTGTTTAGCTATAATATATTAAAACATCTTTGGTGTTTCCATGGTTTCTACAAAATAAAACTGGAAATGATAGGCGACGCAAGGACCGTGTCCTGGATAAAATCGCTTATTTTTCTGGATGTAAACATTCTTGGGAACATTTGATATAATGTATATAAAGTACACAATTCAACAAAATATATAACATTGTTCTATAGTGGTTTATATATTTTAATCCAAAAAATCGTACATATTGTACCTTTTAAAAATGAAGGTCCCAAAAAGCGTTTTCACAGCAATGCTGTTATTGAAACCATTTTCGGTTCCCTAAAGAACCTTTCTGTGAATAGTTCGTAAAAGAACCATTTTTTTCCTGTATAGAACATTTAAAAAAATCTAAAGAACCTTTTTCTACTAAAACCTTTTATGGAATGGAAAGTTTCCATAGATGCTAAAGGTTCTTCATGGAATGTATAACATACAATTCTTCTTGCTTCTGCATTTTCTGCATCTATTTAAAGGGGAAAATTTATTAAAACATGATTTGAGAAACTGTTAACCTGGGCTGAAGAGACTACTCTTAATGGTAACTGAAATCATTATCAATTTAGCCAAATATATTTGATCAGCACTTATGCAAGTGGCAGAGCGTATGTAGAACTTAACAAATAAAAGCTGTCCCAATACTGAGCAACTTGAATGGATAACACTCTTTTCAGACCCGAAAATCTAAACACTTCCTCATCGAAAACCCCTACTGTGGGTGATTTTATACTTTCACAGGCTTTTATGGATCGGCGTATCAAACCTCCGCAGCCGTGATGGGTAGATCTTGTTTACTCAAGACTTGCGAAGCAGAGAGCGGTTGGGCTCATGGGTGGACACATACGCGCACACTTTTCTCTTGCCTGTACACCTGGTGCTTTGTCCTGTGCCCCGTGCTGCTAAAGGCAGAGCTAAACACTGCCCCTCCTGACAACTTCAAACGAGGAGCAAGAGAGGGGAGGAGGAGTAGCCGGCTCTTTTGATCTTTCACTCTTCTGTTTTGTCTTCTCTCAATTTGTCTCCCTCATTTCTGAGTCACTGATTCTGGAGGTGTTTTATATGGAATGGCTACAAAACATAGAGTGCTGTGATGTATTTTTGTAGGCCAGCACGGAGGTCACGATCACATGGTTCCATCACGATTGGCTTTTGAATTTTTGCATAAATAAAGTCTGTGACCAACAAAAGTTTATGATTCTTAAACGTTTTGTTCATCATGAAAATCTTCACAAGTTAACACAACTTTTATGAATGATTCATTATTACAATCGTCAGAAGTAAAAAGCTAAGGCTATTAACCAACTATGCCATGGTCACATGACTTTAAGCTCCTGACAGCTTTTTAAATAAAAAAATATTTTCCCTGAATTTTTGAGTTTGAATAGTATGCAAGAGCGATTATATGAACTCTGAAAGAAGGACTAGTGAATAGATTAGTTTACCTGTTCAGCATGGTGATGTTTAATTTTCCAGAAAACCTCTAGTCCTATTTAGCCACTTGTTAGCAACCACCTTTTTCAAGACGAGTAAAAGGTTTAAAAAAAACACAATGGGGAAACTACTAATGAATTTTATGATGTAGAATAAAACGTGAGTTTGTGTTAACCACAGACATTATTTTAGGCATTTATCCAAAGACCTGTTCAAAAAACCCATTGACTTTATCACTAACAGTGATAGTTGATTCTGCCTTGGAGTTCAGAGGGGATTGATTCAGTTGACCAAAAATACTCATTCAGATTTGTTTACTCATTCATTCTGGGATTTATACAGTAGGTGCAGTGGTGGGTGGTGAAAAGTGACATTGTTTTGTCTCAAGATGCACACCAGTAATGTTGTTTTTCGTTTCTTTTTTTCTAAGGCATGTTTATAAAAGCTACTTAAATGCCATAGTTCAACTAAAGCCTAATCCAATCCTGGCTTATCGTAAGCTCTGTCTGTGAAACCGGGCCTAAATGTAATGAAATTGGTCCTAAAAGTCTTAAAACTACTGTATAATAACTTAGTCCTCATTGTAATAAAGTAGCAACTTTGGTTCTAATTGTTACTTTTAAGTTAGTTCTTTATGTTGCATAGCTTCTATGAAGTATAGTTTATTTCAGCCATCTATCCATTCTGCAAACTGCTTATCTGGTTTATTGCAGAGATTTTCAGATTTTTGAAAGTCTTACAAGTCGTCATACCCATTCTAAGATAACTAAAATAATGAAGAAATCAGTACAATGCTGACTGTGCATGGCATATCAGTAACAATTTGGACATTGCACAATATGGGATTCACAACGCATCACCTAGATGACATGAGTTCACCCAGCTGCTGAGGTTCAGTAGTTCAAGTGAGAATGAACTCAAAATGTATTTTGTATATAAAAGCACCAAATGTTATATTTAATACCAGATTAGGGTTATTTAAATTCAGATTAGATAATTCTCAGAAAGACGCAATGTCTGGAACTGAAGAAACTTCTGCACCATTTCTGGCCACAGGACCTCTTGCGGTCTGGGCATGTCCCACACTGGAGTCGAACCCATGACCTGAAAAGTCCGCTACTCGGTTGGCACGCAGTAACCAGGCTGCCGAGGAGAGCTTCCAATGCAAGAATAAGCACACAAAAGCATTCATTATGTAAATTGTTTAATCTATAGCCAAAATCCATATTAGAAAGAATGGCAACTGGTTAGCATTTTAACCAATTAGCATGGTAAGCTAATTAGCATAAAACGACAAACGTGTGCATGGTCAACTTCGGAGAGGTATTTCTCGGGAACATTATTGAATTAAAAAAATCTTTTCAGTCCTTTTTGTGTGGCTCATTCCAAAGATCATCTGATCTCAAGATCATCGGATTTTGGTCTTTTTTTTCTTTTTTTTTCTAAAAAATTCAAAAGTTATAACCATTTGAAAAGTAATTTTTTGTGCTTGAGGTGAAGCTAAAGGGTTGGTCAGATTTCTATTAATTACCACCTGTACAAGTGTGCCAAATGTCATACTTTTCTAATGTACCATTCATAGGGCTGTCTTAGACTCCCATTAGGGAGGAAGAGCTACAGCCCCTTCTAAATACAGATTTTAAAAAGCAGCTTTTGACATCTGTTCTGTCAGTCATAAATGGGGTGAAACTTACTTTATATTTCACTGACTGCTTATTAGATATATCTTCTGTTTGGAACGACTCCCTAACGGACATTTTCCACTTATGCTTGACAACTGGAAAGAGACTAATTACTTTTTGTCTTGAATTTTCATCTGTTTGTTTTATCCTTAAAAGCTTAACAGACTTCTTTAATTACATTTTTGCTGAAAGTGAGCTTGTGCTATATTTCTTTCTGTGTAAATGCCATTGGTTTGTTATTTTGTTTTATAATGCAGTGACATTCATACTTTAAGTGTGTCCAAATACTTTTTGGGGCTGCTGTGTGTGTGTCTTGTGTTGGTCTTGGCCTTGGTTCAATTTAAAGATACACATGTTCGTAACTAAAGAGGGAAAAAGATGAATCTGTAACTCTGGCTTCGGACTGTGATAGAAAGCATGTCTGGATCTGTTCAGGCTCAACTCAGATGTGTTTTCTTTTCCTGATGATCGGTAGTACGTAACCCAGCAGAGACTGTAATGGAGCTAATCATGTGTCCAGTCTAACTAAACGTGTGCTGTCAGGCTCCTGAATGTGAACGTTGAATGTGTTCTTTGTCTCTCTCAGGTGAGATGGTGAGAGGGGGGAGGGAGTGAGGCCATGGGCTGCACCTCGGCTAAGCAGGTGTCGGCTGTGCCCACCGACGAAGAGGGCCGGGGCAAAGCCTACAGCAATGGAGATCTCTTCACTGGTCAGTCTTAAACACACACAGACACACTCACACACTCACTTAACTTTATAAGGGAAGTACAAATGAAATTACTGTGGAACAAATAACCATTTACTCACTAATTTGTCTACAAATAACGATGGGAATTGCTTTGTCATGAGCAAGTATACCTAACATTTAAAGATCTAGACTGGTAACCAAACTGTTGTAGGTTTAAATCCTATATTAAGCAAGGCATGAGCTATGACCATGGATTTAAACCATACACTTCCAGGGACAGTTCACCCAAAAGTTAAATCTATATTATATTATATTATTTAGTTGTATTAATTTTATTATATTATATCCTTTTTTTTATGTTGTTCCAAACTTGTATGAGGATAAGAGGTTATTTTGAAAATGTTTCTTTTTTTTTGTCCACATAATGATTTTCAGTGGAGTCCAGTGGTATTTAGACCCCAATGTTCTTCAAAATTTTGTGTGCCTTGGAAGAAAGGATGTCATGCAGGTTTAGATAAACATAAAGGGTCAAAGTAAATGATAACACAATTTAACACTTTAAGTACAGGTTAGTATAGTTTTATAAAAAAATTATTTTTAGGTGTCTAAAACTAAAGGGTTTTATTGGACAGTCACCATCCACAGTCAATGAAGTGTTCGTCAGACTGATTCAAACTGGTAACTTGCGAGTAGAGTCGTCTTTTTGAACTTTTCATTAAATGAATCCGCTCACAAGAGTCATTTTCTTGTGAATTGGGCTATGCTACTTGCGCTGTATTTGATTTAGTAAAAAGAACTCTTAAGAGTCATTTGGCAGTAGTTGTTTTATTGCTGGCCAAACCTATCCTTGAAACGTATTGTCTAGAAAGACATAATAAATGGGAAGTAATTCGAAAATATGTTAAAGAAAGACATCTCGTTGTTTTGGACATTAGTGGTAAGTGGCATTGACGTTTGCTGTTTTTTACTAATCATTCAAGACTCATTCAAGATTAAACTTTAAGCAGAACAGACAGCCAGTTAAGTGATTTATGTCCAAGCGGTGAATAATGTTTTACAATGTTTTGGGAAGATGATTACATTCTGGGAATTATTTGATGCATCCTTCTGGGCAGTCATACTGTGTTTGTCTATGTAAAGACTGTCAGCTACATCTGTGCCAACAGGCGTGTGTTCGAGGATAACATTATCAGCTGGAGTGAGTGACTTATGTGTTCTCTGAGGTGTGTGTGGTTGTAAATATGTTTTAAAGAGTTTAGATGACAGCAGCGCTTAGTGTGCGACCTGTGAGAGAGTGACAGAGATTATAGGAGATTAAGAATTAGGGGCAAAACAGCAGAAAATCCTCACAGGAAACACTCGATGACCAGCCATAGGAGGCTGCCGCCTACCCGCTTTCCCTCTCTTTCTCTTTCGCTCTCCTTCTTCCTGCCATGTTATTTTCTCTGTCTCTAAGGATTCAGAGTGTGTGAGATGGAGGGAAACGACCGAATGAGGGAGAGAGTGAGTGACGTGGGATCAGACTCCCATTTTTTTCCTCCCCTGACATTTATCCCTCCCTTTGCATATCTGTCGTTCTTCTCAAGGCCACACTTTCCTTGTTTCCTTCCTGTCTTTGCAATAGACTCTCCTTTTCATTATTCTGCCTACTTTTCTGCCGCCTTCCCATTGCCCAAGCTATTTTACTTTATTCTCTCCTTTTTACCTCAGTATCCCTTCCTCTTTCTCATACGATGTTTCTTGCCTATATTCTCTTTAGCGGTGTGCAAGAAGATGCAGTAAAGAACTACTGTGTATTATGTACATAACCATTCAGTAAGCGGTACATTAATACTTTTATTCAGCAAGTATGTATTTTTAATTGTAAAAAAAAAAAAAGTGATCGTAAAGACATGTATAATGTTACAAAAGATTTGTTTTAAGTAAATGCTGTACCATCAGCATTGTTACATTGATATTTTGCAGTGTATATCTCCATGTCAATTTAAATGATGCACACAACAGGACTTTAGAGGAACAGCATTTTACCCCTCTATATACTTGTATATTATATCACTGGCATGATAATAGTGCTCTTTTCATCTTAAACCCTAAACCAAAACTAATGTCAGCCACAGTTTTTCTACCATGACTTGTTACTTGATGTTGTTGCATAATTTCTCACATATTTAAATTTAGTAGAAAATTTACAAATATATGCTGCACAGTAAGCTAATATAAGTGTAATTTATTTGTATATCACTATAGTATTTATTAATATTTTGAATTAGCTTATTTATATTTTCAGTTTAAGTTAGTAGCACTTTTTAACTTAAAAAAATTTAGTTAGTTGCAAAGGCAATATTTTTCTGTTTTTATTTTAGTTTTTCATCTTTTGTTTAACTTTAAATTAGATTTTTAATAGTTTTAGTTAACAATAACAACACAAGCTAGTGTTCCTTTTGATCATGAATATTTGCTCCATTTAATGACGTACTTCTTATCGACCAATAATAATGTATGCATAGTATCAATACAATATGGACATTCTGCATTCACCATGTTAAGGCTGTGACACACCAAGCCGGCATCAAAGAACTAGCCGTGATGAAAGCTGATTGTGTTTTTCCCCCGCGTCGACTGCATCTCGGCCAAAACTGCGCTTGAACATGCTGTAAAGACTGCAGTTGACTGTTAACTAGCATGTGCGATCTGCACCTGCGTGTAAGGAGATAAGTGTTTATATCAGCATTAGGGATGTGCCAATGAGGACATTTTCCCACCGGTTAATCGATGTGTGACAATACCCGGTATCACCGGCAGGGGATTTTTTTAAACCAAAAGTAAAATGCGCATGGCCACTCGGGCATTCATTACGGCGTGGAGCAAAGCGAGTGTTTTCAGTTAATTCCTGTGGAAGTTGAGCTCCTATAGGAATGAACTGAAAACGCACCAGTGGACACGCACCATGAATGACAGCGCAGACGTGTGCATTTTACTTTCAGTTTAGATTTTGCATCAATTCGGGAGTGGCTTCCTTGAATGGTGGGTTCAGTAGCCTATTATTCTAAGGGAAAACACAACAACAACAACATTACAATGACAAACTCGCATAAATAGGCGCTTTTACATTTAGCTTTGAAACCAAATCTACTGTGATCATCTTGTCAGCTCCTCACTCTCGTGATAAATGAAATATGATTCCTGCTGCTGGTCTGTGCTGTGACTCTCGTTCGGCTCATGCTTTATTAAGCAGACACGTTCAGTTTTTATTTGTAATTTCTATTCTCTAACTGAACAAATTTATTTTATTACTATAAAAAAAAAATCTGAAAGGCGATTAGAATGGCCTTCTGTCTGTGCTGTCTGTCCTAGTTCACTGACTTGTTAGCCAATCAGAGCGATCTCGCTCAACAGACAGCCAAGAAGGCAGTTCAGCATGCTGAATCGTGCAAGCTCCTGCCAACATGTGGAACACACTGCAAAAACTAACCCAACAGATGCTCGCCGACGGCATGACATTGGCTGGCGGCTTGATGCGTCACTGCCCTTAGCTCTGTCATTTGACTTCTATGACATCAGCCTTATTGCAGTTCTAAACTATTTACAAATTATAATTGCTCCTGTCCCATGACCTTATGAGAGAGACGTCCTTTAGCATCATAAACCTCATTTGACATAATGTTTCACATCATGTATCTTTGGGAAGTACCAGTATTCATATTCAGATATGGGTTCTGTTTCTCTCAATTCTGCATTTCCTCTTGTGAGATTTTGAGGATGTGACAGTTTATACTGGATCTTCTGGTTCTCGTTCGCTCTGTGTGTGAGATCTGTAGGCTCATGTGGCATGTTAATCTGAAAGAACTGTAACGCACAACAGCAGATTGATAAGTATTATATTCAACAGCGCGAACAGAGCAGTGACCTGGTTACAGTGGATTATTGCTAACTCCCCCCTTCTTCTTGCTCTGTCTATTTTTCTGTCTCTCACTCTCTCTTTTTCTCTCTTTCTACTGCCAACCCAATGTCCTTCTTTCCACTGCCCTTCCCAGCTGTCAGTCAAATGGCTCTATCAATAGAACAGAGGGAGATGGCTTTCGCCTCACTCTCCCTCTCTCTCTCAGCTCTCACCCTGACTTGATTAGTGCCAACAGACTGTTTACTAGTCAAACTGTGTCAGTGTTCATGCAGTGTGTGAGCGATCGTGTGTCCTCATCTGTGATTCAGTGCTTGGTCAATCCCAACAACACACACGATCTCCGGCACGCACAATGACAGGAAACGCCGAGCTGCCCTAAAACAAACAAGAGGGGCAGCAGGCGGAGAATATGCTGTCTGGTTACAGTGAGCTGTTGAGATTGGTGTGTGCGTGTCTGCAGTCAGTCTATAACGGGGCGTTCACACTGATGCTGATTTGCACCGACAAAGTTACCGGAAGGCATTCGATTTTCAATGAGAGCTGGCCATGTATGACATGAGCGACAGTACAACCATTTGCAATGTGATGTAGGCGTGTCCAGTGTTGCGAGAAAAGTTTTACTTTTACTTTTAGAGCTGGGTATCGGGTTAATGGAGCAGAGGTAAGGGGGGAACAGTCACCGAGGTGGCCAGGCCAGGCCCCCTCGTGGCGCAGATGCTGCTTAACAATAACAACTCTCTAGCACCGTTTTTCTGGCACCACATGAGGACAATGTATTAGAGAGATGTTTCTTGCCATTATTTCATGATACACAGTCTTTTTATTGGATAATCAATAGAATTTGCAAACTTACATTCACAACTACTCACAGCAGAGTAAAAGATCCATCTTGATATGTTAACAATAGATATCAGGATCAATGTTAAACATTTATTGTGATCGATTTCATTGTTTTATATGATTTAATCTGTATGATTTCATGTCTTCCGGTCATTACATATACATTTGGCAGATACTTTTGTCCAATGCGACTTACCAGCACATTTAAGGATTTACATTTGTCTTCATGTTTTTTCTAGAACTCAAACTCATGACATTGAGGTTTCTAGCTCTTGTTCTACCAACTGAGCTTTCTTCAGCAGTGAAATTTCAAAAGAAAATTCAGCAGTGATTTTCTTTCTGCCCACATGCAGCAATAATACAAAAAAAGAAAGAAAATGAAAGCTTGGCATTTCTCTCAATATTTGACAGTTTTCCTTGAATCATTATATATATATATATATATATATATATATATATATATATATATATATATATATATATATATATATATATATATATATATATATATATATATATATATATATATATATATATATATATATATATATATATATATATATATATATATATATATATATATATATATATATATATATATATATATATATATATATATATATATATATATATATATATATATATATATATATATATATATATATATATATATATATATATATATATATATAATATAAATATATATATATATATAAATAAATAAAATGATTCATGGAAAACTGTCAAATATTGAGAGAAATGCCAAGCTTTCATGCTTTGATGTGATGCATTATGCATTTCAGCAATGTTACTATAAATCTTTCCCCTCTTGTTTTTTGTCTACAGACAAGAAAACTGATCTATTGCCAAATAAGAATTGCTTATTGCAAGTTTTCAATTGATATTTGCAACAATTGTGATTTTTCAGAAGATATGGCTAGTTATGAAAGTTAACAATAACAGATCACCCAGCAGTAGGAATGTCCAATATGGCCCAATAATACAGACATTTGTTGACCTTCCTTCAGTGATAAAACCACTATGTTTGAACATAGCTTAAAGTGGTGTGTGTGTGTGAGTGTGTGTACAGTACATGTGCCTTACTTTCAGGCTGCAGTGAACACTTTTCACACAGCCATTGTTCAAAGTCACCAGCTGACTGTGTTCACAAAGCAACTGTTAAGCTAATGTTTTTAACAGCAACGGCGTACAGTAGCGCAACAGATCATATCTGTGACACTCTGTCTTCTGACGTTTGACTTGAGATATTTGAACGACTGATCTTTACCCAAAGGCGTGGTATCGGTCATGTGTCTAAAAGGTAGCGCAACACGTGTCTCTCGTTTTGTTTGGTTTTGTAACTCCTCTCTGTTCTGCCATAACAATAGTGAGTTATCTTCCACCTACAATCAAAGGGAGCGTGAGATTGACAAACTCGCCTCCCTTGCGGTGGACTCACTGTCTTAACAGACACCCACTTATAGAATAGCTTCAGGGCAAAGCTTCTCCACACTGATTCTAAAAGTAAAGCAGCCCACTCATGTTCCTCAGACACGCCACTCACAGCACTGAACACATCTGAAATTAGGCCAGAAGGTAAATGTGAGAGGAAGACAAGGTTGTGTAGCTGTCGTGGCGTCTGATTTGTTTCGTGTTAGCTGAACGACTACATAGACAGCTAAATTACCTGGTCGTCAGAAGGCATCTTGTCACAAACGCAGGAAAAAAAATAAGGTAAAGCTACAAGGCCTTGTGATTAGTGCACATTTTCAGATTTTTCAAGCTTTATTTAAAAGAACAGCATGTATGTATCGTATGTGTGAGAAGTTAATGCTGGTTCTGATAGTAAGGTGGCAGAATACACAGTGCATCGCAGTTTGTTGTGTATGGGGCTGCATGCACGCCCATGCTGACCCCTGTCGACCCTCGAAAGCGCCAACAGTGGGCACGTGAGGATCAGAACTGGACCACGGAGCAATAGAAGAAGGTGGCCTGGTCTGATGAATCACGTTTTCTTTTACATCACATGGTTGGCCGGGTGTGTGTGCATCGCTTACCTGGGGAACACATGGCACCCGGATGCATTATGGGTAGAAGGCAAGCCAGCAGAGGCAGTGGGATGCTTTGGGCAATGTTCTTCTGGAAAACCTTAGGTCCTGCCATCCATGTGGATGTTCCTTTGACATGTACCACCTACCTTAGCATTGTTACAGACCATGTACACCCTTTCATGGAAACGGTATTTTCTGTTGGCTATGGCCTCTTTAAGCAGGATAATGAGCCCTGCCACAAAGCAGAAATGGTTCAGGAATGGTTTGAGAGCACAATGAGTTTGAGGTGTTGACTTGTCCTCCAAATTTCCCAGATCTCAATCCAATCGAGCATCTGTGGGATGTGCTGAACAAACAAGTTCGATCCATGGAGGCCCTGCCTCGCAACTTACAGGACTTAAAGGATCTCCAGCTAACGTCTTGGTGCCAGATACCACAGCACACCTTCAGGGGTCTAATGGAGTCCATGCCTCGACAGGTCAGGGCTGTTGTGGCAGCACAATATTAGGAAGGTGGTTATAATGTTATGCCTGATTGGTGTATATGCTACTATTCAGAAGTTTGATTCAAAAACTTTTTTTTTTTTTTTTGAAAAGTCTCCAAGGCTGCATTTGTTTGCAAAACAACAGGAAATTAGTAATATTGTGAAATATTATTAAAATTTAAAATAATTGTTTTCTATGTAAATATATTTTAAAATGGCATTTATTCATGTGATGGCAAAGCTGCATTATCAGTAGCCATTGCTCCAGTCTTAATTTTCTCATACATATAGCCAAGCCAAAACATTATGACATTATGATCTAATATGCTGTTGGTCATCCACATACCACCAAACAGCGCTGGGCCACCTAAGCATGAACTCTACAAGACCCATGAAGGTGTCCTGTAGTGTCTGGCACCAAGACAATACCAGCAGATTCTTCAAGTCCTGTTGGTTGCGAGTTAAAGCCACCATGGATCAAAATTTTGGTCCAGCACATCCCACAGATGCTCAATCAAATTGAGATCTGGGTAATTTGGAGACCAGGGCAAGACCTTGAACTCTTCATGTTCCTCAAACCATTCCTGAACTATGTGTGCAGTGTGGCAGGATGCATTATCCTGCTGAAAGAGGCCACTTCCATCAGGGAACTATTGCCATGAAGGGGTACACCCGGTTTACAACAACGTTTAGGTGGTAGCACATTCAAATTGACGTTCATGAATTTCCTCTCTCAAGACCCATAAAAGGTACCAATGATGTTGTTACAAAGTCCATCTCACTACTGTGGTTCTACAATAATTTTATGAAGCGACGAGAATAGTTTTTGTGCGCAAAAAAAACAGAAATAACGACTTATATAGTGATGGCCGATTTCAAAACACTGCTTTCTGAAGCTTTTATGGGTCTTGCGAGAGGAAATGACATTGCTGCCAATGGAGGCCTTTCTGAGCCATCTTAATTTGTGTTCCGAAGATGAACAAAGGTCTTACTGGTGTCGAACGACATGAGGGTAAGTAATTAATGACAGAATTACAATTTTGGGGTGAACTAACTCTTTAAGTCACCAACCATAGGAAGGTGTGCGGAAAGTTAGTTTTAGTCATATTTATTATTTTATTTGTCTTTTATTGAGTCCCTTAAAATTATTCATAATCATCAGAAGATCTAAGCGTAAAATGTAGAAAACAGTGGCAAACCTTGAGCTGTGTTTGGCTGTGTAGCACCTGTCGCTCTACATATCCATCTGAAAGATCCCAACATTAAGAGAGAGTGAGTTACAGAAGTTTATTTTTATCAACATGCTTGATCACTTCTGTGACCTTAACCATGTTTTTATATTTTATATCTGTCCAAATGTGCTGCCTTTTTGTTGTTGTTGCAAAGAGGTTGTTATTGGAGAATAGGGCAGTAAAAACCGAAATAATCCCAACAACAAATTCACTCATCTTGTGTGAGGTCTGTGTGCATAATACATTTCCTTTCTTAAATTTCTTTCTCGTTTAGTGAAATAAAAAAAGAATTCATTTAGAAATTTAGAATGCAAAATTTGCACTAGGAATTCATTTTATATTTTCAGGGATGCCGTGACTGAATTAGTGTTTGTATTGTAATGAAAAGTTCTCTATTGATTTGCTTAGTTGAGCTGCCCATCTGTAGGAGTTTTAACACTGAACTGGTAAAATCAGAGATGCTGTAAAAATATCTTTAGCCGTGGTGCTGTCATACTCATGAGTCAGGCACAAAACTGCCTACAGTCACCGCCTTTAGGAAATATAATGGCCTAATAAAAATCAACTCAATATTCACAATGTTGTTTAATTTATGAATGGAATAAATCAGAATATATTATAAATATTCAGTATTACCCAACTATTCTCTAACATATCCCATGATGCTCATGAAGCCAGCTTGTAACATTTCTCATTCTCCTCCTCATTTCCTTTTTATAATGTATAATAAAGTACAAAATAATAAAAGTGGCTCATTTCTGTCTATCGAGAAAGCAAGCTTCCATTACATCATAAAGGTCGGCATCATGCTGTTATCACCAATTAGCCAATCGAAATATCCCTACATAAGAGAACATGTAATCTTCCCACCAAAAATAGCCCGTCTGGAACATAAACTGACAAAATGTCACTCTCTCTCGCGGCGAGCAACTCGTTTCTCTGAGAAGCATGTTTCCTGATTGATTGTCTCCCTGAAAAGATGGATTAGGAATATGTTCCTGAGATCTCCTTTTTTAGTAATGTTATCACCCTACTTGCGTTTATGCGAGCGTGTGTGTGGAAAGAGAGATGTATTCATATGTATGCATGTATCTGAATTTACGTGTCTGGCTCTTTGGGATCCTGGAAGCCTGTTTTGTGTAACACACCTCAGCCAAATCAGTTAAAGTTTGATTTCTAATTTGTGTGTGACATTTCTCTTTGGTTTGGCGTGTGTGCGTGTGTTTGTCAGCATGTTGGAGCGTGGTCTTTTGTGCAGAGACATGTTTACATTCCTCAAGCTGTGAAAGACTGGCGGCGTTGCTCCCTCTCTTTTTCTCTTTCCTTTTATATTTCTCTTTATTTATTTTTTTCCTTCCCTTTTCTCGCTTTTTGTGTTTGTGCGGATGGACTGCACTGAGTCACATTCACAGGCTGCCCACTCCAGCTGTCATGATGGTAACTGACAGGGAGTTCACAGCGAGAAAAGGAGAGAACGACGGATAGAGGCGAAGATAAACTGAGATTGAGTGGGCTGCGAATGCCTCGTGCTGATTTGTAGACAGAGTAAATGACAGATTTATGTATGTGTGTGGGTGTGTGTATGTGTTATGAGGAAGTGAATGCATGGACATGCAAACACGGACATGGCTGCTGGTAATTACCGATGGCTGGGAAAGGGCAAAATTGTAAACGTTCTGTTGGCTGGTTTGAAGGCTTTTCAAATGTGAATTCTGTCACTGTTTACGCATTGTTCCAATCCTGTAATCTCTCTTTCTGTGAAAAACAAAAGGTATTTTGAAGAATATGGTCACACTAAGGCTGTCAAGCTCTAAAATCACCCCAAAAAGCACCTTAAAACTATCATATAAGTGGTCCATATGACTCGTGTGCTACATGTCTTCTGAATCTGAAGCCATACAAAAGATTTGTGTGTAGAACAAACTGAAATGGATGAGAAATTGCTCTCCGTGGGTTGTTAATGAGAAGTATCAGTGTCTAATTAATGAATGAATTATTTGTTTGAATCAGATTTTTTGGGGGGGGTCTGTTGTTCATAAATCGACCTGATTTCGTTTCTCAAGTTAATGATTGATTTTGTCACAACAGTCAATTGGAGGGGGAAGATTATCAGTGAATAACTACTTTTACATTTTCCCCCCATGGAATAATGGTTAGATAGTCAGATTGGTAACCCGAAGGTTGCAGGTTCGATTCCCAATACCAGCAGGAAATTACTATGGTGCCCTTGAGCAAGACACTTAACCCCAAATCGCTCCCTGGGCACCACAGCAAAAATGACTGCCCATTGCTCCCGAGTGTGTGTCCACGGTTTTCAGTGGGCATGTTTTTGTGAAATATCAGGACACAAATGTGTATAATGACATGGGTATGAAAGGCATTACAAAAAGAGGGTGAAATATGAGGACGTTCCCCATGTCCTCACTTTTCAAAATGCTTATAAATCACACAGGATGAGGTTTTTTTCACAGAAAGTAAACTGCGCAGTCTCCTGTGATGTGTAGGTTTAGGGGCAGGGGCAGTGTAGGGGGATAGAAAATACGGTTTGTACAGTATAAAATGCATTACGCCTATGGAATGTCCCCACATTTCACAAAAACAAACGTGTGTGTGTGTGTGTGTATGTTCACTACCCACTGCACTAACTTTGATGGGTTAAATGCAGTGGACAAATTCTGAGTATGGGTTACCATCCTTGGCCTTCAATTGTAACTTTCACTTTCAAATCTATTGTATGGCTTCAGAAGTCTTATAGCACATGAGTCATTTGAGCTATTTGTATGATACTTTTGTGTCCTTTTTGAAGCTTGAAAGCTTCAGTCGCCATCATTGTAATTAATTTCATGGAAAAAATTATCAGTATATTCTTTGAAATGTCACTTTTTCAGTTCCACGGAAGAAGAAAAAAGTGTAAGCGTGACAACAATTTTTATTTCTGTGAATCATTTCTTTAATAGCCCTAGAATGAAAATCTAACCTGTCTTTGTTTCTCTATAGATGAATATAAGAATAAGGGAGTGGAGGAGGTGAAGTATATGCGTGGAGAGGAGGACAGAGTAAACGCACGCAACCAGGAGAACCTGGTGAGATACAAAACATGCTCTCACACACACACACACACACACACACACACACACACACACACACACACTCCTGAGAAAATCCTCCTGTGCAATGGTGTCCTTCATATTTTTATTTTATTTGCAAAGACACTGCTTGAGGCACAATGCCTGTTTTTTGCTTAAACAGTGAGAAGTTAAATTAAGTGAATGTAGCACACACGTGTGCCGACATGTTTGGAATGTGGGAGAGGGAAATTCTGACGTATTTTCCCCCTTTGTCATAGACTCTCAAACGTAGACACTCACATTACCAGACACAATATTATTGAATTCTTACATGCATATTTCCCTATACTCACACACTTATTCAAATATTAGTAGCACTTTATTTTACAGTGCCTTTCCCCACATACTATGTACTTATTATAGTAATTACAATGACTGGGTAATAACTAGGTACTAACCCTAAACCTACTCCTTAACCCTAATGATAATAATAATAACAAATATTATTATTAATAATAATAATAAAAACATAAATTAGACAATAATAAAAAAAATATTATTGTATTAATATTTAATAATTAAATATTATTAAATATTTAATTATTAACCCCACCCCTTAACTTAATAACTAATAATGTCATGGTGACATTTAGAATTAAACCATGTGTTTAGCTACTTTACTTTTAAGATTTTATGTAAATTACCTTTTATGATTGGCTAACCTTTTCACCTGTTAAAGGTGTAATAATGTCATTGCCAAGATGTTAAATACTGGTAATGATATGCAAATGTAGGTCATCATATGTTAATGTTAAATGTAAATGTACTCTCTTGGGGTGTGAAATGCATTACATATCCAAAATACAAAGTCCAATTTGAGAACCCACCAAATTAAATAATTATAAAATAACATATCAAAACGAATAAATAAAACTCAAAATGTTACCAGATTTCAGATCATAATAAAATAGATGTCATAATTCTACCCTTAATGCTCGTATTTTCAACATGATAACCAGATTAGAAGTTAATAATTGTGTTTTTGCATCTTAAGTTTGCATAAATGGTCTGGTTGTATTGTGAACGAGGATGTCTACATGCATAGTACAGTGAAGAATTTTATTTCAAATAGAGCAAGTCCTTTTTTTTATTATACGTACCCTTTAAACTGGCCAGCTTAATGAAGCTGTACAGGGAGAGCAGGTGTTCGGATGCCCATGTTTTCCGATAAAGGGGGTTAGAGGAGAATAGAGACGCAGGGAAAGCGAGGGCAGCCCTCTTTCTTGCTGTCTCTCAGCAGGGCAGCGTTCTCATTAGCAGTGGCCAGAGTAAGGTCACTCCCAGGGCCTCTCTATCATGCTGTGTTCCAGACAGAGAAACTGGTTCTGGCCCGTGTCCAGGAGCCGACAGAGCCTCCGCACCGGAGGGCCACCCGAGACTGTCGGCAGAGGCTGAATTTTGCTTTGTTGTGAATAGTAGTAAGTTAAAACGTGTTCTTTCCGGGTGTGTTTGCAGGAGAAGAGCTCTGCGCTGCACAGGACCAGACAGCACAAAGAGGTGCCTGGGCCCAGTGCCAACAAGACGAAGTGAGTGGGTTTATACATGTCTTTCCGTTTACGGAGTGCGTGTGTTTCTGTTTGTTTTTTGTGTGTGGGTGTGGGCATTTGAGTTCTTGCTCTGTTGAAAACGTGCCAAAAGTCTGTAAATTGTGTGTGGTTTGTTTTAATATGTGGCCTGTCCTATCCCCTCTGGATCTCATTTGCATGTTCTGTTTGAGTGCAACGTGCCATATGTTTTGCAACTTATTGTATGTAAACATGATGTGTTTATTGCCGTCGGATGTAATTGTCAATTTCAAAGCATAATAATTTCTAGTGCATTTCCAAAGCATCAGTAACAATAACACAATTGTGATGTAGTATAATAAACAATAAATGAAAATAGGCTAACAGTTAACAATGGTTTTCTCTGTGAAAAGTAATTTAATAAGCAGTTTCTGAAAAAAGCTGTTGATATTTGAAATCAGCCCAAACAAACACTACAATGACACTCAAACCTGTCCTGTTACTGTAGCTTACATTACAACAACAGCATATCTTGGTTTTGTGAAACAGCAAAACCAGTGTTGCTCTTTTATGGAGCAGAAACGACGCAACCTCAGTCTATTTTTTTAGGCTTTCCCTCTTAGGTCTCTCCAGCGCTGGAACGCTTTTCTAATATTAACAGGGGTCCTAATACCTGATCATAATAACCCTGCTTTTCCAGGGATATTCCTCTGACCTTTTCTCTTTTGTAATATGTCTCTCAGCCATCTCTCTTTCTACAATCTTTCCTCAAATCTCCCTCTTGCTCACTCTATCTCCTCCCCCATCATGAGTGGACTACTGCTGATTAGCTACAAGTGTTGTTGTTGTGCTTGCTTGGTCCAATCCACTTTCAACAGCGTTTCTCAGAAATCGCTCCCTGCACGTTTAAAGGAATAGTTCAACCATTGCTGAACATTTTGTCATTTATTCAACCTCATGTAGTTTCAAATTAGGGTGTCGCAATATACCGGTATTTAAAAATGAAAGTGTTCTCATTTTAATGTTATGTGTATGACAGCGCTTCATATTTTGCACTTCATAATCAATGATTTCAGGCATCACTGCGTACTTTCGACGCCATAGTTTCACATCGACCCGAAACACCACCATAACCAATCAGGGAAAAGAAGAAATTTATAAAGTTAGGGATGAATTTTATTTGACTGATAGCATTATTCATTCATTTATTTAGTTCAAATTTCTATAGATATCGCAGTAATAATGTCACCATGAATTCTTTGAATTGTGACAGCCCTATTTGATTTCATTTGTGTTTGTATGGACAAAATTATGAGTTTAAAATGAAGAATATCTTTGTGTTCAATGGAAGAAGACACATTCTTTATAACAACATCAGGTTAAATGAAGTAAGAATAAAATCACGACATCATTTTTGGGTGAAATAGCTCTTTATTAAACATTTAGTGCTTAACTGAGCAGTAATTGAAAATATACGTTTCAAATTATAACTCTTTAAGTGTAAATTAATTTATGATCTGTTCACCATTCATATTTTATTTGTTTATGACTTTAATGGACGTTACTTTCCACTGGGCTTTGATGAACATTACAAACACATTACACAGAAAACTAATACATATGGTGTTCAAAATGTCTGGATGAAAATAAATTATGTTTGGGGGCATGTTCATTAAGAATGAACAGTTCATTATTGTTTTATGTGTGTGTCGATGGAGTAATGCTCAGTTAATGTGCTGTGTGTGTGTGTGTGTGTGTGTGTGGAAGCAAGGGTTTATGGCCCCTGCTGTAATGTGCCTATAAAAATGATTCCTGCCCAGCCACTCTGGATCCTACAGGAGCTGGTTGCTTTGTGTGTGTATGTGTGTGTTTGTGTTCTTTATACTTTTTGTAATGGAAAATTCGAGTGTATTTGTTGCTTCCCTTCTCCTACCCCCACTCTCTCTCTCTCTCTCTCTCTCTCTCTCTCTCTCTCTCTCTCTCTCTCTCTCTCTCTCTCTCTCTCTCTCTCTCTCTCTCTCTCTCTCTCTCTCTCTCTCTCTCTCACTCTCTCTCTCTCTCTCACTCTCTCACTCTCTCTCTCTCTCACTCTCTCTCTCTCTCTCTATCTCTCTCACTCTCTCTATCTCTCTCACTCTCTCTATCTCTCTCACTCTCTCTCTCTCTCTCTCTCTCTCTCTCTCTCTCTCTCTCTCAGCATACATACATCAGAGAGCCAGCAGGAGTTCTTCAAAATGCTGGATGAGAAGATTGAGAAGGTGAGGGCGGGAGGAAAAAACGAGGCACAGAAATCAAGGAGGGAGCAGATGGGTTAGAGTTTTTAAAGGGACAGTGTACATGAAACCTGCTCGTTTATCTAGATTGTGACATTGAGATTGTGAGATTGTCTTGTCATTTTGCCATGTCTGGTACTTCCTGTAGACCTCAGGAGATAACATGATATATTTATGGTTCTGCTTTTTTCCATTACTTCCTTCTTTCTCTCTCCCTCTCTTATCCATCTTTGTGTCTCCCTTGAGGTCTTAGATCAATTGGTCTGAAATTGATTAAATCTAAAACATTTTAGGTTTTGTTTTAAATCAATTGAAACAGGGTTACATAAGGACTGTAGGGCTTTCTTCACACTGCCCTACACACTTCACACAAAGTTTTTTTATAAAGTGTATTTTTGGCATATTTTTGGTTAATTTAACACATAACCAGACAAGACAGGATTCCAATATCCAATGCTACTCAGCTTCCACAATCAGTCTTTCTTCATCCATGTTTGATGTTTAATATTCATGAGTAGTGGGATTTTGATCCGATGAGTTTTCTTTTTATGGGTGTCATTACCCGACAACTGACGAAATGAAGTATTGCTCTTGCTGCTAGTTAGAACAACCTGGAATTCACTTATTTTCTTTATCCATCTCTCTCCATATTCTCTAGGGGCGGGACTACTGCTCGGAGGAGGAGGAGGATGATGTGACATAGCAGAGAGGTGCCAGATCTTGCCAGAGATGGAAATGGAGAGAGTGTGATCTCAAAAATCAGTGTTTCCTATGTCTGTAACACTGTCGGTCTGAGAGCGAGTGTGCGTGCGAGTGCGTGAGAGAGTGTGCTTGTGAGAGCGAAAGAACGCAGGACTTTTCCTCATAGGCTGTTTGCACCCTTGACCCCTTCTCCTCTCTTGGGGTTGCCTTTCTTTCGAGATCTAGATGGTTTTGGGTGAAGAAAGAACAGCTTGATTGATGTATTATCAACACAGACTCACTCTGACGTGAAATGAGGACCCTCCCCCCCATCCTTTCCGCTCTTGTCCTCCTACGGCCAGCATCGAAATGGCCCCTTCCTCCGCCTGGCTGTGACGGAGCCATCTGAGAAATAGAGAGATTATGTCGGGGAAAGCAAGATGCCCCTCCCAGTCCTTGTTTTAAGTGGCAGGACAGAGGAAAAAAACTGACATATGGAGGAACGAGAAGAGCTTACGAACATTCTCTGGAGATAGTGGGGAGTGAATGTAAAGATGGAGTGATGTGGGTTTTGAACGGGGATTGAACAAGGGATATATTTTATTAAGAGCGACTATATGAACGAAGTGTCTGATTATTTTGATAAGAGCGACGTGGAACGTTTTTGAACATTTGATCTGGACTCCTGCCTTTTGAAGGACTTTTTTTAATTTGTCAACATTTATTTGATTTGTTCCATAAATGTGTTTGTTTTTAGTCCACCCCGTATTGCATAGATCGACCTCCTCAAACTTGTGCTATAAAGGTTAGGGCTGTGCAGTGACCCCATAACACACTCGCTCTCTCGCTCTCTCTCACACACACACACACACACACACACACAGGGAAAGACTTAAAGCTAAAATAATCACCACACCCTCTTTCCACACAAACGACTTTCAATTTGTATATCCTGCTATTATTTGTAAAGTTCTCAGAAAATTAATGGAAAGAGTCACACTAGTTACCAGCAGTTACCCACACACATCCAAATATATCCCTTACAGCCACCCGTAAACGGGCAGCATTTAACTTAAAGATCTGTATTGACTGTTTATGCTGCTCTTTAATACAGGTAATGGACTGTGAAAGAACTGGGGTTGTCTGTTTTTTTTTTTGTGTGTGTTTCTAGGGCTGTGTTTGTGTTAATCGGTGTCAGAGAGCCAGGTCTGACTGTGTTAATCGTTGTCAAACGAATGAAATGTTTGTCGTAGACCTGTGTATGTTTAGCTACAGTGTTTACCTCTGTTCCTCACCCTGCCTTTCTCACTCGGTAGTATAGTCATGTTGGCTAAAATGCATCTGGTTGTCAGCCTGTACACTTACAATTCATGGAGACCAAACCAGTATGAGGTGAGGTGGGGTCACTCTGAGTACACAGCGTTGGCCGAGCATCTGTCATTTATAATTACTGGATTGAATCCTTTTAAATTTTTATTTTCAATGTTTTCTTTTTCTATTAAAATATACGACACAAGCTATGGTTTTTTGTTTGTGTGCTGTCTCACTGATTTAATTGGTTGGTGTAGTATGTGTGTAGGTACGTACGTACGTACTGCTTTGCTGCTGACATCATTAATCCATTCTAGCGTCATATTTCCTGTTGATGGTCTGACTCATAACGTTAAAAATACTTAATGTTTTCTGGGGTAGAATTTCAAATGCAAGAATGTGCAGATTGCATTTCCACCATGAGTTAAAATGTACGCCTTACAAATATTTAACTATATTTTTAAAATAACTGTAAAACGTCACGTACTTTATGAGAATCAACACAGAGATGGAGATATTAGGAGCTGTTGACAAACCAACGCGAAGCATGTGCTTTATTTTCACTCACTTGTTGTGGTTTGTCTCCACCTGGAGGCTGAAGAGCGGAGTTACATTAAAAAATGTCTAGCTAATAAAGTATTGAACTTCATGATTTTAATATTTTAGATGCTGTGATTAGTCACTATTTCGTTAAAGTTTTTTTTTTCAGTCCTTCAAATTTTTTGCCTTTACTTTTCAGTGGTCCTGTAAATTATTTATTATTAATTATGACTAATTAATGAACTACGCACAAACATTCACCCTCTCCATATTATGAAATGAGAAATGTACACTATGTTTTATAATGCAATATGTCAAATGTAGTTTTAGATGTTTTAGCATTTTACATCACTGGACACTTCAGCCAGGGCATTACGAAATTCTGACTAGCAACAGAATCCCAAAAAGATTGCTAATTTAAAATGGTAAATTACAGCCAATAATTGGTGAACAAGGCTTAAAAATTATGCATATGTATGAATGTGTGTTTGTGTGTGTATTTTAGTCAAAGGACCGTTTGTACTGTACTGTATTTTTCACAGAATTAAAAAAATATATGTTCTGCTCAAAATCTGTGTGATAAATTTGAGAGAAAAAAAAGCTTGCTCTTGTTATTGACAACAGTAAATCTCATGTATGGGGCCTACTGTCCATCTATATTTTCAAGATTGTCACACATTATACATGCATGACCTGTTGTTAATTCATCTAAAGTGTAACTCTGCCTTCTTATACAGCTCTAACAGTATCTGCAAAGAAGAGGAAAACCGTATACGGTCAGAAATATGGGCAAAGAATATTCTTTCCACTGTGAGGTGAAACCCAATAAATCCCTTCTCATGTGAATGCTGCCTCATTAGAGAACAACATGTTCTGGAAGTTTGGCCGTGTTCTGTCTCACGTGGTGTGCTGGTGTGACACACGATTAAGTAAGTTTAAACTAGGCTAAGCTAGTACTGGTTGTAATGCTCTCTAGTCTAGAGGACAGCGGTGCGGGGAATGGAGCAGAGGGTGCTCCATCCTTTTGAAGTGGATCCATCTGGTGTGTAGGAGAAGTGGAGGGAAGGCAGATCTGATATGAGAGTGAGAGAGTTGGGTTTAGCCCTGTGAGAGCTCTGGCTTGGTTGTCACTCTACATTGCCAACATGAGCTCACTGCAATTACATCTAACTCAATCCAGCAGGCCTCTTATACCCTTATTCCCCTTTGTTTTCTCTCCTCGTTCTGCACATATATATCTCTTTTCCCTTCCCATCTCTCTCTCTTCTCCTCCATTATACACTTTCTACATGCCTGATTTTGCTTTTAACTGGAACACTTTATAAATGGGATCCATTACTGTCCTCTAATTATAAACTCTCTGCCAGTCATTCGCCTTTTTAAAAACATTTCCACCAGAACTTCAACTAGCCTCTTTAAAATCTTACTTTTAACACTGAATTCAATTTACTATATAAGCTGTCATTTTCCCCACTAACGAAAGCCACAACCAATTTCCTTTAATTATGATGTAACATTTGGCTAATCTGGTGCTGGCCTATGCATAAGGCCTACACCAGTGGCCTGATCCAAACTTCTCGCGTGTTTTTGGTGGTGTAAAATATTGTGGTAACTGTCAGAATAATTCATCTGATGTGAGAATTTCTACCAGACATGGACATAGCAGACAGAAACCAGGATTGCACCAGCCAGAGCTTTTCTGACAATAGTTTTTCTGTCAGCTAAATGAAAACATTTATCACCCTATCTAATGTCATATATGGTTTTGAAGGAAAACCGGGCGTTTTACAGGTCTCTAATATATATATATTCCTCTATTAACAATATGTGAATAATGCGTTCCAGACAGCTTGGATTTTTGTGGATTTTTCACACCTCATTCTTTGAAATAACTTCTGGAACACGACTCAAAGACAGATATTTGACCTGACCCAACCTCAACAAGATGCGTCATTTGACATCGCATCCAATTAGTATAAACATTTTTTAAAAAACTGTTAACATTAGACATTAAGTTTGTAATTTACCTCTTTTTCTTTTCTTTTTTCTCGTCTGTTTTCGAAGTGATTTTTTGGGGGGGGTTTTTTGCCATAATTGACACATAATTGGGATTTTGGCTCTACTTCCTGCTCTCTACTGCACAGACTCGGGCCCTGCATTTACTACTGTGCAGACTCACGTCTTACAGGAATAGTTCACCCAAAAATGAAAATTCTGTCATCATTTACTCTAAGTTGTTCCAAACCTGTACAACTTTCTTTGCTCTGCTGGACACAAAGAAAGATATTTTGCAGAATGTTTGTAACAAAGCAGAAAGAGCAACCATTGACATCGAAGAAACTCATACAGGTTTGGAACAACTTGAGGGAGAGTAAATTCATTTTTGGGTGAACTATCCCTTTAAATCAGCACAAGATGTCATTGCCATATTGGGACATTGACGGCTTCACTTTTCATCAGTGGAAGAAGGAAGGTGCGCTGTCCATCTTTTTTTTCAGTCTATGATAATTACTTGTTTACATGTCAGTTTCACACGTCTTGGCTCTGTTGGCCTTCCATAATCATGTGGTCAACATGTGAACATGGTCTGATTGCCTGGTCACTGAGGTCTGAGAGACATTTAATGTGGGATATTTTCACTTCCAACCTCATCTGGACCAGAGCATAAGTCTTGATTTGTAGTTTTCATTGCCTGTGCTCTTGTACCTTTTTTTTCTTCCCTTTTCACTTTTAAGTGCACACAGACACAGAGCATGTAGCTAGTGAGGTGTTATAGTCACTGCTGCTGAACCTTGTTGGAAAACAGCTAACTGATATCAGCTGTTTCTTTTGAAAAGCAAGATAGGCTTACATGCTTAAACTGAATTTAGCAGGGTAAACGAAATCCAGCAGGCTAACTTCACAAATCCGACTGATAATTGGCATTAAAATATGATAAACTTTTAATTTAAAAGACTTTTCACTTCTAAACACATGGGGTCGCCATAAGATCAAATGTAGGCTACTCGTTTAAAACAGCGCAACGAATGTCCCTCGAGGGGTAAAAATCCCTTCAGGTAGGCCCTATAGGCTACTTTTAAACGGTTTCTGTCAAATAAATAAATAAACCCTATATAAGAATATGCATTATTGTAGCCTGCGCTAACTAACCGTATTTCGCACCCAAATGCCATATTTGGTAGTTATTAACTAGATAAAAATTGTACTTACAGCCTGGTATTCGCCAAAAAAGAAAATGTTTAGAATGTCAGGAAAAATCTGAAAGCTGTTTTAATGGGATTCCAGAAGCAGCAGGTGTCAGCTGTAGTGAATTCGATAATGATGTCGTCATGTCTGAACTCTCAGAAGATGCGAATGGAAGGAGATCGAGCACCCGATGGAGACATGAAATGAGCAATGAGGAAAGAATGGGGAAAGGGGGATATAAAGAGCTCTGGGCAACAGCGTTTCCAAAGCCAAAATAATAAATAAACAATTAGTATATAGACTATATTCTTTCATTATTCTTTGGAAACATTACTATTTTTTATGTAAAAAAAAAAAAAAAAGTCGTCTTATGTTCAAGCCTGCATTTATTTGATTAAAAAAAACAAATACAGAAACATGTAAAATATAACCGATTTGCTATTTTAATATACTGCAAAGCTGAATTTTCATCAGCCATTACTCCAGTCTTCAGTAGATCCTTCAGAAATCATTGTAATATGCTGATGTTTTATCGACGTTGGAAACACCTGTGATAATTCTTTTTCAGGATTATTTTAATAAAAAGTAAAAAAAATATATATATATATACTGAAGACTGGAGTAATGATACTGAAAATTCAGCTTTGCATCACTGTAATAAAATATATTTTAAGCATATAGATTAGAAAAACATTATTTCAAATTATAATAATATTTCACAATATTACTATTTTTTCTGTATTTTTGGTCAAATGAATGCAGGCTTTATGAGCAGACTTCTTTTAAAAACATTAAAAAAAGTAATGTTTCCAAACTTGTGTGTGTGTGTGTGTGTGTGTGTGTGTGGTCCAGGTCAACCCTATACATTATGAGGATAACATGTCCCCACAAAGATGGCACACTATATTATGTTTTTTGAAAATGTACAAATGCAGAAAGTTTTCTGTGATAGGCAAGGCAAATAAATGTATATATAGCACATTTTATACACAATGATAATTCAAAGTGTATTAGAAGGAATTAAAATAATAAAACTAAATAAAAAATAACAATAAAAAGTGAGAATAAAAAAAATGATATAAAATTTATTAAAACCGTTTAGAATAAAAAGGAGGGTGCAAAAATAAAAAAGCAATCAGTCAGACGTAGCACAGTGCTCATTCAGTAAATGCACGGCTAAACAGATGTGTTTTGAGTCTGGATTTGAATGTGGCTACTGCTGGATAATAGCTAATGGCTAAAAGCGGACTCACCATGCTTTAAGTGAACCCTTGGTATTTCTAGCTGATGTGATCCTAATGATCTGAGTGATCTGTTAGGTTTATATTCAGTGAGCATATCTGCAATGTATTGAGGTTGAGTGAGGCCTTTGAGTGATGATAATACTTTAAAATCAATTCTAAATGTAACTGGAAGCCAGTATAAAGACCTGAGTACTGGTGTGATATGTTCATATTTTCTGGTTCTGCTCAGAATCCTGCACTGTCAGAAAAAAGTACAAAACTGTACCTTTTAGGGTACAAGTGGTCATTACTGGGGTGGTACCCTCAAAGGTACCTTTTGTACCTTTAAAGCAAGGTACAAAATTGTACCTTATAACTTTGTACCATTTAAGGAACAATTTTGTACCCACACTGTCAGAGAAAAGGTACAAAGTCAGACCTTTGGGGTACAAAACTGTACCTTTGGGGTACAAAACTGTACCTTTGGGGTACAAAACTGTACCTTTGGGGTACAAAACTGTACCTTTGGGGTACAAAACTGTACCTTTAGGGTACAAAACTGTACCTTTGGGTATAAAACTGTACCTTTTGGGGTACAAGTGGCCGTCACTGGGTGGTACCTCAAAGGTACAGTATTGTACTTTAAAGCAAGGTACAAAATTGTACCTTATAACTTTGTACCATTTAAGGAGCAATTTTGTACCCCAAGGTACAATTGTGCATTCTGAAAAGAGCACAAAATTGTACCTTATTAAAAGGATTCCCAGGGTATACCCCAATGAAAGCAGTTTTGATCCTATGTGGGTGCAAAAAAATATATCTTAAACTGGCTTACAGACATGAAGATTTTACAGATGCAATTTTATTTATAAACTTTCTATTACAAAGAGAATGAATACTTGAAATGTATTGCATCATACCACAACAGCAGGTACAAGAATAGACAAGTACATAGCACATAAAAACTCATCAGACATTCTTAAATATAAATAAAGGTATAAAAGTTTTAAAACAGCAATCTCTTCAATAAAATTAACAGGAATACAAGAAATTGTCTTGACTGTAGAATCCTTACAAATCAAATAAAAATACAAGAACTGATATACAGCAAAAAATATTTAATGTTCTGGACATTAAAGTTAATAGCAAAGGGCATTTTCAGCAAGAATACCTACTGCTAATAAATAATTTGTCATCAACACTGTAGGTATCTAGTGCCTGGTAATCAACCTCCTCACCTGGTGATAGGACAGTCCATTCATTTTCATATTTCACACAGTATGAGTAATAATGACGACAAAGGATTCAGGTACTAACAGCTTGCCACACAATAACCAGTCTGTGTCCAAATGACAGTCATTAAGACCACAAGTTATTGAAAATTTTGCCTCATGAATTAGACCAATGTGCTCAATTAATTTGACAATTGTGAATGTTCTCCAACAGCATTTAGGACAACAGAATGGGCGAGACATTTTTGCAGATGTTACTGTAAAAGGTTGATTACTCTGGTAACCGGAGTAGGTAAAGGCTTGTCACCATCCACAGTAAGTTTCAAAACATACCGCTGAAGAAACACCAGAGTGTTCTTCAAGTGAGGTGGATATGTCAAATTGAAGACGAAATAGGCACAGAATGCAGCAAGAACCCTCCGTCCACACCACTAGCCCGGCAGATCTCGATCCCGCTCAACTCTGATGACAGCAGTGACTCTTCTTGTAAGAACGGTTTTCCAGTCAGTGGCTTCCTGTACTTGAACAGTGGATCTGGTGACGATGGGTCACTCTAAAAGACAAAAGCACAAATAAGATTTTATATCAGTAAAATTATGATCATATAGGTTAAAGGTGCCCAAAAATGAAAAATGTATTTAACCTTTGCACAGTTGAATAACTAGAGTTAAAGGATTAGTTTACTTTAAAAAAAACTTTTGCTGATAATTTACTCACCCCCATGTCATCCAAGATGTCCATGTCTTTCTTTCTTCAGTCAAAAAGAAATTAAGGTTTTTTTGATTCAAACATTTCTCCTTATAAGGGAGGCAATGGACCCCAAATGGTTAAAGGTCGAATGACAGTTTCAGTGCAGCTTCAAAGGACTTTAAACCACACAGACGATGAATAAGGGTCTTATCTAACAAACGATCGGTCATTTAAAAAAAAAAAAAGTTTAAGTTTTATAAGCACAAATGTTGGCCTTGCTCCGTTCTGTGATATGTGTTCGTGAAGTCACGTAATACACAGTTACGTTACTTTTTGCTCATTTGTAAACACTGACTCTGTATTTCCGCCTACGGCAAACGTGACCTCTTTAATGTAACTGCGTATCACGTGACGTCACAAACACATCACAGAACAGAGCAAGGCCAACATTTGTTCTTATAACACTTAAAACTTTTTTTTATGACCGATCGTTTCGTTAGATAAGACCCTTATTCATCATCTGGTGTGGTTTAAAGCCCTTTGAAGCTGCACTGAAACTGTCATTTGGACCTTCAACCGTTTGGGGTCCATTGCCTCCATTATAAGGAGAAATGTTTGAATCAAAAAACCTTAATTTCTTTTCGACTGCAAAAAGAAAGACATGGACATCTTGGATGACATGGGGGTGAGTAAATTATCAGCAAAAGTTTTTTTTTTACGTGAACTAATCCTTTAAGTAAATGGAAATCACACCGTTAGTCTCAAACAATATTGCTTCCTCCCTCATATGTAAATCTTGTGCATGAAAAACACCATGGAAAAACAGGCGAATCTCAACATAACACTGACTGTGATGCAACCATCAGGATGTACGCCCCTAACATTTGCATATGCCAGCACATGAGTTGCCAAGTTCCTCTATAGGAAGTCTGGTCATTCTGCAAACGGAGCAGCAGCGTTCTTACAGCGTCAATCAGCTCGCTCTGGCTACTCCGGTTATCTCTGTATGTATGTAAAACTATTAATAGCCACACAAATGTAGTTCAGGCAGATTTGAACTTTAAACAAGTACATTTTTACAGAAACGGGCTCAAACATATAAGGTTGGATCAATGACTAATCTCTCCACTGTCATGCCGTAACTGACTGGGCAGTGAAACAGCCAATCAGAGCAGAGCTCTGCATTAATATTCATGACCCTTCCAAATAAGACAATATCAGACTATGTTTCATTCTAGGGACAATTTCTAGGGTTGTAAATGGACCTGTAAAACCATATCTGGACGTTTTTTGCCTTTAAATAAGCCACATACACTTTATTTAGATATCAGGGAACAATTTAAAATATAGTTTCAACTCTTTCTAGGGCACCTTTAACTAATCTGCATTAGGAGTAAGATGACTATTATTCAGTAAATATGTTTTAAGAATTATAAAATGCATTTATGATAGACATTTAAGTCATAGACAGAGAAACATACACATACCTCCCCAAGCACAATGAAGTGTTCAAGCTTCTCTCTGAACAAGACTGGCAACATGAGAAGTGCTGCTTTGAAATCAATTCCTGAAACAAAAGATAACGCATGATAATGACATGATATACAACCTGTCTGGACCTTGAAAGTGGTATTTGCGTAGCCAACAATGGTGGGGGAGAAAGCTGTCAGATTTCATAAAAAATATCTTCATGTTACAAAGATGAACATAAGTCTTTTAGGTTTGGAACGACATGAGGATGGGTAATTAATGACAATTTTCAGTTTAGGGTGAACTAACCCTTTAATAAATAGGATAAGATAAAAAAAATCCTTCAATTACCATTATGGTCTTCAATGAGAGATTCTTCTCTAGCTTCTATGCGGCTTTGCTAAAAGAGATTTCCCGGAAGCAAGTTGTAACACACTGGATGCAATGTTTCCAAAAGCTTTCTTGAAAGTGCCGGCAAAGATTAACAGACTTGTACAGGAAACCAATTTCTTGATAGAGCTGAAATTTGTTACGCATTTTGAGCTATCTGCGTGTATGTTCACGCTGTGATTCTGCGTATATGTATATGCGAAACGAACCATCATCTCCGCGTGTATGTCTACGCCATGTGATTCCGCGTGTATGTGTACGCCGAAACTAACCATTATGTGTGTTTCTGTGTCCACAATGTAAATGGATCTACAAACATATAACATTTTTTTGAAAATGTAAAAATGCTAAATGTTTCTTGTGATGGATAGGTTTAGGGGCAGTGTGTTTGTGAGATGGGTAGGTTTAGGGTAGGGGCAGTGTAGGGGAAATCGAATGAAACGGCGTTGATAAACACGCTAAAAGCGATTATGCCTTGATAGCGCCAAAATGGCATACAATTGGCGTGTCACATTTATATCACAAATCACTATTTTGTGCAATAAGTAAATGGAAAATGTGTATGTGTATATATTTTATAGGTTCAGTATAGCAGTTTTTATATCTAACCTATTTAACAACAGAAAGTGCATAATCCATGACTGAATGACTGTTCGTTTATAATTAATACTGTAAAGTAGCGGTTGACTAAGAGATATATAATATGAGCTCTTTTCCAAAACGCGATAAACGCCAAATTAAAAGAAAATGAGTTTGTCATGCCATTGAGCTTTGTACTGAACCTATTCTCTACTCCATCAATCTCAAGTGCCAAATTGTTATATTTCCTTGTTTAAATGTACTGCAAGATGCAGTTTCTATCCAAACCGCTATAAGCCGAGCCTGTTTTTAGCCTAAACGCAATATATCCTCTCGCCTCGCCTTAAGCCCCTGCCCCTTTGAAAGTGTAAGTGCCCTTTCGATCGCCTGGTGTCCCCGCTAACGCGTCCCGGCCGGAACAAAATCCCGCCTGGAATGCAATTCTTACCGGCAATCTACGACACCCCTGTCCACCGAACGCGATTCGCAATCCACGACACCCTCCCCACCACGATTCTTACCGGCAATATATGACACCCAACCCCCCGATTACGGTTGTAATCGCAATCGTTTTGACCCCTGATGTCATATGCTTAATGTGGCATGAGTTGCGTTGTTGTTGCTTTTTCAGACATAAACCAACTACATATAAAAAAAGAATGGATTTGTAGCGTTTTGAAACAAAAAAATAATAACTTTGAATTTATAATTAACAATATTGTTGTTTCATTTAACAATCATTGTTTAACATGTTCAGACTGAGCCAATAGACCATTTTAACAGGATAAATCGAATATTAAAAAAATGTATGGGTGTAGGTAAAAAAGAAGATCTTTTCATAAAAACTATTAAAATGGATTTATAGCGTTTTGGAAAAGAGCTCCTCATATATATATGACGTGATATGATAAGCAATGCCGATTTATTGCAATGCCTTTTTCTTTTTAGTTGGTCAAAATTGGATTGGATTGGAGTGATTCCGAATGACATTCTCCTCAACGGCGCGGTGATTGACAGCACATTCTCATTTGGATTCATCCGCGCGGTGCCGAGCCGAGGCACAATTCACGTAAAGTAGATAAGACCGCGAATAGCTGCAATTGCCGAGATTTCGAACAGAGATGGCGACAAAGAGGAAAAACTACGAACTGCTGCTTTAATATCAAATATTATTCTTATATTATCAAGTGTGCTTAACCGATGAATAAATATTCGTACCGCCTCTGTGGTGTAAGTTTTACCTTACATATTAATCACTTGATTTTAAGTTTGATGGCCGTGTAAGAGGGTTGCGACGGGGAAAAGTCTCCTGCGCCCTAACAAAATGACGCAATCACAGCCATTATATTTTTAGTCTCAAAATATAAAAAACTGAGATAACCACTAATTACAATGGCTATCCCTGCCAATATATATCTTAGTGTCGGCCACAGTTTTTATCAAATAAATACGGTATGCGAGGCTAAAGGTATTAAAGTTTATAGTCTAAGTATATTGATGAAGACTGTTATCCTCGAGAAAAGCCTAAGTTAGATTTACTTAAAACATCTCAACATGTGATTATAATCATACTCACCCTCAAATTTTTTCCTCTCCTCATCAGTGATTTCGATGCCAAACTGCATAAGCTCCTTTATCAATTGTGTGGTATTCATTTTCCCAACTCCATTCTGGAGCTTCATGCAAATATATTTCAAAAATTCTAAATTGCTTAAATGTCAAAATTAGTACAATAATAAACACATCATGACAACATCATTGTAGAAAAATTAAAATGATTGCATTAGGGCTAATAGCTCGCTCCAAACATATAAATCAATATAAATATCTGTCTGCTAATTACTACTACTACACTGTCAGAACTTCTGAAGGCGATTCCCAAATCCGTGAACAACAGCCTGACTCATTAGATTACTTTTCGCGTGCTTTAAGCAGGGGAACATCGAATTAGACACAACATAGCGCAATACGTGAAGAAATATGAAAATATAACAGTATCTCGCACTTACCTGAATAAATGTGTCCAAAAAATGCTCGACGAAACCGTGTTCTGAAGTTCTGTCAGGACAGGACCGCGCGCGCAGACTGAAGAAAGACTCGAGCAGAGCGGGAAATTCTTAAAGCGACAACAATCGTTTCGTTGAAAAAAAGTATACTACATTAGAAAAACATGAACATTTATTATAAATATATTTAATTTAATAGAATCATTAATGTGTTTGGAAATAACATTTATTTTATTTTACAGACAGATAAGCTACATGGAGTGATGGTGTGAAGTATATATACCTACTCTTCATTTAAGGTTACATAGCTAATATTATATATAGCCTAGTCCTACAAAACATTTCACCATTTTAGTTTTAACATTTAAAACTAGTTAATATGTTGTCTTGCTGTTATTATGACCTAACATACATTTAATTAATAAAGAAGACACAGATAAGTTATTCTAGTTGGAGCTTATCTAAAAATAAAAATAAAACGTTTCAAAAGGTACAAAAATGTACCTTTCACATCTAAACTTAAAATGTTGTACCTTTATAAGCCATTCTGGGTACATATTTGTACCCCAAGGACCAATTGTGGACCTTTAAATGAGTTTTGTACCTCTAGGAACAAAATTGTACCTGCACTGTACCTTTTTTCTGACAGTGTGGCAGCAGTGTTCTCTATGAGCTGCAGATGTCTTATGGATTTTTTGGATCCACCCTGCTGGTAATAAAATCATGAACAAGTTTCTCTAGTCTTTTCTGGAAACAAAGCATCTAATTCTTGCACTATTTTTGAGATGATTGTATGCTGATTTAGTTATTGCTTTGTCATGACTACTCAAACTCAGGTCTGACTCCAAAACCACACCAAGATTCCTAACTTGATTTTTAGTTGAACCCCTAGTCACGATATGTGTTCACCTTGCGAATTTCATCTTTGTTTCCAAATGCAATGACTTCAGTTTTGTAGGACTACAGAGGACAAAAATGTCCATGTAAAAAATCTGTCATAAATATTTGAATCTTGGGAGCACAAACTTAGGTTTGGTCTCATTTTAACTATCAAGGTTTATGAATAGGATTTAGGAACATTATTTTATATAAAATATACATTTTATGAAACATGTTGAACTCTAAAACTGCTAGAAAATCTAGGCAAGCTGTGTTCTAAATTTGAGGTTGATATCTCAAACAATTAGCTTTCGGTAAGTTTGGGTGCAGTACCACATTTTCCCCGTTAGATGCCAGCAAAACTCCATTGGTGCACACCCACATACATTTTTTTTACTACACACATAAACCACACTCTGACATCCAACACACCCACACAATTATAGCTGCATAATCTATCCATTTGGCTCTATAATTTGCATAAGATGAACACAGGAATAAAGTATTTGATGTATAGTCAAAACCTGAGAAAAAAATTGTACAAAAAATTGAAAAAGTAAAAAAAGTAAAATGCCTTGCCAACAGAATGAAAGCCTATTAACAAAAGATTGCATAATTTTATAGTTAAATGGCTCTGGATTAAAAATTGCAGTTGTAATGGGCCTGAGAGGAACTATTTTGTGTAGCCTACCTAGTGCAAAATAGATTTTTCTTTTTTTAAGAAAATGGGAGTAAAATAGTATAATTCCAATAAAAAATACACACCTGTGCCAGTTTGTACATACAAATCCATATTTCTATGGAAAGTCCCCATAAAACATTAAAACACAATGTGTGTGTGTGTGTGTGTGTGTGTGAGAGAGAGAGAGAGAGAGAGAGAGAGAGAGAGAGAGAGAGAGAGAGAGAGAGAGAGAGAGAGAGAGAGAGAGAGAGACCTTAGATCTCACCCTTCAGATCTCATCCTAAACTCCTCACTGATATTTATGCGCTGGTGAAGGGTGTGAAAATCTGGAGGAGGCAACCCACTTTCTCAAAGGTGACCACCCTAAACCTCTCCACCTCTCTCTACTCCTCCTTACCCACCCTCTCTGTCTTTCTGCCTCCCATTCACTTCCATACCCCACTCAGGTTGTGACAGCGGTGTCCATCAAGGCAGAGATGCCGGCTGAGGGATTCGTGATTGTAGCTCTGATTTGCACTCTGATGGCGCCAAACTGCCGTGGGGAGCTTGTGGCTCACGTGCAGGACCTGAATCCCGTGGCCGAATCCTCCCTGCTTAAACCCAAAGTCATGATCGCGATTTTGGCTCGGAACTCGGCGCACAGTCTGCCGTACTACTTTGGCTGCATCGACCGCCTGGACTACCCGAAGGACCGGATTGCGATATGGTGAGAATCTTCGAAACTGTTGTGGAGTTCTGCTGTTTAGTACGGGTTGTGTGTGTGTGTGTGTTTGTGTGTGAGAGAGAGAGAGAGAGAGAGAGAGAGAGAATTAGTGAGTGAGATGAATTGCTTTTGCAGCAAGTGTGGTGGTTGAAAACTGAGAAGGTCTTGTACATAGTGGAGTTATTGTAGAGCGCGTTCAGGTAAGGTCTGGTTAATGAAACCCTTCTGGCAGATAGAGGAACAGAGACGCCGCTGTCTGCGTGAAGCAGACCTGTTAAAGCGGGTTTACTACACTGTCCACGCGTGTGAGCAAGGATTTAATTACATGTTAAATGAAGATGAAAGACATTTGCTTACTAAGCAACATGCACTGTCGGTTCTCTTCATAATTAGAGTTCGACTTTTGAAAATTACGTTTTAAGAGAATTTCTGTAAGCATTATTTTGGGGGCGCACTCAGTTGACTTCAGTATCGAGCGACCGCCTCTAACGTGCGTGAACAATCTTAACTTCTATGCGTAGGCTATGTGACATAGGCCACAACATAAATCAAAACATAAACTTTTGTTGTTACCGAAATGTTATTTGAAAAATCGGTAAAGCACATATAGCCTATGCCTACAAACCTATTCCTAATTAAAGAGACGTATTTGTCAATGTGTATCTTTCCTGCTTAGTTTCCAACCTTATATGCTAAGTGATGAACATCATCTAGAAACATCCCTCACTTCCCTTCAGATTTCCCTATAGGTGAACAGCTGATTTACATTTCAATCCAAATCCAGTGGCACATGCACAAGAATTTCAAGAAGTTCTACATGTGTTACCAGAGAGAAGCCTGTCGTTTTCACAGGAAGGTCCAGTTATGACATTTTTAATAACATTACTCAAAAATTAAGCATGGATAAATTGTTCACAGTAAGACATATAACATGCATTTAGAAAATAAATAGGGTGAATTTTCATTTCATGACAACCTAAAATGAATTAGCTGCCTTTGGACATTATGTTTGAATGTGCACTATCAAAAAGACCTTAAGAAGTTTACTGAACAAACGGAGCAGTCAAATGACAGGCTGAAATTCTCACTGCTTTGCGAAAGAATGCGGGGAATTAGGGGGAAGAAAGGATGGAGAGAGAGGGGAAAGGGCAGGGGAGGGGCACTGTTGAAAATTACACAGGGGCACCACGAGTGGCCTAACAATCCACATTCCATCCCTATTGACCATGTGCACAGGTCACCATCTCTCTCTTCCACTTTCTCTTCTCTCATTTGTTACGGAAGTGTCTAATTAGAGACAGTATAAGGAGGAGACTTGTCTAAATTTGCATGTGCATTAACTCAACTATAGCCTGAAAAGTACTATAGCATGATTTGAACAGAACTGGCGACATTTAAGATACTATTTTATTACTGTAATCCTGACTAATGGTTTTGGAGATTTCCTGTCTTTTTCTTTTCAAGTAAATAATTGCTGTACTTAACTAGAAAGGTATCCAAGATGGCCACCAAGTGCGCTGATTTCCCTTAAAGTGGGTATATTTGCTGTTTTAATATATTTTAAAATGTAATTTATTCCTGTGATGCAAAGCTGAATTATTTAATAGACAATGTCGTTTCAGTATGCTTTTTATTATTTTTATTATCAATGTTGAAAATAGTTGTACTGCTTTTTGATTTGATTAATATAAACAGCATTTTATTTGAAATATAAATCTTTTGTTACATTATAAATGTCTTTAACTAGAAAGGTATCCAAGATGGCCACCAAGTGCGCTGATTTCCCTTAAAGTGGGTATATTGTTTAAATGCATGTTATTGATCTTACTGTGAACAGTTCCCTGCATGTTTAATTTTTCTGACCTCTTAATTCTTAATCGATATGTCAACTTGATCTTCCAGTGAAATTACACACTTCTTTCTGCTGATCTATGCATGACTTCTCCAATCAATTAACCCACTCAAACCCCGCCCCTTTATTACAAAGCTCTTATTCAGATCTGCCTCCATCCAATCAACAACCAATGAATAAAACCAAATCCCGGCCCTTCAATTAATATATATTTTCTTTTTCAATAATCTGTTTCACTCGGATGTATCACAACAAGGAAGAAAAGATCTGACGCTACTTCTGTTACATCACAACTTTAAAGGGACCTTGATTACAGTGAAAGAGAATTGTGAGCGCAAACAGGAGAGACAGAGAGGGAAATTTCATCTGACAGTGTCTTGATTAATAATGACTCAGACATTCTTATGTAATACAGAGGGAAGTTTTAAGGAGTGTGGATCCATCGTCTTGTTCCCTAGAGGCACAGTCCTGTAATTAGTGAAACGGTGTTTAAGCTAATGGTGCTAACACAGCTTTTGACATTAGCTAGACATGACTGATCAAGTTACAGTCAGATTTATTGAACACATCATTTATGAGAGCCGACTGCTCTTTTGTGTCTGTCTACTGGTCTTATGGGTATGATATGATTTTCTTGACAACTATGCAAGAAGTTTCCCTTTAGACTCAGGTGTTCGTTCCAGCAGTTATGATGCTGTTGTTGAGGTATGCTGGGCATTTTGGCAAGTTAAATAAGTAAAGCATGATGAATAAAACAAAGGACTTTAGAAAAGGATGCTGGGTACTTGAGCCGAAGGAGATCTGTAAATGATTATGTTTATTTCATTACAGCTGTAAGTGTTTTTGTGTTTTTATTAGGTTTGCATGAGCGTTGCTGTAATCAAAACCCTGGCACAGGGTCAGTTTAGTGGGGTCTAAAGCCTAACTTGAACTTTTCTGCCGCTGTCCTTTGGTATTGTTCTTTTCAACATTTCCAGAACCAGTTTCCACTCTTTTCAACAAAAGTTACGTCGGTTCAGTTGTCCATCCCATCCACTTAAACCTCAGAAGGCCTCAACCAAACTAGGGTTCAAGAGTAGAGGAACAGTGCGCAAAAGTCCAGACGGCAGGATGATTGCTGGCTTTAGTCACGGCTGTCTAGAGTCGAGCTGGAGCAGTATTTTATTGGTGTGCAGTGTGTTGAGTTAGGGCAGGTGACCAAATAATCTGCATGATACGGTTATGCAAAAATGTAATGGTTAAAAAAAAACTATGTCAGGGCTGAATACATTAATAATTTTACTTAGTTGAAAAGTCCCTTGTCATATAGGTTGTATATCACACTCTAGACCCAAAAAGAATCTCTACTGATATCTATTAAACATGAGCAGTGTATTCTGAGAAAAGGTTTTTCAAAAAAGTCAATAAATAGTAATATATTTTTTATATAATTTAAGCCGGTCTAGATGGATTTTAATACAAATTTTTAGAAAATTATATATTTGAATAAAATAATAAAATAAATAAATAAAATTAGATTTATTACTTGTTTTTTAAAATTTGTGCATAAGTGTTTTATGCTCACCAAGGCTGTATTTGTGATAAAACAAAACTGTAATATTGTGAAATATTATTACAATTTAAAATACCTGTTAGCTGTTTTAATACATTTTAAAATGTAATTTATTCCTTTGATCCAAAGCTGAATTATTTAATAGACAATATAATTTCAGTATGCTGATTTGCTGATCAAGAAACATTTATTTTTATTATCAATGTGAAAATTGTTGTACTGCTTTTTGATTTGATTAATATAAACTGCATTTTATTTGAAATATAAATCTTTTGTTACATTATAAATGTCTTTACTGTCACTCTTGATCAATTTAATGCGTCCTTGTTGGAAATAAAACAAAAAAAATATTGATCTTGCCATGAAAATAGCCACAGTTGCTGATATGGCAATAAAATAAATTAAAACTAAAACCTCAAACCTTTGATTCATAGTGTATGTATATATAATATTATCAATAGTTTTTGCAACAAAATCATACATATTGGCTAATATTTCATCATAGATGTTGCATAATTGTGTCATTTTCTTGCAACTCTGGAGCAATTAGTCAGATGTGGCTCAGTTGATTTACTCAGTCTTGTATGGTCCAGTGCAGCTGATATTGAGATATTTGGCAATGCTAGTGCATAGCTCTCTTCAGGTATTATATAGCCTTCATTGGGTCTGACGCTATACTGAGAGACTTTTGTCACAGTCCCAGTTGTTTTAGGTTGTCCTAAATGGCACACATACCTCAAGACCCGAGGAGAAAAGACAGGCATGCGTGAAGCAAGCAGCTGTGCATGGACATATTTTAGTGAAAAGCGAGGTATTTCAAGGTGACTGTTGTTGCAGTTTTAGTGCTGTATGATGGATTCATCCTTCTGGTAAACTGCTGGGATGACTAACATTGTCTACACAGAAAGCAATCAATCTATCTGTCAGCCTCTCACTGTTTCAATCTTTTTCGCTCACACCACTTTTCTTTTTTTCTTTTTTTTTCACTGACTATCTCTCTTGTTCTTTGCATAAACATATATCACATTATTTTTCACAGTGACGCTGATGTGTTTATATTCTCAGGAAGGTGGAGGGAGAGTCTCTGAGTTCATGTGAATGTTTGATAAACTCTGTCAGTGCGTCAGGTGAGACTGTGTGAATCTCTCCCGCTCTAGGCTAGTCTATGATCCTATATTATGCACTCTGTCTTTTCCAATGCGTTTGTTTTGTGTGATTTCCTTCTGAAAGATTTACAACTAATTTGGCAGTTGTTGTTGCTTTTATCAGATTTGTAACTCCAAAACAGATAAGGGAACAATGAATCATTGAAAGCTCATAAAACTATAATGCCGTGGATGGATTTGATACAATCTCTGAGGCTGTAGTATGCAGCTGTATCAAATTAAATATATTGGTACTTTTAATGTGAATGTGAATGTGATCATGTACTTGTAAAAAATATGTTTTTTTAAATGTCATGAAGCTGGTACTTGCCATTAATCTGTTGTCAGCATGCAGGGATGAACTGTCATCATACTCTATAGTATGTGTGTTTGTGTGTGACATGGCAGAGCTGTGTTGACAGAGTATGGCTGGAGGAATTTGAGTACAGCAGAGGTTTCACGAGCCCTTTTGCCCCCTCCTCAATCTACAGAGCCAGGGAGCCACGTCAGCCCTTGCATGGGGGCAGAGCCACTGGAAAGCAAACACACACATGCAGACGTTGGGCTTTTGTGTTTTGTGGGGATTTCCAAAGACACAATGCTTTTTATACTGTCCAAACTTTACATTCTATCCCCTAACCCTAAACCTACCCCTTACAAAAACATTCTGCATTTTTACATAAAAAAAACAAACATAATTTAGTATAATTTACAAGCTGTTTTCCTTATAGGGACCAACATTTGGTCTCAATGTAGCCACACAATGTAGGGCACGCACGCACGCACAAACACATACAAACACACACATTGTGTTTTTATTCTGTGCACACTGTATATTATATACCATAACCCTAAACCTACCCATCATCACAGAAAACTTTTGAAATTATTGCCATCTTTTCCCCTTAACGTAGGCTATACCTCCTGAAACACACACACACATACACACACTCACACACATACACAGATCTGTATCTGGTTGTTTTTTAACTAATGGAAATTTTCATTGATTTACATTTGCTAACTTTTGTTTCAATTCCATTCCTTTTAAATTTATATTTTTCACAATAATTAATTTTCCAAAGCAGGAAACTTGGTCAATCTTTTATGTTGTAAATTCAGGGATAGTTTACCTAAAAATGAAAGAAATTTACCAATCTTCATGTTGTTCTAAAACTGTATGCATTTTTAAATCCATTGAACAAAAGAAGTCTGTGCGCTGAAAGTCAATAGTCCAGTGTTGATTTCGGACCCCATTCGCTTTTATTGTATAGACAAAAAAAAATTCAAAATATGTTTTTCGCAGAAGACATAAGTGCTACAGTTTGTTAACGACATGAGAGTGAGTAAATAATAACTTTGAATTTAAATTTTTGCATGAACCCTCTCTTAAAGTTATGAGTGTGGTGGGTCTCATCAGCACAGGTGATGTTACAAGGCATCAGAGCATCTAAAAGAAAACTCAGCGCTGTTATAAAAAAGATTTCTCATGTGTTATTCAAGACTGTCCTTATGAACTCACATGCTTATCTTAATACAGCAGACACTGTCATTGTTATAGTTGAAACTGGGAATCGGCCTAGAAGGAAGTTTGTTACTGTGTTGACTAAGCAGGTTTGGATAGTAGAAGATTTTCCGATATCTTTTTTTTAATCTATGTGGTTTATCTAATATAGGATTTATTTTGTGTAAGCTAATGTTTTATCCTCTTTATCTGGGATGGCAGTACTGTGCAGGTGGAGAAAGTAGAAGATGTGCGTGGCGTGTAGTAGCATGTGGTGCCCAGATGCTGTCAATAAGGACATATGGAGGAGAAACAGAGAGACAAAAAGAGAGAGTAAGCCTCGGGCAAGTTAGATAATGAGCTGGAGACTTACAATAAACTTCAAAAGCAGTGAAAAAAAATCAGGTTTTTATAAGCAAAGTCCTGCTTCCTCCAAGCGCAGCAGGAGCGCACACATACATACAAATCTAGAGTTCAGTATCCTGCCATGCACACACACACACGCAGCCCTAAACACTTTATCACCTTTATCATGAGGTCCACTTACAGAATAGTGCACGTGGAATAACTTTCAGTAGGAAAGGGTGTTTAACAGTGAAATATGAGATGACTTGCTGCTTGAACTAAAGATTTGTGTTAATATAAATAAATACACAGGTAGAGGAAAGTACTTAAATAATTGCACCTCCACCTGGGCCACATTCAGAAAATGAAGTGTATGTAATGTGGTCAGTGTCAGAAGTCTGTTGTTGCCCTTGGGTGTGGAAATTTGTTAGAGATCGAAAGGTGAAAGGTGTCTGCCCGGATATATAACTGACTGAACCTTCAGAAACCATTCATATGCAGACAGGTTCGAATTCTTCTGGCTGTTTGCTTGTCCGGTCATGAAAATGAGTGTTGCCTTCTGCAACCAGAGCTAAGACACGGGCTCAAAGACTTCAAACAGGCAGAAATGTACTTACTTGAAAATTGGCTTACTTTTGAGGAAAATATCCAGATATTTTCTTTACTCATCATATACAGTCAGAGATAATGGAAGCATATAGAAATGTAGCATAAAGTCATGCAGAAATCATAAATCTCCATATCCACTAGAGATTGTGTGTATACTTGCACACTTTTCTTTGTCATGGAGCAGCATAACCCAAAATGCATTGTGTGGGTCTCGCCCCAAGAGAGTTGGAGAACACATGTGAAATCATTAGCCATTAGAGAGGCATTTAAAGAGATGTAGCGTGTCCATTTATTCCAGATGTTTATATCGGTTGCAGTGTTATGGAACCACCATAATATATACCTCATATAAATGCTAGAATGAACAGAGCACTGATGAACGTTAGAATGAGAATTGCATGCAAAGAAAAGCTGTATTTATCCTTATATAATAACATGCACATGCATTGCTTTTCTGCATCATTGTTCAGAGATTTTGATGGATTTTTCACAGATGTTCTTGAAAAATGATTGCAGCTTGAAGGGCTGTTTTCCTTTAAAACTGTGGCACACTTGCATTCGCTGAAGTCATCAGAAATGCAGTGTGTGTCTGAAACCAGTGATCTTTTTGACACTGCATTACCTGTTATTACCTGTGTGTCAGGTGTTTCGAACCAGTGATAAAGAACCAGACTGCTTATCAAGCTCAATGCTGTCTGTTCCCTCTGCTGTCATGCACTCATAAAACCTTGGACACCCATAAAGCATACTTAAAACACATATTCAACATCTTGGCCTGTATTTTCGGAACTCTTTGTCGGGGTATGTTGTTAAGAGCGAGCCTGTCTTGACTGAGTAATTGTCTATGTTTGTGTGAGTGACAAAATAGCAGTCGTGGTGTTGAATAGCTGGCCCATCACTCGTTATTTAAAGACAAAGTGTATAATAACATGAGCATATCTAGATGCACAAAATGCATACACTGTATCTGGTGTCTGACAATGTTTGCTTTTGGGAGGCGGCAATGTATGTGTATTTGCGGGTTCACATACAGTATTATTCATTGGAGATGTTCATGGCAGACGTAGGTGTACATTTGGGAGGCGGCAATGTGAACAGGGTGGACACCCAGAATAAAAATATATATACAGGGCCTGCGAGTAAAATCACTTTTGGCAAGTATATGTCAATCACCAGTTGGTCAGTAACATTTTTATGAATTCTAACAGTGCAATATTGTGTGAACATGAATGTGAACAAGCGTGAACAACGCTTGGGCAAGTTAACAGGCCTGAGCTGCGTCGTCATGAAAGTTATGCTTAAATATTAAGGCAAGCGTAAGAATGCAAAAGGGAACCGTAGGGCACGATACTGAATTAAGCTCTTTTTCACATCGTCTTGCGCTTGAACAGACATATTCAAACAAAATTATGTCAGCATGCCAATTATGTCTTGACATAGTCAGTTATGTCAGACGTAAACATAAACTCTTAAAGTGACAGCAGCCTAATATTCCTGCTGCTGTCTGTGCATGTGTTTAATGTTAATCAAACAACAAAAGACAAAGAAAAAACATGAACTGCTCAGACTGAATAACTTTTGTAACATTTTTGTTTTATGGTTGATAAAAAATATTTATGGTCGGTAAATTTTCCATTGGCAGGTGTGGCAAATAGTTAGTTTTAGTCCCTGTACGTATATATAATCTTTTTATATATATCTAAAATATCTAAGCATCCTTTATTTAATTTATTTTAATTTATTTACCTGAGAATAGAATAGATTAATTGAACAGATTAAACAGGAATAGACTTTTTCCTCAGATAATATATTTTGAATAACCCATTTTTATTACTTGTTTTACTAAACCTTAGTAAATTTAGCAAAGTTTATGCTTTATATCAAGTAAACTGTGTAATTTAGTTTTACACAATAAACCTGTATTGTTTGAATAAACATGTTATTATTATTATTGTTATTATTATTACTCATTGAAAAGAATCCAGTTTAATTTGCCTCGTGGCCTCAATTATCATCCTGCTACTGCTGCAGCAAGCCTGCAATGCTGTGTAAAACTGTATAAATATGAATATGCACACCAGTTGGACTTTATTTCTGGTAAAGGTGGGGCGAGGAAATGTGCATGTGTGTGTGAATGTGACGACTGAGGTGATGTCAATATTTGTTGGTTCTTTCCCACACGGTTTTACTGCAGAGTCCCTGTGCAGTGGAGGTTTCCATTGGCATGGCCAAACAGCCCTGACTCGACTGAGGACACTGTGTGTGTTTGTGTGCTTGTGTGAGTGTTTACATGTGATTTCCACAACCCACAGTATAGTAATACTGGGGAAAAAATGTTATGTCACAGCGTTTGTACATTTGGCACTTTTAATGTAGTCAAAACATGGATTATTTCTGTTGTTGCAAGTGATGGTATCTTGTTTAATGAAGTCTAGAATTGCTCATCTTGTCCATACATAAAACTGCACTTTATCTCTCATATTTAATCATGCTATGCTTCAGGCTCTTGAAATGCTAATATGAAACTTAGACAATACATCTTTTACCTCTCACAAGCTGGTGTTGCAAGCGGTTGTTAAGTGCCTCACTTCATTGCAAGCCCTTTAACCACTCCTGAGGAATTTACCAGCCCTGGGAATACAGCGCTAGCTGCTTGCTAGCACTGTCAAATAGCACCTTTGACATCTTCATGTGCATTTTTATAGTCTTATCAAGCTCTGCGACACGTCTTTAAGTCTAGGAGAAGGAAATACTAACTCAAAACACATTGTCTGTTCCACCCTAGCCTTAGGGGCGCATCTCTCTTTTACTGCTCCTGATGATGAGCAGCTGTTTTTGGAGATTGTCTTGTTTGTATATATTAAAATGAAGTAAACTTATCTTTATCGTTTCTTGAAGGGCTGCAACGGACCATAATGTGGATAACACCACAGCCATGCTGAGAGAATGGCTGAAGAACAGGCAGAGCAGATATCATTACGTGGAGTGGAGACCCATGGATGAGCCACGGTTGGTTAAAAACATCTTGTTTCAGAACAGATGGTTTAAAAGTCAATTAGCACTAATGGCTGTTTATGTCGGGAATTTGCAACAGTCTACTAATCTCTTTTCCATGTAAATCTAACGATTTCCAGGAGTTCTGTTGACCTGTATGACCTCCTTCCATTGAACACAAATGGAAATGTTTTGAAGAATTCTAGGTTACACTTTATTTTAAGGTGTCATTGTTACAGCATAATTATATATTTAAGTACTGCATTATATTAATTATAACAACATGTACTTACTATGGTTAGGATAGGATTATGATTTGGTTGAGGGTTAGTTGCATGCAATTATGCATAATTTACTGTTATAACTGTGGTAAGTACATGTAATATATGTAACAAGGACACCGATAAAGTGTTACCGAATTTTATATTATATTGTTATACTCATTTTCATGTACCTAAAAAATGAGCACATTGTTTTAAGCTTCAAAAATGATACAAAAGCACCATAACAAGTATTATGAAAGTGTTCAATATGACTCATACACTATATTATAAGTCTTTTTGTAAGGTTACTGAAGATACAAACTGAGAATTACAACAAAGCAATAATAACTAAAAAATAATATAACATTACACAAAAGTACTGGTGTTGTCAGAACTTTACCCCAGTGGTTAGTCCTATAGCACATTATGCCATGGTGCTCATGCAGAGGATGTGAGTTTGAGTTTGTTTCCTTTTCTCAATCTAATCCCTATAATTAATAAAATTAACATAAAGGCCAAAAAAATCAGTAGTGTGGTAGATATCTGTAGCAGAAGATAATATTAAGTTTGTTTATTATAGGAATAGAAAGAGTTTTCAACCAATTAAACAGTTTTATTAGTTATTATTAAGCATCTTTTTCTGATGTAAGGTCATACACGGATGAGTGGGGGCCGAAACACTGGGCTCCGTCTCGTTTCAATCATCTAATGAAGCTCAGGCAGGCGGCACTGAAGGCTGCACGAGAACGCTGGGCTGATTATATACTGGTAAGATGCTGCCATTCTTGTAATAAGTGACTTATTTATGTTGCATCTGTACTAATACTCCAGCTATATTCATTATACTTATGTTCCACAAATGATGCAAAAAAACTACATCTCTCTCTCTCTCTTTCTATCAGTTTGTTGACAGTGATAACCTCCTGACCAACCCACGGGTGCTGGATCTCATGATGGCAGAGAATTTCACACTGGTGGCACCTATGCTGGATTCCCGGTCCCTCTACTCAAACTTCTGGTGTGGCATCACACCTCAGGTACAGCTCTGTCAGCTCAGAAAACAGACTAAAAGAGGATAATAAACTGGCATTGTTTATTCACCCTAGTGTAGCTCCAAACCTGTATGACTTTCTTTCAGGAACATAATAAAAAGGTATTTTGAGAAATTTTGAGATATTTTATTTTGTCCGATTGTCAGTGTTCACCAAAACTCTTTTTTTTCCTTCAAAATGCCATCTTTTGTGATTTTGCAAAAGAAAGAAAGACATACATGTTTGGAACGTCATGAGGGTGAGAAAATGGTGACAGAAATTTCACTTTTGGGTGAACTATCCCTTAGGCAAGATTTATTTCTATTCTTCGGTAATTCACAAAATGCATTCAAACTAATTTTTACATTCCAACATTCACAATGAAATCTAATTATGAGCAGTACTTCAATAGCCTGGTTTCTCTGCTATCGTCTCAGGGTTATTACAAGCGCACCCCAGACTACCAGCCTATCCGTGAATGGAAGCGTTTGGGCTGTTTCTCAGTTCCCATGGTACACTCCACCTTCCTGTTGGATCTGAGACGTAGCGCCACGCTTGACATGGCCTTCTACCCACCTCACCCTGACTACAGCTGGGCGTTTGACGACATCATGGTCTTTGCATTCTCTGCGCGACAAGCTGGTGAGAGATCTCCACTGGGTTGCTTTATAATTTATAATATAATATTACTGCATTATGAGCAACCATTAAAAATTGTATATTTGACATTACATGTAATCGTTTAGCACTTTTAAATCACTTATTACAAAAAAATGTGTATAGATTTTTGATAAGTGATTCAAAAGTGCTAAACGAATATATATATGCAATGTCAAATATACTATTTTACAAGGCCCGGTTTCACAGACAGGGTTTAGATTAAGCCAGGATTAAGCTTTAGTTTAATTAGGACATTTAAGTAAAGCCGTTGAATTATATATGCACACCCAAGGTGGTAATGCGGTCACAATGCGAACCTTGGGTGTGCATTATTTGAAATAACCGAAATCCTTTGGCGAAGTGATATGGAACTGTAATGCAGTCAAGACTTAACTTGAACTACTTTTGCCATGCATTTCCCTGAAAATAATTGCACACCATAGAACATTAATCAGCCAATCAGATTCAAGCATTTAACAGTCCTGTAGTATAAGTAGCTTTTATAAACGTGCTTTATAAATAAATAAAAAACATTATTGGTGTGCATCTTGAGACAAAACAATGGCAAAAGACGGACATATTTTAAGATATGCAAGTTGCTTTCAGTTAAAACAGCTCAAACATGCATTTTACTCTAGGCATAGGCATAAGCCTTGTCTGAAACCAGGGGGAATGTTGAAAATGTGTTAGTGTATGTAGAAATCAACATTAAACTAGATTAATAAATGCTGCTGAAGTACTTTTCATTGTTAGTTCATAAAAACTCTAATGCATTGACCAATGTAAAAACATATTACCATTTTATTATATAAGTGCATGAATTGTTTTTGAAATTAGTGTTTTTAAGCACAGAATGTTTTTAGAGCTAACAGACGATGGCAGTTAATGTGGCGTTTCTCTGTTTTTGGGACCCAAAACAGACACGGATCAGAACATAACACATAATTCACAGCACCTCCAACTGTCCAGCTCCACTATATGTTGCTGAGGAGGGTTTGTGTTAGTGTAGCTTTAATGTTGGATAATCTTGTGGTTAATATAACCAGCTTCAGCTGGGCATTTTTATAGCCTCTTGGGTGTTTGTGGATATTCCATTGAGGAAATAATGTGTGAGACAGAGAGCATGCAGTGGAGTTACAGTAAATCCAGAGAACACACAAAGCCGACAAATCGGGATTCCAAACACACCCATGAACCACACAAACACATATTAATGATGTAACACTCATGTTTCTAATTGTGTCGGGTGGGCTATACAGTGTTTTCTTACAGATAATTTTCATGAGGTGTATGTATTATGCTGTTGTTTTTCTCTGAAGGTGTACAGATGTACGTGTGTAACAGAGAACATTACGGTTTTCTGCCTGTTCCTCTGAAGGCCCAGCAGAGTGTAGAAGATGAGAAGGAGAGTTTCACACACACCATCACTGAGGCCATGAGTGAGTATTTTCACTCACAAACTAACACATAATATACAATACTGTAGAATATACAATGTTATATAAAATATTAAAGCATGGATGTTCATTCATTCACTACAATTCAAAAGTTTGGGGTCAGTAAGATTGTTTAAATGTTTTTTGAAAGATGTCTTGTTTGTTCACCAAGGCTGCATTTATTTAATCAAAAATAGAGTGAAACAACAATACTGTGACATGTTATTACAATTTAAAATAATTTATTTCTATTTTTTTTCTATTTTTAAATAAATATATGTATTCCTGTTTTTATTCCTGTGATGCAAAGCTGAATTTTCAGCATTGTGGTCCCCACAATGTAGATAAACACACACACACACCCATAATGAAGCACACCCATGTTAACCACCCCTAATAAACCACCCTTTTTCCAGCACTTTAACTCTTTTACACTACATTTTCAACCTTTAATTAATTTGATATTTATTTAAAGTTTGTTATGTTCCAATGTATAATTGTCAGATGTGCGTTTAACCTGCGTCAAATGCCTTTTCTTACAGTCGATCATAACATAAAACCCTCCGAGTTCCTCTTCACTCCGCCCAAACCCCAGGACAAGATGGGCTTTGACGAGGTGAGAGAGCAGAATCTCTGGAATGTCTTGCTTGACTGGACACACATGATAGTTATCCTGCAGAGAAACTTCAGCTAATTTAAGCTTCTTTGAAGCGAAATTTTCTTATTTTGTCCTGCTTCATTCCTCAGACTCTCTCATTCTCTCTTTTGCCCTCAGATCTTTCTGATTAATCTGAAGCGGAGGTTGGACCGGAGGGAACGGATGTTGAACACAATGGCGGTGCTAGGTATTGAGGCTACGCTGGTTGATGCTGTAGATGGGAAGTAAGTCATCAAGGGGTCATTCTGTGGCATCACATTTATGGTGTGAAAGTGAAAAACAAGTGAAAGTGCTTGAAATTTTGTTGATCTTACCTTTCGTACACTCCCTCAGGTCACTGAATTCATCTCAGCTTCAGGCTCTAGGTATAGAGATGATGCCGGATTATAAAGATCCGTACTCCGGTAGGGTTCTGACGCGCGGAGAGATTGGCTGCTTTCTCAGCCACCACTTCACCTGGAAACAGGTACAGACACACTCACTTAAAAACAAATATGTGGCACTTTAAATAAACAGGGTGTGGAACAGGGCCCAAAGGCATTTATTTTCTTGTTTTATAAACATTTAGTTGAAGGTTAAGCAAATGCTGATCGTCAACCTCAGGATGTCAAACTAAATATCATAAGAGTGACTTTATTTCCTTTTAATTTTATATATGTTATGTGATTTTGGCACAATTTGGGATGCGTCCAAATAGAAAAACTCAACTTTTTGTCTTTTTTTTTTTTGCGTAACATCAAACAAATACCAAATAAAATACATGAAAAAGACTAAGGGGAAGATGTAAACTGGAAGCTTATACTTCCCATAAATTAAAGAATAATATTGGTTTAATACATTTTTTATTCCAAAAACTTATGTAAACGAGTTGAATGGTTTAGCTTGACAAGACTATGTTTTGTATAAAACATTTTATACAATAAAATGTATAACATTTTTTAAGTTAGATTATTTTTTTCTTGATACGGTTTATTTAACACATCTAATAATTATCAGAGCAAAACATGGAATTTGTGCTTTGACTATAAAACAAAGAAGAACTTGTTGGCCGTAGGCCTATATGTACACAAGCACAGGGGACACTGGAGTCCCTGTGTCTTTGTTCGGAGTTTAATGACCTCTTTTAAGCTTTTTGCTGTTAGTAGTGTTTTACATAAACCGAATTTATAAATAGTATAGTATAAGTGTACATTTACTTTAAGCTGGGCAAGCAGCACTCCAGTAAATGTTACCATTTGCTGAAACAATCTTTTCAAATGATTTTCTGTTCAGTCCCAGTAGTTTACAGGTGCACAATGTGTGTGTGTAATAGGTGGTGGAGAGGGGTCTGCAACATGTGCTGGTGTTGGAGGATGATGTGAGGTTTGAGCCTCGGTTTAAGAGGAGGTTACAGACCATTATGGAGGATGTTAAAAAAGCTCAGCTGAACTGGGATCTCATGTAAGAACAACACCAGCTGATAACAAACACATGATGACACCTTTTCACTGCTCATAAAAACATCTTTCTACATCTCTCTCTTTCTTTGCCTTTCTCTATAGATATGTAGGCCGTAAGCGGATGCAAGTAGCTCAGCCGGAGGTGTCTGTAGAGGGGGTGAATAACTTGGTAAAGGCCGATTACTCATACTGGACTCTAGGTTACGCTCTTTCACAGCAGGGGGCCAAGAAACTCCTCGCTGCTCAGCCGCTTGGCAAAATGCTCCCTGTAGATGAGTTCCTGCCAGTCATGTTCAACAAACACCCTAAGTAAGTGCGATGGATGGATAGATGGATGGATGGATGGATGGATGGATGCTTATTCCCAAATGACAACAATTCGGTCTTAGTCTAATAAACCTTTGACATGCATCATCACAGCTGACCCAGAGAGAACAGTTGTCATGTATAGGTATATACAACCATGTATAGGTATATATAGGTATTTTCAACCACACAAGAATCATTATTTCTGTCTCAGTAATTCAAATGATCACAGAAGTACTGAGATAAAAGATTATAGTTCAGATATAAACACTTATGTCTACATTAGTGATCAAAATAGAGTAATTCACCTTTTGAAAGTATCTTGATGCTTCAAATAAAGATTGAATCAATTACATTGTTACACCAGTAGGTGGTGCCAATTGACTGTTAAAAATGTATTTGCCATTGAATAATTAATTCAAGAGATTCATTCAAAAACGCTAATTCATCCAGTAATGAAACAAGTGAAGCATTTATGAGTGAGTCACTGAATCATTCATTCAAAAGTATTAAAATTAGGTTTCGGTATTCGGTTTCTGAATTTATCCAGAATCGTGTAGCTCTAGATTGCAGCTTTAGACTGAGGTTGTATTGCTGAGGGGCACAGACACAGTGCTAGATTGTTCAGAGTGAGAAAATAAGTACAGTGTCCCTGCTGGGTCACACAATGACTGCCTTTCTACCTCATTTCCTATGTTGGGAGAGCTGCTCGGCACTGGCTGTGCCCCCAATATGTGTCGCCTTTACTGGCCCTTCTCTTTCTCTCCTTCAGTACCCTGCAGTCCTTCTCCCCTGTTGTCTTGCATTCTCTGGGTTCCCCTGTCTTTCTCCCTGCTCTTTCTTTTAGGAATTTTGGGAAGGGCCAGTTCTTCCTGTTGCTGGTATTAGAGGGACAAAATTCCCATTGATAGCTTTCTGAGTTTGGGGGAAGGGCCATTGGTATAGGACAGATGGATTACTGTATAAATATACTCCATTTTCTGTGTGTGTGTGTGTGTGTGTGTGTGTGTGAGAGAGAGAGAGAGAGAGAGAGAGAGAGATAAAGTCACATTGTGTACCCCAAGTGTGTGAATTTACTGCTGTATTAGCGTAAGGTGTAGTGAAAAATGCAGTGTTTTTATGTTCTATGTAGATTAGCTAGCGATAGCCATCAAAGAATCACTGAATAATTTTTAAATATAATGTAAAATATTAACATTATGTAAATATAAATTTTAACATTATATACACTACTGTTTAAAGGTTTAGGGTCAATAAGATTTTTTTAAAGAAATTAATATTTGTGGTTCTTTTGATCTTTTGTTTAAAATGTATCACAGTGTCCACAATGTTAAATAGCACAACTGTCGTCAACATTGATAATAATAAGAAATGTTTTTTGAGCATGAGATCAGCATATTAGAATGATTTATGAAGGACCGTGTGACATTGATTGGAGTAATGATGCTGAAAATTCAGCTTTGCTATCAAATTACATTTTTAAATGTTAAACAATAGTAAAGTGTGTGTGTGTTAACATCAAAAAATAAAAAAAACTATATAAATAATTTATCCACTAAAAAATGTCCTTCCTGTTTGTAATTTTTCTCACGCCCTTGCTTTTCTTCCCCCACTCATCCTCGCTCTCTTTCTTTTTCTGTCTCAGTGCGGCATACATGTCTCACTTTGATCCCAGGGATCTGCGTGCATTCTCTGTTGAGCCTTTGCTGTTGTACCCAACACACTATACAGGCGAGCCGGGTTACTTCAGCGACACTGAGACGTCTACTATTTGGGATGATGAGGCTGTCAGCACAGACTGGGACAGACAGTATGCTCAAAAAACTGCCCAGCAGGCACAAATTCACTCCGTCGCCCAGAACAGCGTCACAGGGGACACACCACCGCCTGCGTCCCGAGCCTCGCGAGACGAACTCTGAGTTCTCTGCATCCTCGAACTACACAACTGAATGATAAAACACAGTGACTCATAGACAGCTCACTTCTCAATGTCCAGCAGTCCCCTCCTCCTTGGCGACACATCAGCAAATAGCATGACAGCTGGCTGGGATGCTCGAACACCATTGGCTGGCTGGTTGATTTTGCACAAAGACACACAAGCTCTTTTTATTTCCACTTTATTTATTTCATCATGCCTTCCAGAGACATTGAGGGACCAAACGGTCCCCGATGGACACTTCAAAGTGTTTGAAGGATGAGGACACTGCGGAAGGACTTGATGGAGAAACACAGACATATGGGAGTTAGATTTGGTTTTGCAAGTCAATGAACAAGACAGATTAATCTTTATTTTAAAGTTTCCTTTTTATATTGAAATATAAAAACAGATACAGAGTGTTGGATTAAATAATCCTACAGCCTGTCCACATTTCTACTGTATATTATCAGGAAGGAAATTACATTTTAAGTTGATGTATTTTAATAGCATCCCCAAATCACGTCATTCATGTGTCATTTAGACCTATATTTTAGAGCCAAAAATTAAGAGCATTGGTCACATACTTTTGTTTGTTTGTCAGTTGTTCAAATCTGCTGTTTTCACGTTTTTAAGTTGTACTGGATTTAAAACCCTGTTTAGAACACGTTAAATTGCTATAGAAGGAGAACATGTGACTTCATGTAATTCATCATTCACTGCTCCTTAAGTATGGGAATTTTTAACTGAATGAGAAAAGCTGTACAAAATTTAGTTTAAAGTGTGTGTGAGACAAGCGGTGCTTTTGTGTTATTGTTAACATCCTTTGTCACTAATTCCTTCCAGAATATTCCTGGAGGCTCAAGGAGATACATATTCCATGATTTACTGGGCATTATGTCATGTATCCTAATTTTTAAATAGCTCTAATTTTTCCAAACACACTTGTATTTTTCCACTCAGCAGGCTGGATCCTGTTCTCTAACATGTCTATTTCATTACCTTCTTTGATGAACTGAAGATGTCACGGTGCTGGTGGTGGGCTGATTCAATAAAACTGACCGATCGATAATATAATGTGTCTAACAAGGTCTGTTATAGCTAACAAACTAGCCTCTGCTTCCAGATTAATTTAGGTATATCAGACAGCTACCTTTTTGTGCTTGAGTAGTTAATTGTCATCTTGAATAACATGTACTTCCAACAGCCTCAGGCTGTTTCAGTGCTAAACTCAGATAGATGTTTGAAACTTCCATTCAGTGTAGAAGGATTGTGTACTTGCTGGGTTATTGTTAAAATAGGCTGCTATTGGCAACCAAAAACATGGCGGCACATTCTAACAACATTTACCATAAACAAGCTTGCCATTTCAGAATGTGCTGCCAATTTTATGTTTATAACCAGTGAGTAAATAAGTGATATTTATACAAAGCAGCTCACATTTTTGCCTGTATTAAAATGTCTTAAGTCTGTGCCATGTTAGTGTTGGGTTGGTAGTAGATTAAACCATTAATTAATTTAACAGATACATTCAGTTCACTTGACATTATTGTGCCAGAATAAATAGAGCGAGAACTTCCAGGAAGCCTTTTGGTTTTACAAATCAGTATGGGAATCATAGCATAACTCAAATATAATACAGTAGATATCTTTCTATATTATTTCGGAGGTGTACATTATGGTGCGCATTTCAATAAACGCTCAACGCAATCTGTATCATAAGTAGCAACATGCAGCTTGGTTGTTCCTTCGTGCTGTAGCCTACTATTAGGAGACCCTGACATCTGCTGGAGAATAGTGGTATTGTCTGTGAGGTGTCGTTCAAAGGGAGGGTAGTAGTGATGGGAAGTTCGGTTCTTTTCCGCGAACCGGTTCTTTCGGACAGTTCGTTTCAAAGAACCGGATCAAAAAACCGGTTCACCGGTTCTTTTACGCTCAAACGTGATGACGTCATTTCTCTATGACGTAATGACGTCAAGTCTATCGCGGGCTGGATAAACAAACACTTTACACATTAAAATATATAAAGTCAGTAATCATAATATCAATCAGATAAAATATCATCATAATCTGTTAAGTTTATTACAATTACGTTTTACATCTAAAGCATCCAAACAGGCAGTGATGTGCAAAGGAGGATGTTTCACAGTTCTAAAATCAATAAATTAGTCTTCATCAGTGCAGAAACCATGATCCACTTACTATGTTTTGTAATTAAATAAATACGGTTCGCCAGATTTTCCCCACATTCATGTCCTCAGAGTTGTTTCACAGACGCGCGCTCATATCAGTTGATGTTCGTTCGGTTCAGAGAGACGCGTGCAGTCAGTCGTTTGACGCATGCTCAGTCAGTATCAGCTCATCGGTTCTCAAATCGGACATGTCCGAAATAAACAGTTCTCGGTTCAGTGTACTGGTGATTCGAAAACCGCTGCAACCGGTTGCAACCGATTCTTGCCTCAAGAACGAGAACGAGAATGAAACTGAGATTCGAGAACCGCGAGAGCGATTCAAAAGGAGTCTTAATTGCTTAGCTGTAGTTTGAGGCTACATCATTTTTATATTTAGCCTATATCACCTTGTTTAGAAATTAAATACACTGATCATGCAAATAATGGCTTTATGAAACAAATGTTTAGTTTTGTAGTTGTACAAACTAATGCACATTTTACTGTAATGCTTTTTAGACAACATTAATATAGAAACATATATTTGTATAACAATTTCTGAACATCAGATAGTTTGATCCATGTAGGCTACACATACAGTGTGTGTAAGTGCACTTTTTTATGTGTATTGTGAACACTTTAATATATTTTTATTAAAACATTGTTTATTTATTACAAACCCAATTTGTGAATGTGTCATCATTAACTATAATTACTGTAGGCCTACAGGTATTTCATAAATTATTATGATCCCTATAACACTTCCCGATGCTCAACAAAACTTAACATGCTTTTCGTTCTCTCTTGAAAAATTACGCATGCTCAGTCAGTATCAGCTCGTCGGTTCTCAAATCGGACATGTCCGAAATAAACAGTTCTCGGTTCAGTGTACTGGTGATCCGATAACCGTTGCAACCGAGTCTTGACTCGAGAACGAGAACTGTGACAGGCCGTGCACGTTCGTTCGTGTACGCTGCACGCATGCTCAGTTCTGTTCGCTGACGTGCTCATCATAATCAATTCTCTCTTACAGTAGTTAATTATTGTTGGAGTAACTAAATAACTCTGGGATGTTGGTTTGTTTCAAGTCAGAGGACAGTCAGACAGGTCAAAAAGTGAGTAACTTTATAAATTTGTGGATTAGTGCTGCGAACTGTTTCGAACGATTCAGTCCGATTTGGTGAACTGGTTCGACCGGTTCACTAAAAGAACCGGTTCAAAAGAACGATTCGTTCGCGAACCGGACATCACTAGAGGGTAGGTAATGGTGAGCCAAAACATCACTTTCCTGTCGGTGTCCTTGCTTCCTGGAATGTGGAATGTTATCTGTCCTCTAGAGACATTGAAATCAGCATTAAGGTGACATGATATGGTGACAATGCATTTTACACAAATAAAACGTGCTCGTTCATTCTCTACTGTTAATTACCCATGTATACAGTTTTGTGTCTCACTCTTTCTTGTTCTAACTTGCCTATCATGTGCATGTTACATCTTAGGTGATGTCTTTCCTACATAACCCACACATAACCTACATAACCTGTCCCTCACAAACAAGCCACTGTGACTAATGTTTTTACTATAAGAGGCTTGAAGGAAGTACTTTTTGTGTGTTTGTCATCACTATTTCTACGTTTTTGTCTCAAGTCTATATTGACGTGATGAATAATTACACCAATAATTACACAGTTGCTGTACCACCATATAGTTTCCCCCCAAAACCAGTTAAAGTCACCATTAAATTATTATTATTATTATTATAACGGAATATTGCTGTTCTTATTCCATCAAAAATTAATAATTGTCCATGTTGATTTCATGATTTGATTTCAAAATTCACACTCTGATTATATGAAAATTGCATTAACAGAACAACTTACAAGACACAAACACACCAGTCAAGTCCACTTTAACACAGGTATATATTTTATTAAAGTATAAAAAAAGAACAATGACAAAACACAGGATAAAAACAAAACCACAATGTGACTTGACCTGACCTGTTTTAATAAATGAAAACTACACAAGCAAGTCAGTGCAGAGAAAATTTATACAAATACTGATCATGATTCACACAAGCTGTAGGTCTGTTGTAAATACCACCACATCAATATATTCCCTATCACCAAAATGCCAATCATTTTATTACAATGTTGATCAAGATTACTCTTAGAATAATTAACAAATCTGTACTCTAACACAACTAAGCTAACAGAGCTTGAGTGGGGTTTTCATCTGTATTCTGCTCTCTCTGAATCTCTACAACACTTTGGCCATCATTGTGAATCTCTTCATACCCCCTGCTTGACCTGAAGTGAGAAAACCTCCTTCTCCGTTTCATTAAGAGGACAATTCCTGCCACCACAACAGCGATCAAAGTCATTACGCCACAGGCCACACCAGCCTTTTCACCTCCTGACATCCGGGTAGATGACGCATCGAACGTCCTGGCCATTTGATTGACTTCACCGAGCTTTGCTATTCTCCATTTTTTGGTTTCTCCAACCCTCAGCCAGGCCCGATCACCTTCTGTCATCACAGCTACAGTGTTAGTCGCCATTATGTTGACTAGAGGTGGTTTTGTGAATGGTGGGAGGCGAATAGGTTTTAACTGGCCACCAGTAAACTCGCCTGATTGAACACAGTACAATACCTGACAGCCATCACTGATGGCAGCAAGGTGTTGGCTGTACTGAGGTGGACAACGGTATTCACCCCTTGCAAGAGGGTTGCCAGACTGACAGCTAAAGAAACCCCCAAATGGCACAGAAGATATTGTTCCTGCTTCATAGTCATTGCTCAAACAAATCATCATGCCATTAGTCAAAAATACTTGTGCAAAGTAATTTGGAGGACAGTCATGAGATTTGGTCAATGGGTTTTGTAAAGATGGTCCGAATAGACCTCCAAAGAGGTATCCAGAGTATTGAGGGACTGTTTTATTTGTGGAACACCAGTAAGTGTCAATTTTTGCACTACGGACGTAGTAAGCATTTCCACATACATTGTCACAGCATTCCAAAATTAGCCAGCATGAATGACATTTCTTATGGCACTCGTATTTATTGTAACTCTGCTCTACTGTCTCTGAGTGTAACAAAGAGGAAGTGTATGGTTGGCGGCAAGAATAGTCGCCAGTATTTGGATTTTTTTGCGCAAGCTCATCGCAGATGACATTTCCATCTCCCAACATTGGACTGCATTTTTGGTAAACTCCACCAAAGGTCAAATTGGTGACTGGACCTTCACAGGATTTGTCATTTACATTGGCCTGAAAGTTAAAGTTTGGGGAATTTTGATCTACACATCCTGGAATGGTGTTTATGTTGTAGTAGCGCTCTGCAGCCTTTTGGACTGACAATGCCAGTTTGTGTAAAGTTGGAACTGGAAGATCAGGAAATGTGGATGGATTGAGGAAATAGTGCAGTGGCATACCAGAACGGTCAATAGCCACAAGGTTATTTTGCGTGCTCTCTTGCCACTTCTGCAGAGTGATGCCTTGGTAGAATAAAGCCCCACCGTGGCTCTCAACTAGAGAATATGTAATGTTTTGCTGGTAACTGATGGTGTCAGAGGTCTCCTGGGTTTCCTTGCTACCAAAGTTAAAGTTAACCTTGTTGAAAAAGTTCAAGCCGGCTGATGCAGAGACAGAATACTTGTTTAACTCACTGTTAGCGACATAAGACCTTTTTATATAGTCCTCTTGGACCAAAGTGGCACCGGCATCGATGCTTGTGATGACATGGGTACCATAATCAAGTATGAGTTTCTCTGACAGATAATTCGCTTGACGTGTCTGATTGTTCTCAACAGCGTCTGCGATTTCCACTATCTGCTCAGCAAAGCGGGAGTCCAGAGTAAAGTCAGGATATGCATTAACAGTGTAGAGATGGTTACGTACCTAGAAAATATAGAAGAAAAAACAAAACAATTAAATCTAAATTAAGTCCTCAATTTAGATTTATTCTTTTTTTGAAAAAACTATGCCTATTGTTTTATAGCCTACCTATTGCTTTTCATTAATTTAGAGAAAATATCATCTTTGAAATGAAAGCAGTCATTATCATTGTCAATTAAGTTTATAAATTAATTAAAGTAGATTCAAAGGCTGCCTGGTATATATTTTTAGAGTGCAAACAACAGCTAATTAAAAAGCTCTTTATGTAAATATATGTTTTGTTTATATTAATATTTGTCCATACAAAACATATCCTTGAGCAGACACATCCTCAGATTATAAAGTGAACATAACCAGTCCAGATTTTCACTGTTCACTTTAAAGGGTGACTAAACCCTAAACCAACTTTTTTTAGTTAATGATCTGCAAGATTGGGGCTGTTCATTTATTCGAGTAAATGTTTTGGCATTTCAGTATAAAGTGTTTTAATTCTACAATACATGGTGTAAAAACGTCTTAGTTAAGGTTGAACAAAATGAAACTGGAAGCGAGCGTAGCTCACTTGAAGGTCAACTTCGCTTACGCATATTACATACGCTCTTTGAGTGCGCTCCTTTTGGCAAATACAGGTCCTTCTCAAAAAATTTGCATATTGTGATAAAAATTCATTATTTTTCATAATGCAATGATAAAAATTAAACTTTCATATATTTTAGATTCATTGCACACAAACTGAAATGTTTCAGGTCTTTTATCTAAAAAAATTAGCATATTTCATCCGACCAATAAAAGAAAAGTGTTTTTAATACAAAAAAAGTCAACCTTCAAATAATTATGTTCAGTTATGCACTCAATACTTGGTCAGGAATCCTTTTGCAGAAATTACTGCTTCAATGCGGATTGGCATGGAGGCAATCAGCCTGTGGCACTGCTGAGGTGTTATGGAGGCCCAGGATGCTTCGATAGCGGCCTTAAGCTCATCCGGAGTTTTGGGTCTTGCGTCTCTCTCAACTTTCTCTTCACAATATCCCACAGATTCTCTATTGGGTTCAGGTCAGGAGAGTTGGCAGGCCAATTGAGCACAGTAATACCATGGTCAGTAAACCATTTACCAGTGGTTTTGGCACTGTGAGCAGGTGCCAGGTCGTGCTGAAAAACGAAATCTTCATCTCCATAAAGCTTTTCAGCAGATGGAAGCATGAAGTGCTCCAAAATCTCCTGATAGCTAGCTGCATTGACCCTGCCCTTGATAAAACACAGTGGACCAACACCAGCAGCTGACATGGCACCCCAGACCATCACTGACTATGGGTACTTGACACTGGACTTCAGGCATTTTGGCATTTCCTTCTCCCCAGTCTTCCTCCAGACTCTGGCACCTTGATTTCCGAATGACATGCAAAATTTGAGCGACAGTCCAGTGCTGCTTCTCTGTAGCCCAGGTCAGGCGCTTCTGGCGCTGTTACTGGTTCAAAAGTGGCTTGACCTGGGGAATGCGGCACCTGTAGCCCATTTCCTGCACACGCCTGTGCACGGTGGCTCTGGATGTTTCTACTCCAGACTCAGTCCACTGCTTCCGCAGGTCCCCCAAGGTCTGGAATCGGTCCTTCTCCTCAATCTTCCTCAGGGTCCGGTCACCTCTTCTCGTTGTGCAGCGTTTTTTGCCAGACTTTTTCCTTCCCACAGACTTCCCACTGAGGTGCCTTGATACAGCACTCTGGGAACAGCCTATTCGTTCAGAAATTTCTTTCTGTGTCTTACCCTCTCGCTTGAGGGTGTCAATGATGGCCTTTTGGACAGCAGTCAGGTCGGCAGTCTTACCCATGATTGCGGTTTTGAGTAATGAACCAGGCTGGGAGTTTTTAAAAGCCTCAGGAATCTTTTTGCAGGTGTTTAGAGTTAATTAGTTGATTCAGATGATTAGGTTCATAGCTCGTTTAGAGAACCTTTTCATGATATGCTAATTTTTTTAGATCATCAGTTTTAAAACAATAAAAGACCTGAAATATTTCAGTTGGTGTGCAATGAATCTAAAATATATGAAAGTTTAATTTTTATCATTACATTATGGAAAATAATGAACTTTTATCACAATATGCTATTTTTTTAGAAGGACCTGTTGGCTAACAACTTAATGAAACTGTTACTGTTAGCGTTCTGTGTTCATTTTATAGCTCCCTTATGAATGTTAAAAATTGCTGCCTGCATAATAAAACAATAAAAGCGAACAATTAAGACATGAATTATTTTTGGTAATTGTAAAAACCCTGCTGTTACTTACTTGAACTCGTGTCGTTACGGAATTGCCTCTCACTTGGTGTGTTTTCATGCGCGTATTTTCTTCAGAGAATTTTCCGTTTAGTACAGGTGGGAAGGAAATGTCTGCATTGATGGATCCTGATGTGGAGCTTTTCTGTTCCAGCCATGACATGATGGTCTCAGAGTGAGTTTCCACTCCGCTTGTTTTCCTCGGAATAACAAAGACTTCATCTGGGATGAGATAAAGTCCATCCTCTGTGGTCTGGCACTGGGAATAGCTCAAGTTCATCACCCGTCCCATGTCGATGTTGCGCAGGTTATCCCACCCTCCACCTGGGAGCACCTCTAGTGCTGTTAAAGTTGAGTTTATGCGACATTCGCGGAGGCCATTACTAGGGCGGATAAACGCATTAGACTTGCAGACAGCGAAGAAGATCATCAGTAATATACATAATGGCTTCATGGTGATGCGGGGCACTGACTCTCCTCGGAAATTTTTGCCTGGTTTTATATCGTAGCTAACACTCGAGGTGTGGCCTTGGGAAATTTCAAGTTCAAGTAACTTTTAGTTTCATTTTGTTGGGAATCTCCGAAGTTCTGCACATTGTTCAACAGTCAGAGATCTGATATGTTTTATCTCTTGAAATACTTTGTGTTGTTACCAGTAGGATTTTTTAAGGGAAATTTGTATAAAGGTTTTGTCATGGTATACTAGGCCTATAGGCTAGTGTAATATGTCTGTTCTGTTCTTCATTATGCTCTAAACAAACCACTGTCCAATCCATTGTCCAGAAATACTTAGGCTGCATCTGAATACCTAGGCATCTGACTCAGGCAATGACTTAAAAAATAAGGCAGCGTAAGTGCATGGAGGTACTTTACAAAACTGATTTCAGACTTCTGAGGCAGCGTAACAGTTTAATGATCTACAACAAAATAAAGCAAGCTTTGGTGAGAACGTAACAAATATTAAATTATTACAGTAGTAATTTCTGGCTAGAAATGACACCTGAAGTGGAAAACATTGGTCAAAAATTTACATTTACACAAAAACTGACCAGCAACCACAACTTACAGATGCCATTTTAATTTTTCTGCCACCGAATGGAACGCATAGGATTGTGGGATATCAAAGGCAGCGAAGGATAAATCTATGCTGCTTTTTTTTAATCGATCAGATGAAGGTCTCTCAAGAGATAGAAAGTGAAGCAAACATTGAAACGTGCCTTGATGCCTTCCTACCTTGAAATGTGTCTTCCGAAGGCAGCATTGTCCAGTTTTCAGATGCAGCCTTAGTTTTAAATGTTAGCAAATTCACAATTAGCAAAATGTATGCTACACCTGATGATAATTAAAGGGTTATTTAACCCAAAAGTGAAAATTCTGTCATCATTTACTTATCCTCATGTCGATCCAATTCCGTAAGACTTTTGTTCATCTATCAAACACAAAAGATATTTTTGATGAAATTGGAGAATTTTCTGTCCCTCCACTGACAGTCTACGTAACTATCACTTTGGCACTTCAAAAAGTTCTGAAAGAGATCGTAAAACTAATCCATATGAATTGAGCAGTTTAGACAAGATTTTCTTAAGAAAAACTATGGTTTTATATGATGAACAGTGTAACAAAGTTAAGGAGAAGAAGGAGAAGAAGGAAGCTTTAATATAAAAATAAATGTAAAGCAGCAGCCCCTCATGGACGACTGCTGCATATAAACAATAAAAACAACAACATAAAGTCTCAGGCCTGGTCCTCTCTTGTCTTGCACTGTTATCACTCCTCGTTTTCAGGTCATCTGTGAGTCTCAAGACCGGTGTGGCACGCATGTGACGACTTTGACGTTGCTCCGTTAACACGGCTCTCAGCCCCCCCCTGCTTGCCACATATTTTTTCTGAGAGTGTATAAGACATTACTATTGTCACCAACGATGTTGCCTACATACTTGACTAAATTGCACAATTGAAAAAAAGTACTTTAATAATGGCATTAAATAGGCTACTCAAACCTTCTGCTGGGTTAGAGTCATACACTTTAATTTTATAGTCACAGATCATGAGAATGTTGAATGTCTGCGGCTCACTTATCCATGGAATGAAGACAAATGCTTTTAAAAACTGTCCCAACTGGTTTCAAATGTTTTTTTACGCATCTACAAAAACAACATCACACACTACAGGAAACCACCGACTAATATTCTGACACTGTGTGTACAAGAACTCCAATCAATTTTCTAATTTTAGAGTCATAGGCACAGGAAACCAAGTCATGTTTACAAGGTACAATGAGAGCTTAAGAAAAACTAGTTTAGTTAAAGTTCACAAGGATCTTGACCAGTTTTTGACCTTCATAACTAAGTACAGTATTTAATCACTGTAATTTAATTACAATTTAATTTTCACTCATTCATTCATTCTTGATATCAACAATTGCATTTCAACTAATAATAATTGTATTATTAGTTATTGTATTATTAGTAATAGTAATAGTTTCACTAGTTTAATGTCACCATAGACTGTCATTCAAATTCAGTTGTTGATATCAAGAATTAGCATTTTATCTAGTGAAAATTGAATTCAAATCCTGTGAATGAATAAAAGTCAAAACTTCTTGCCATACAATGCTAATTACTTCTGAATTGTAGTAATGTGTATGCAATTCCTCTATTGTCCACTTGATGGTGGTAGAGGACAGCAGGCTTCGAGGAGGCTTCTAACTGTTCATTTCTTTTAGATGTCTTGGAAGTGTAGGCCTAATGAATTATTTTTGCATAAAAATTTCGATAGAAACCATTTTTTTAAGCCATCTGACATTCGCAATTGAAGTTCCTTTTGGGGTATTTGACATACACTTGGATCTTTTAAAAAGTTATATATTCCTTACTGGTGCTTGTGTACTTTACCCTCAGAGTGCTAAATACTGTGATTTACAAGTGTGTTATATGTTCAGTATGTCCCGCATTGATGCCCTCATCAGCACTTTTTGCAGATAAAAACAATTCTACTGAAAAACAGTGCTGAATATGTGTTCATAGAACTTTCATGAGCAGTATGTTCCTCTGTTTAGGTGTGAATAATGGTTAGTTATTAACATAGCCTTTACGTCTTTTGTGAGCCTTTAAGGCATATAACTTGTTTAAGTGTGTGTCTGAGTGTGAGTGAAAGCCAAAAAAATTGTGCCAGCTGTGTAAACTTCAGCAGACCACACTCAGGCTAAGTCAGCAAACTGTATAGATCAAAATGTACCAGCGGAGAGACTTTCTGTGAAGGGAAGCTGAAAAATTTAAAAACAGTTCAGATGGGTGTTGAGCTCTGCCATGGGGACAGAAGTTGGAATGAACAACAGAGAAAGGAAACAAGGAGGGAGGAGGAATAGAGGGGGAGAGAGAGGGGAATCCACAAGGTTGAAAGCAGGGGATTCAGGTCCCTCATTCTGTGGTTCACAATAAAATCCTCTTAAATATTGAACAATAGATGAGGAGCCTGAGGAAATGAAAGAGAAAACCAATGGCATTCTGGTTTAATTGGCTGATTTATTCTCTAATCTTTGCTTTTGTAAGCATGTGTAAGCATGTGTGAGAGAAAGCGTTTAAAGCTTGAAGCACAAATACCCAAAGTCAGAGATCCTCATGGTTGGGTTGCTTAATGTTAAGGGTTGTATAGAAGTCAAACTTTGTATTACCATTACTAACATAATGGACTCGTCTCTCATGCTTTATAAGCAAACGGATGTCTTTATGAAAGCAGAAGAAGGCATTGCACTGGAATAAATGTAAAAGAAAAAAGTACAGGGACAAGAATTATTCATGCTGACTATAGTGTAATAAAATCCCAGTTAATGGGCAATATTAGAGATTTTTAAATATCAGCAAATATTTTTAATGTTGCATGCTAATTTCTCCTATTTTTACATTTAGATGATAACTTTTGCTGTCATCTCTTACAGTTAATCTTTAAAACATTAATAATTTAACTACACTGTTTAATGTAATCTTTAACCAATCTTAAAATAAATATAATTTTTTCATGCTGTACATTATTATATTCCTAAATTCACTTAATTGCATTTTAAAGTTTTTAGTTTTTCTTTTATTTAGATAAAATAGTTTAGAATTTTAACTGTGATCGACCAAAAAATAAATAGGTATTTTATCAGTATTGGCCAGAATTTTATTTTATTCTGCCTAGAGCAGTAGTCCGACCTTTACTAGAACCTTACATTTCGTGTAACCCACAATGTTGTACTGAAAATGTAATTTTGAGTGCTATATCAAAAACCCAAGCGGCACATTAAACCCTCTGAAATGTCTTCCATTGTAAATGCATTACTTTAAACACAACGTCTTTTCTTGTTACCTGAGGCAGTCAAAATGATTGTCTGCAGTAATGACAGCATGTTATAGAAGCTTTCCACAGATTTAAAGTTATACTTTACCCAGAACTTTCCATAAAGTGCAGTTCACTGCATCTGTACACATCTGTATTCTGTGAAAAGTTCTAAACTTAGTGTTTAACATCCTCCGGATCTTGCTGTTTTGTTATTTTATGTTACTGATTCACATATCTGCTGCAGGCATTTTTGCAACAATCGGAAGTTACAGCTTTTAAACTCTGTGTCTTATTAACTGTCCCAAGTACTGTACATACAGTGTTTATTGGTTAGCTACTAATTCACTAATGGCTGACCAGTCATTCCACACACACAGCTAACCACCATAAATACTGGCCCTGTCCCAAAAAATACCCTCAGCCTTTGCTGTCATCCTCTGCGACAACACTTGACCAAATCCAGTTCCAATTATATAACTCAATATGTATTTTTCTAACCATGTTTTTTACACCTCAGTCTAAAATATTTAGTCACATGCTTGCTATTACACACTTCAGGTGAAACCTTGCCTTTGGTCCTGGTAACAAAGGCCACACTGCTGAATTATTGGTTAACAGGAAAGTTTCTTTACTAACAGCTACTGCCTAACTAAGAAGACAGCAGATGACTCCATCAAGTCCTCTTTCAAAGCCATAAGGAATATAATGAAAATTATATTAGTGTCCACACCAAAGCACAATATGGTTGTATTTGCTGCTGTTTTGTCATTTGCTGCTTCAAGCTCTTTAAAGTCAGGTGGATTCTGACTCACACATTCACCAGCTGGTGAAAATCATTCTGAAAGTGATTCCAATGATATTGTATTGTTATCATTATAGTTGTTATGTGAACTTTCCTATATTTTCATGGAATTATAGTGATGATTAAAGCTTTTTAGCTATCCCTATTATTGTCTTTGTTGTGAACTAGCATTTAGACTCCCTAACCTTAAAAAAGCTTATGAAATGTAACTTTTTGTGATTAGTTTAAAAGAATTAACACTAAACTATAGAAATGTACTAAAATAACACTATTTTGTTTAAACCTCCTTTCTACACCTTTTTTCCTCTTTTTCTCTCTCTCTTTCTGCACAATCTTGGACTTAGTGCAGGGGCAGGGCTTATCGCTCACCCCTCCTCCTACTTTGAAGAGAGAGAGAGAGAGAGAAAAAAAACAATAGACTTTAATCACTCATGTGGCTACAGCAGAAAAGCTGCCAACCTCTTCTCAAAGACTGAGGCTGAGAGAGAGAAAGACTTTGTATGCATGTGTTGGGATACAACAATTGCGGACTTCTATCTAAACACAGATCTTTAGACTGTTTCCACTTCACAAGGACGGACAAAAGGGCACTCTCTGGAAGACAGCAAATGAGAATGCCCACCTGAGACAGTCAGGCACGAAATCACACCGGCCTTCATCACAGGAGCACCAATTCTCTACAGCCCTGAGTGTGTGGGCAACCTGGACGGGCATTATGATCTCGCACTACCCACTGGCATCGCTGCTCCCCTGGCCGCCCATCCCACACTGCCTGGACCTAGATGGGGAGGGAGGGGTGGCCCTGCAGAGGTACCAGCCACGGTCACCGGAGAGCAGCCCTCGATACTGGGTCAGTCACTTACATGTGTGTTCAAGGCTGCTGTGACGGTTCATTGTAGCTATAGTTCTTGTTTGGTGGTTTGCCTTTACATGCAACAGCATGGAAATGAGCTCTGTTTGGGGTCTTTCAGAGATGTGATGATGAGAAGAAAAATCAAAAGTTAAATGGTCAGTAAATTGATTTGCATTAAACTTCATTTGTGTTACACAGTCTTAAGCATAGAAATTGAGCAGTCTGAAATCTGTATTTCACATTGCAATAGTTATTCTTTCATTTTTCAAGTCCTAATTGCCGCAATTTAGATTTATGCATCATAAATCCGATAAAAATTCCAAACTATATAAATAACCGCACTAAACAAACAATTCAGTAGGCTACTAACATATTTTATTCATTTTTAAAATATAGGCCAATTTCTGCCTAATTCTACATAACATGTATTTGTAATTTATGGACAACCAGTCCAGACCAATCCATTAAACATTGCACAGTAAATTGTAACCTGTATGTGTTTAATTGATTCACTAAATAACTTAAATGAAAACATAAAAGTAATTTGGTCGGGAACCACACTACACTACACCGACTCACTAAACAGTACTATGAATGGGATTCCAGCCACTAATCGCGCTGTATGGATTTGGTTCACTAAAAAGAACCGGCTCATAAGAGTCATTCATTCGTGAGTCGCTATTCGGGGGTGCCGTGGTAAAGCACGTAGGCCTACAAACAGAACGGAGCGTCATTCGTTCCGGTATTTTTTTTTCTGTAAACGGTTAAACCTTCTGTAAGTAAAAATTCTTCAGGCAAGTAATTTATAATAAAACCTCTTTGAAACAGTTTCATACCAATAGACGTCAACTGGAGGAACTTGTTTTATGAATATAAGATTGTGTGTGTTGACAACTAAGACCTAGACATGTTCATATATATTGTTTATCTACAGCAATGCTGTGTAAATTGTGTATAAAAATGTCCTACATTAACTCTTTTGAACATGACTGTGAGCCAATCCATTCAAGGAAGCTGAATCATCTTTAGAGGTGAAGGGCAAAAACAATGAATTTTAGCCTCAAGAAAGCCCCTAGATTTGTTTGGCCGCATACTGACCAGCCGAATTTGTTAAGAGGATGGGGTGTGTAGTTGTGTAGCCTATGTGGTCGTGGTAATGGTAATGGTGTGTGGGGGTTTCAGAGCGGGAAAAGTTCACTCTGTCAGCACTTTTTCAATAGTCATATATATTCTGGAGCTGACCGCTGGTGACTCTTCTCTGACCAGAACAGTGTGTTTTTTCAATTCAGGGAAACAGAGTCATTGTTTACAAAACGAGACTCAGCATCATACATACTCGATGGAGTGAGAGCACAGATTTGGGCAGTAATGTAGAGTTATAAATGATGGATGCTAAGAGAGGGAGATGGTGGACACATGGGGGGTCTGTGGAAAAGTTCATAGAAAAAGTGTGCCAGAGAATTTTTAAGTAAAATATAATTATAAATAATTAAACATTATAAAAATGTTACATAATTTGACATAATAATAAACATGTTCCCCTGCCAGTGAGGTCATAGAGAGCTCCCTCATCACTTTACCCTATGCTATAATTATAAATAAAATAAAATAATAATAAATAAATAATATATATATTTAAAATAATCAATTTGGGAATTTTTCAATCATTTAAAAACAATCCAGATTATAACAATCTTGCTTATAAAACAGATTAATCACAATTATTTTGCAGTTTATTTAGTTTAATGCTTTTCTTCATATATTTATATCTAATAGTAAAATTTAAAAAAATCAATGAAAATAAAGTTTTGTTTACACATTTATTTTATATTACAGTATAAATTGGTTGAAAACAGCTGCTTAATATTTTGGTGGAATCTGTGATGCACTTCCATTCAAAAGTAATTGCTGCTGAAAATTCAGCTTTGTCATCACAAAATAAATAATATATTAAAATATATTAAAATAAAAACAGTTATTTTAAATTGTAATATTTGACAATATAATTTTTTTAACTGTATTTATGATCAAATAAATGCACCCTTGGTGAGCAGAGACAAAATGAGCCGTGAGATCAAAACGTTTTTAAGCGTATGAGAAACATAAATGGCCCAAATTTTTACTGGTATGTAACGTCATGGAGAATAAGACATAGTGAGATAGAGAGAGAGAGAGAGATCCATCCTTATCCAACATCCTGCCTCAGGTCTCTTCCTCTCACACTGGAGAGTTTCCGAGTATTGTTCCTCTGACAGTGAGGCCATAGAGAGCTCCCTACGCTCACCCATGGAGTCCAGTCCACACACATATTCAACATAGTTCACACACACATGTGCTCATTCACATCCATTCAAACACATTCAATTAAATACCAAACCCACAGATATGCGCACACACATAGACCAACACAAGATGACTTTGTCTCCCACAATGTCCCACAGCTCTGAAACTCTCATTTCTTGATTATGCCGTGCAGGACCCCCAGCCACCCTTCACCTCAGCCATGACATTCTCACTCCCTCTAACTATTCCCATTTCCAAGTTATCTCGGAATAACTTCACGCGGTTATTTTTCTCTTCCACAACTGCTTCAAACTTGAAACCACTTAATCTGCTCATTCAGAGACAAGAGAGGGTTGCATAATGCTTCTGCTTTTACGTTTATATAACTTAAAGCATTTTACAACTTTACCGTACTCGCATATCCTTAACCTGATTTGCTACAGGTACAAAACTTGGTTGTTAAATTTTGATAGGGCCTTAATGGTTGTTAATGGCTTTGTTTTTGTGGCTTTAATGATGAAGATGGTGGCCAAAGTTCTAGTAAGATGGCTCATGACGCTCTTCATCGCTCCTGACACATTCTACCAGCCATAAATGCTGATATAGCTGCTGATTTTCTGCTTGACGCAGCAAAGCCTCAGCACAAACTTTGTAGTCAAGTGATCAAGGACTGGGGTCAATGCACTCATATATTCAGCCTATATAGCACAGTCCTGTTGCTCACATTCACTCTGCAGAAGTCAACATGGGTCAGTTCCATCACACATTGAGGAAGCTTTGCGCAGACCGCAAGCGCGTGTCTGGAATTATGCTGAATTTAGGAATCGCAAACTAAGCATTCTCTGTTTCTGCATCACTTCTCTTTTTGTGTTTGTTAAAAGTGACACTGATGGTTGGTTGCTTTCGTTTAGTGAGTCATGTGTTGTGATGGAGAATTCGATTCAGTATCAGTCATTTTTGCAACTGGTACCAAGAAAGCACAAGGCCTAGAGATTACACAAGTGCAATATGAATGGTGGTTTGTGTTGCAGCAGAGATGTGGTGCTAATGTGGGAGATTCAGGTTCCAATCTGGCTTTATGTTTAAATCCAATTACCTCTGTCTCACCTTAATAATGTATTGTCCCCTCCCTGCTGTCTCAAAAATGCATAAATCAGGGCTTAACAATAAATAAGACTTACTGGGGCTATTTTGAGACAAATTATTTTATATTAATTTACATCCATTTTATATGCAAACTTAAACATTTGGTTTTCTTTTATGTGTTTTACATTATTGTTGTAAATTCTTCTTAAATTATCTTGCAAATACATACAACATATTAAAGTTTGAGGTTGGTAAGACACTTATGCTCACCTAGGCTGCATTTATTTGTTCAAAAATACCATAAAACAGTAATATTTTAAAATTGTATTATAATTGAAAATAACTGTATACTGAATTTTCAGCAGCCATTACTCCAGTCTTCAGTGTCCCATGATCCGTGATTGTTAAAAAAACAACAACTTTTGATAGGATGAAAAGAGCTTTTCCTAATATTACATGCTCTTTAGGTGTATTAGATAGCACTCTCCATAGATGTGTCAGTCTGCATGACTGCACTATTGAACTTCCACTGAGCAGTTTGGTTCAATGAGTATATGATAATGGAACAAGTTAATAAAGCTGATAATATGACCACTGTCACCCTGAGTCTAACATGACACCTCAGGCTGAAGTCCAAAGGCGGCAAATCACTCAATTGTGGCAGAAAATGTATAACCCACAAGTATAGAGCAAGGTTTTACAGGGTAAATCATTGAGTGCAAATGTGTATAGCATAATGGAGAAAGCAAGTGTGCAAGTAATGGCGTGTGTGTGTGTGTGTGTGTGTGTGTGTGTGTGTGTGTGTGTGTGTGTGTGTGTGTGTGTGGTCCTGGTAAACCACGTTAGAGGGACAACATATGGCAATATCCGAAATCCTTGTAATTGTTTTTGCCTTTTTTGGTCCCCATGAGGAAAACAGTTTATAAATCATATTAAGTATACTATATAAAACATTTTCTGTGATGGGTAGGTTTAGGGTAGGGTGAGGTTTAGGGGACAGAATTTACATAAAGCATTATGTCTATGGAATGTCCCCATAAAACATGAAAACACAACGTGTTTGTGTGTGTGTGTGTGTGTGTGAGAGAGAGAGAGAGAGAGAGAGAGAGAGAGAGAGAGAGAGCGATTATGCTTGAGAGTATGTGCCTTTAAACTCTCATTCTGGGAGGTCTGTGAATCATCTTAGCTGTGGTAGATGACAGGTGTGGAACCACTCAGGTCACTGCAGCAGTTACACAAACACACACAGGCTTCTAAGCCTCACACAGCAAAAAAAAAAAAAAAAACTCCCTCCTCCTTCCCATTCATTCCCTCTTTCCTGATCCGTGTCATGTGGCCTGGCTTACTGCCCCTTCTGTCAGAGGGGGCTGAGACTCAAGCAGACAAGGTCAGGCCCAGTGATGTCCACTGGCTAAGTTATTTAACTGCCTGATCAGCAGACACACTCTTGACAGACTGAATCAGCAGAATCACAGTCATACAGATTGTCTGAGAGAGCAAGACAGTGACAGACAGGTTATCTATCTATCTATCTATCTATCTATCTATCTATCTATCTATCTATCTATCTATCTATCTATCTATCTATCTATCTATCTATCTATCTATCTATCTATCTATCTATCTATCTGTCTGTCTATCTATCTATCTATCATCGTCCGTCTATCTATCTGTCCATCTATCCATCTATCCGTCTATCTATCTGTCTATCTATCTGTCTGTCTGTCTGTCTGTCTGTCTGTCTGTCTGTCCGTCCGTCTGTTTATGATTATGGTGGCAGATGGTTTTGCCAACGTGGGGGCCAAAACCAGACTAACCAAACTGGCTAATTAAAGCTTATTAGCTCTAGGTTAGAGGGGAAGATTAACAACACCCACTGGCTCACTGCAAACAACTGGCTGCCATATTAGTCATCAAAGAATGCCATCCAGGATTTTTCCTGTTTTTGACCAATCCGAGAATATTAAACCCATACTTTAATGATTATAACAATCTTAATGCTAACTGTATAATTAGTCTACCACCGTTCCTGTCAGGTTCTGTTTAAGATACACACAGGACAGTGTTTTTTTTTTGTCATCTGAAGGAACTGAGTATAGTTAAGATGTATGCGCAATACGTGTTGTTGTATTTTTTTTACAACAACTAATAACCAGATGACCCAGATGTTTCACATAAATGTAGAAAAACATTATAAAACTTGGATTGATAGAAAACACTGCTGGTAAATGACAGAGATGGTTGCATCACACTGAATAAGAGAGAATGAGAACTAACAAAGGGGAGGGGGACATGGTTCTTGGATACAGTGGGAAACGCTCAAATTACCATTGGAGTATATTATAACTCTTAACAATGAAACTCTTAGCGTTTAAATTATTGTGTTTTTTTGAAATTGTTAACTCTGAGCAGAATCGTGGAACACTGCCCTCTACTGGGCATGTAAAACAAAGGTATTAAGGTACATAAACACACACACTGTTCTCTGCACACTTTCTTTCCTGCTCCCACACATGCACCATTCAGGAATGATGTTTGAGTTTCTGGGAAGTGTGTTTTTGTGAGAGTCCTTCACAGTTCCAGTCGTTTGAGGACACTAACAGATGTTTTTACCACATATTTCACAATGACAGGGTTTCCACTGTGGCATATTTTTCCTGCGCTTCTGATGGTGCTCAGTGGGGAAGATGCTTCTCTCTTCTTGGTTTTGTTTCAGTTTTCTTTCATCTTAAAACCCCAGGAGCAACTCAAGGACTTTCAGTTCTTTATTCATCTCTGCCAGTTGATTTCATTAATGTTATTGGAATATTAGGCTGTGTTGATTTATAAACTAGAAAATAACAGATCACTCAAAAAAGGGAAAACATAGGAAATTAGCAAAAAATATGTTTTGTTACTAGCATACTGAATTGTGTACAGTGAACTCTGCTACATTGCTGTGACAACCTCTTATTTTGCATATTTAATTCAGCAGCTCGTCAAAGAATCCTGAAACAAATATTGTGGTTTCCATAAAAATATTAAGCAGCACAACTGTTTTCAACATTGATAATAATAAGAAATGTTTCATGAGCACCAAAAGACTGAAGACTAGAGTAGTTGATGCAGAACATTTAGCTTTGCCATCGGAGGGCAAAATTGTTAAAATAAAACAATTTTATTTTAAAATATTGAAAATAATCACATGTTTTGTCAACAAGGGATTGCAGATTCTTGGGAATTGAGACACAGATTAGTTAATCTTGAGCTTTTTATCAGACAGCACTGCTGCAAATGTCAACCCCTAGGAAGAACTTGTGTTGTCTGGCACGTCATAACACAGAGAGATACGCTACCATTGAAGGTCTCCTCCCAGCGCCCTCTAGCTCCAGATCTCTCTGCCTGCGTCAGCTCGGCTTGTAACTCTTCTGGTGACGCTAGTGCAACACAACAATGCAAAATCTGACCGTAAATCTCCCTATACATACACAGAATGGGCTAAAGCTGCATTTTCTTTATCCCTCAGGTTTTCGCGAGTGCATTTGGCAGTGTAGACATGATAACTGGCCCGTCGGTCAGGTACAATGACGACGGGCTCATAGAGTTGGGAGGCTGCAGGCAGGAAGTGGGAGATTTCCTGGAATGTGTGTTTTTTCCCCCCACAGTGGTGCAATAACAGGACTCTCGTTACTCATGTCGATGTGCTCCATAGCTTCACAGGCCCTGTGTGTGTTTATGTGTATTTGTGTGTGTGAGCCCACCACAGGAGGAGAGACTGACTGGAGACTGTGATCATACTCTAGGGAGGTTTAGACTCAGTATGTCTCTATTGGTGTCGACAGGACAGATATCCTCAGCCTCCCTATAGGGGTCTAATCATGCCCCTTAAGATTCCCTCTAATCCTGTTTCCTAAACCCACCCCACATGCCTCCACACCTGAAACTAGACACCAGGAAAACACAGATTCAACATTTTACTCTGTGAGTGTCTATAAATTGGGAAATGAAAAAGGGATGGTTCGCCCAGAAATGAAAACTATGCCATCATTTACTCACCCTCGTTTTACCAAAGCTGAATGATTTAAAAAAAAATTAACACAAAAGGGTGTGTTCATGCTGCTCTTTTCCATCCAATGAAAAGAAGGGGCTGGTACGCATCAAACAAGACAAAAGTACCATAATAGTGGTCCACATAAGAACCAATGATGCTGATGTCAAATCTGGTGTGAGACGTCTTGATGCACCTACATTTACGTAAAGGGGACCTATGCCCCTTTTACAAAATGTAAAATAAGTCTGTGATGTCCCCAGTGTGTGTGTGGGAAGTTTTAGCTCATAATTTTTTTAAGCATGTTAAAATTGCCTCTTTTGGGGGTGAACAAAGAATAATCAGAAATGTCATAATTCCCACTTCTGAAGTTGTGATTGCGAGCTTGTCGCATTCAAGTGGGTGACTTCAAAGAGTATCCATGTGCAGTTTTTAACTAGAAATTCGTATTTATATTTATGCATTAGTGAAAACAGGCTGAGACAATGGTAGCTTCAGCAACACTAGCCGTACAGAGCTAACAAGCTCTTTCAGAAAGGCAATTTGGAAGGACTCACAACATATGACATGTGATACCTTTGTCTGGGTCTGAAGTTTGCGCACAAAGCGTTGGTATTGACCCATCTTTCAGAATCAACCTTTTTGAAAATCCAGCATTGAAAAGACCCTCATTTGAAAAGCAGTCTGGTGCAAACGCATAAGACTAGCGATTTTCTTCAGGATATTTCCTTCAAAAATAAAATGTAAACACAATGTTCTCAGTGACTCAGATATTATTACATCATTGTAGGAGGATCCGAATCAGCATGTTTAAAAAATACTGCCTTTGATTTATGGGAATTATTTAAAAGAATTAGTGAGCAGATTTTTATCATTATAGGTAGATTGTTCTCACATTACGGACACACATCGGTTATTAAACCAACTTACAAAAGTGAATTTTGCATCGTACCCTTTAAAACACACTACTCACAATGTTATTTAAAATGTTATTTAATAGAGTATATATATATAAAAAAAAAGTTGTTAAATGATTTCTTCTAAATGATATATATATATTTTAACATTTCTGTTTCTTAGAAGAAATCATTTAACAACTTTTTAAATTTTTCCAAACTATTGTTTAAACAGGTTGCAAATTAGTGGTCGATCAATATAATTTTTCAATAACCACCTCGTAAACTTTTACATTTAGTTCCCAGTTCCCACACCTTAGATGTAATCAAATGATACAGTATGTTTTTTTTAAGAGATTGGCATCACTACTGATGTAGTGGTGTTGTGCTTTTATTGCATATACACACTATCTCTATCCATTCCCTAGGGCTATAGCTGTGTATGAGATCAGAGGTGTGTGTGAATGTGTGTGCGTCAGTCGGGTCCAGCCCAAGCGCCTGCCATTTGTCAGGCCTTGTTGTCGTGCACTGCAATGACATCACTCCCTTTTGAGAGCAAACAGCTGTCCCTTGAGGGGGACCAAAAGGTCATGACCTCTCCCACTGCTCCTCCACGCTTCCCAGAACCCCCGAGGAACAGCCGAGCAGAGGACACCCAGTCAGACCGGCCTGGGAACTGGACCGGATCCCAGAGAATGAGGGTTTCCCCTCTGGAGCCCCACTGCCCTCTCTGACCAGCCTTCTCCGACAGGACCACTCCTCTGTATGTAGAAGGGGGTCTATGCTTAAGCACACTTCACTTTATTGAATTTGTTGTGACTGTAGATAGGTAATGGTGCATGGCAGTGAGAGTGAGGTAGTGTGGTTTGAGGGAGTCGTGTGATGGGTTGTCAGGGTTCTCCTGTGGTTACCTGCATGCACTTTTACTAATACAATATTGGTTCTGGTTTCCAGACCATTGACCACAGTCTCGTGCTGCATCCTAAAGCTTAAAAATGCTGCCTTTGGTACAGGACAGGTCAGGACAGGTCCTGAGATACCTTCATCTGATTTTAGGCAGAAGATGTATGTCAGTTTGTGTGTAAATGTAAATTTATGACCAACGTTTTTTAATTTTGATATAATTGAGATGTGATAAACAACTATTGTAGTAATTAAATATTCTCTTAGTTATCATAAACGGTAATGCTGCCTCAGAAGTGTAAAGAAACGAGGCGACAAGTCAGCATACATTTTCGGACGCAGACTCCATCTAGGATATTAAGTTGGATTTTTATTAATGTTACAACAAAGATTTATAATACTGTAGCCCATTGTTAAGTTCATTTTAGTTAATACATTAATGTTAACTAATGGGGCCTTATTGTAAAGTGCTACCATTATCTCTGACTGGCTTTTACCACTTTCTGTACCAGCTGCTGAATGGCTAAATAACAGAAAAGTAAATCTAATGTAAACTTTAAATGTTTGTGATTGAGCAAGATCGCCTGTAAAATGTGTTTAGCTTGAGGAAGTACTCTTTGAATCTGTCTTCATAAAACTAGCCCTCAACATTTATGATCTCACCACTGGCCTTGTTAAGATAGAACTGAAGGGCAAAGAGCATTGAGCTGCTTTCTATTGTGCTCCCCACTGTGGCTGCTTGAATGATCACACTAATTCTCTATGGCGTCTTAATTGCCCTTTAGGAAGTTTATGTGTATAGCTGGACGTATGAGAACCCAAGTGTTTGTGAGCGAATGGCCACATGACACCTGCTAATTTCAACCTTGTCCCCTTAGGTTCCTGCGTTCATACAAATTAAAATCCAGACGTCCTGCACGTAAGGGATAAAAGGGAAAAAAAACTTCACCTAGACAATACAGCGTCAGCCTTCCTTATATTGTCTCTGAATTAGGGCTGTAACCACCATAGACAGTGAGTGGGACAGACCCCCCCACTCCCCAATGATTAAAAATGGCCAAATTGTTCTCTCAATATTTGATATTCCTGATGCTGCTTTGCTGCACTCCATTACTCTCCATTCTGTGTGTTGTAGGATTACAAAAAGTTTAAAAAGTACAATTTTAGGCTGGTCTGTCTCAGCAGTCTAACAGTGCAATGTCAAAGTTTTAACAGGGAAAGAGCAAGATTTACAGCTAAACATTTAAAGGTAGGGTAGGCAATTTCAGAGCAGCTAGCAATAGCAATTAGATCCCACCCTCCCTTTAGAGGTGATCTCTAAAGCCGTCTCTCCTTCCACCCAAAGTGTCCATGTCACGAGATGAGAGATGGCATTAAATTACCTCATGTCTCAAAGTACATAACATTACAATAATAATGAACGTAAACAACTTACAGAGCTCTTCCTTGTACTACCTGACTGCTGCAGATGAATTATGCCGTTGATAATATTGACAAACTTATCAATCCAAGCGACTGAACATTTTTTGGTCCTAAGTCCTGGTCCACAGATGATATATGTGTACATTTTGCGTACACTTCTATCATTGCTATCAGAATGTGAAGAGGGGGCGTGGGGGGTATGATAATTTGAATATACTCCAGGGTTTCTACTGATACAAAGCTTAATGCTAATCGCTGAAGTAACCCTTTAAAGGGCCAACAGTAATATCAGTGATACTTATCAAATTTTGCTGTTTTGAATGAAAAAAAGTCTATAAAAATACTATTACATTACAATCTCTCAACCACTAAGAAAATCCAATTCCATCAGAAACCTCCCTTGAGCCATTTGAACGATTAAAAAAATATTTCACCTTTCATTTCAATAGCATGATGATTATTTTTTAGTAACTACAGTCATGACCATAAGCCTTTTAATAAATTGTAAACTTCTAAATTCCACCATACTATAACTGGTCTGCATACAGCACTGACTTTTGACCTTTTGGGAGTTTGACAGCTGTCTTCACCATCCGTTATATGAAAAAGAAAAACAGCTTCAACATTCTGGTAAACATCTTGTGTTTCACAAAAATAATTCGATTTTGGTGGCATGATGACAGATTTTTTTTCTTCGTCTTTTTTGTGTGCACTGTCACTTTAACTTCTCTTTTTTCAATACTAACGTTCTAAAATCGAAATGCGAATCAAAATATATTTTATTATTATTATTTTTGTTATATATATTTGAGAATCAAAAGTTATATAACGTGTATACGTGTGACAATATTCCATAGAAATAAATTGAAATAGAAATCAAATGACTAAAGAGGGAGAGAGAGCGTGCAGTGGGCGGAGTTGTGTCATTTACTAAGCGGGGGTGGACTGCAGAGCAGAGGGAGGGAAGAGAGGGGAGAAGCTTGAGGCTCCATCCGTGACGGACTATGTGTGTGCGCTGAAGGACAATCCACACAGGATAGCTCGGCGTACTATACTTGGAAACATTTTACCCTTTCTCTCTGGACTTGGGTTGTGTTCTAATGCCGCTACCGGACGATGAGAGAGGCCCTCACCATGAAATTCGCTTGGAAAGCTAAAATGGTAAGAAGTTGCGTTTGCCTCCTGCACACTGTTGATTTTCTACAGCTTCTAAAGAGAAAGACGGGTGAGGGAGGGGGAAAGAGAGCTTGGAGTGGAGGATAAAGAAAGAGTTTAGGAGGGGAGGAGGTCGTGGGGAATACAAATAATGTTTTTAGATTAAATTTACTGGAATACTGTATCGCACTCGCCTGTTTATCAGACACACGTTGACTTTGGATATGAGAGTCTCCACGTAGGCGGCGGTTCCCGTTAGTTTCTCACTGTAGAAATACTTTACTTTTGTGATGAACAGCCCTCAGGCTCTGCAGACGAAAACAAAGCGGACAGATGGGCTTAAACCCACTTGTTATTGTTGTTATCGGTGAGGGATTGTTTCTCATGGACTTTGGGGTTGTGTTGTTTTTGTATGCGAGCTGTAGGGGGTAGAAAACGTCTCTGTTCGGGATGATAACATGGTCAGCATCCTTTCATTGTTTGTTTACAGGAGTTTTAGGGACCTAAACAAGGTCCTCAAATTTCAGTCGTTGTAATGCTTTTTCAGGACTTTCATTATTGTTTATTAAAACATAATCTATTTTATGTGTTTTTTACGTATCTGAAGATTATTATATTTTTATTTACATGATTGCATACTTGTTTTTACATATGCGAAAGATGCTTTCTATGCATTCAAACTATTTTGTTCATCAGTTCTTGTGTTCCATAGGAGTTTGACCCATGGAACTGGCATTGTTCTTTTATAATACAAAATACATTTTAATCGAGCAACAGCAAACATTTGAATAAAAACAATAAATATTAATAAAATATTGTTATTAATAAAATAATAATACGGCAGTTATAAAAATATCACTTTTACATAACAATAGACTAAAATTAAGTAGTTTAAATAAACCTAGTAAATAAAAAGAATAAACCTGACCTCAAATCGGACATGTGGTCACAAATGCTAGTACTCTGCTTATTTTATTTAAGAGAAAAACTATTTTGTTTCCTCATATGTAGTCCCACCCTCTCCAATATCTGCCTGTGCCGCTGAGCAAGCTTTAAAAGCTGCTTTGGAAAACATTTAGTCCAGTACAAAGGAGCAGCACAGTGCATAGACTGTGGACTCGGCAGGGTCCGGAGGCAGCGGGTATGCAGACCTCCTACCATTGTTTTTGAGTGCAAACTGGATGACTCATCCAGCTGAGTATTTATCTGAACGCACTGTACAGGAAACGGCCCGGAAAATAAAGACAGACTGATCCACTTCATTCCAGGGACAGTTACTCTTTTAGCTGCATAAATCTGCAGACATAGTCTGGATGTGCTGCAAAAGTGAAAAGACTCAGTAGGCCGATGTTTTAAACGTCAAGGTTGATGACTTTGAAAGTCATGTACAGATATGTTCTTTTAAAACTACTGAAGCCTTGTAGAAATACATACTCCTATAAATAAAGGTACAAGATTGATTATATAACTAATTGATATAATACTTTACTCCAGGTCAGAAGAACTTATTGGTACCCAAGTGAGCTGAACTTACACTTGTTGGACCTATATAGCGTGACTTTGGCTGAGTTCACACACAAGTACACACTATTTAAAATAAAGTCTTCTGACTTTCACAGTAATTCCATGAACAGGTCCATGATTCCATAGTGCAGCCTGGCTTTTTCTAGACTTCTGGAAGCTTTTTGGGAAAAAAAAGTCTGGTGACGTCTTTAGCGAAACAGCAATATTTCACACATTCCTTTAGGTACATTTTTTTTTGTGTGTGCATGAAGGCAACAATTTATAAAATATCATTAGAAGTGATTTTGTTCATTTAAAGAATAAGTATAAAAATATACAAAAAATAGATAAAAATGTCTTATTAAATTGCATAAATTATAACTTTTTCTGAGAAAATGGGTTTTAGTATAAATACTTTTGTCTTGTTCCATTGGCACTTTTTCATTTGTTTAACGCATTATTATTATTATTATTATTTTCTTCTTTACTAATTTGCTAAAATTTCTAAATGCATGATATTGACGATTCATCTATGTATTTATTACATTTGTATTAATTTTTATTTATTTAATACAAAAAAATGTTTGAAATAAAATGACAACTGTATCTTTCAGTGAAACGACAGACTTCTCTCTGCTGATGTATGCAGGACTTCTCCAGTCATTTGTCTTCATAAACCCGACCCTTTCTTATTAACTGCAAGCTCGCATTCAGATCTGCCTCCAACCAATCAACATCAGATAAATAGAACCAAGCACTTTTCCGATAATCCGTTTCACTCAGATGTACGTCACAAAATGGAAGAAAAGGTCTGACTTTAATGGAGATGACAGACAGAGACATTTTGGATATGAGACACAATTCAGGGTTTCATATATCACTTTATTGTTATTGACTGAAGAGGGCAGAATTTATCGAAATCCTCTGTCTGACACTTTAATATGAACGTTAAGCTGTGCACAGCCTGAAAGACTCCACTCACCCAGACACTTAATGCTGCTCATCACATTATACTGTTTGTATTTGTATGCGTGTGTGTGTGTGTGTCTGACCGAGAAAGCATTCCTTGTATATGTTTATAGACTTTGAGTTTGGTTCTTGAACTCCAAGGCTGGATGGAGAAATCCTTCCCTGTTAAGAATCTGTAAAAGCTCTTAGGCTGATTTTTAAAACCCCATGCCAGCTCTGATCTCATTTCTTCTCTCTCCCCCTCTCTCTGTCTCCTTCCTCCAAATGTGTTATAATTTTCTCTCCTCCACACACCCCATCATGTCTGTCAGTCTTTTGACACTAAAATTTAAAGCCAGTATTCCTGTTTATGCCCAACTGAGACATATTGTTTCCCAGTTTTACTCCTCAACATTCCAAATGGTGTAACGTTGATTGTTTTCTCGCTCTACAGAGCTCTGTGCAGGACTGGGGAGAGGAGGTCGAGGAAGGAGCCATATACAACGTGACTCTAAAGAGGGTCCAAATCCAGCAGGCGGCTAACAAAGGCGCGAGATGGCTGGGGGTGAGTGAAGGCCTTTGATCTGAATGCACTTCCACTCTTATTTAAAGAAACACTTCGGCTGCCCATGCTGGGACGGCCAGACAGTAGGGCACATTAAGGGTGACCATGTAAAGCTTTTTATGGTTACGGAAGTATTTTATTTGTGGGGTTCTTATAGCATTCTAGTCATTAGTCTTCATGGTTATAGCGTTGCAAGAAAACACATAAAACTTTATATAGGGTTATTTGTTTGGTAAAAGCTTGTTTAAAGGGATAGTTCACCAGAAAAAGAAAATTGTCATCATTTACTCTCATTCATGTAATTCCAAACTTTATTCTACACACAAGATTGTTTTTGTTGTTTTTGACCTCATTGGCTTTAATTTTACGGACCAAAACAGTACTTTCTTTGGGTTTTCCTCAGTGTTATAGCTATTTATCATGTGTTTTAGTGACAGGAAAACATTAAACTCAGTTCTCTGTTGCACACGTTTTCAACCAAAAATGTGCTGCATGAGTTTCAAGGTTTATATAACATTGTTATATTATGAAGCCATGCTGTTATGGCTCCGTTCAGAATTACAGTGGTGAATATGGTTTAATCTGTTGCTTTAACCTTGAATAACTTTTTCCATATTGTCAACACCCTTCTGAAAACAAAGCACTTATGAGCTGACGTGATTTCCATAGGGCTTTAGTTTGTTGTAGCACAAATGTTTCTGCATTGTAAAAAAAACCTGTTCATTTAATGCAGAATCATTTCATAAATATGACATTCATGATAATGCTGATTTCAAAGGCAAGTTCACTTTACAGTAATCATGCTGTAAAAATTAAAACGCAGATTTCTTTTACATTGCAATTAAAAGAAAATCAGAGCCCTGTTTCAGAGAGGTTGCGGAGCTTAATGTTTGACCTAGTTTTCACTTTATTTGCTGGTCTAAAAGATTAGAGCCAAGATTTCCTAACAGCTTGCGCCAGTACAAGCCCTCTTTTAGCATTAAAAACTACTCTCAGGATTTACTAAAGTAAAACATTAGCACTGAAAAGGCGTGCACAGGGTTATTTTTGTGGCTGACCTTATTGCATATGCATTTGTAGGGGTTTCACTTTCAGATGCAAGATTTATGGGAGGAGAGTGTTTAAATGCAAGGTGATTTACTAAGGCTTGAGTTTGTCAATTTAGGCTACTGATATTTGCGGCGTTATTTACCTACCAAAAAAAAGCATGTCTTAAACCAGACGCTAATTTGCGCCGCTCTTGGTAGACTGCGTTGGTCATTATGGAAATGATCTGGTTGCATCTGTGTTCTTTCTTTTGCACGTCCTCAGTAGATTATGCGCAGAACTTTCCACTCCCATCTGCGCTTTTATAGGATTGCGTTCTCACGCTAATTTGCCCTGTTTAGTTCATCTGTCCCTTAGTATTCTTGCTATTACACTGATACAGTGTTAATTTGGTACCATTGAGACTCTATTATAGTTTTTATTTTTATATTTTCTGTTTTAATTGTAATTTTAGTTAACAAAATTTTAGCAAAATTTAGTTAAGCAAAGTTAGTAATTGAAATGTTTGAAATGGAAATGGTTTTTAATGGTTTTAGTTTGAGTTAACTATAATAATAACCCTGCACTGATATTCACCTTTTTGTGGCCTACTTTTAAATCATGTATTTCTTGTGTGAACCGCACAACAGTTGTATTTTTCAACTAATGAAGCATTTTTAAAAAGTCTTCCGACTTTCCAGCGTGTCTCAGAGAGGGAGGAGGAGGATTGCTCTGATTAAAAACAGATTGTAGAGTTTCCTGTTGTAGCGTGCTTGCAGTACCAAGGTCTCATTCTTTGCCCTGTTTATTTCTGCTTTTCTCCCTTCATTTCTCTGCACGATACTTAGATGTGTGTTTAAGAATCGACCTGATTTTATATTTCTCTCACTGTATTTTTCTCTCCTTTTCCTTGGCTCTCTTAGGCAGAGGGAGACCGCTTGCCCCCAGGTCACACGGTCAGTCAGTTGGAGACGTGTAAGATCAGGAGTATACGGGCGGGGACACTTGAACGCTTGGTAGAGACACTGCTCACAGCGTTTGGTGATAACGACCTGACCTACACCAGCATCTTCCTCTCCACATACAGGGCCTTTGCCACCACTAAGAGTGTACTGGAGTTGCTCCTGGGCAGGTGTGTACCTTTTTGTGATAATACACTTCATAAATGTCAAGAGAAACCTGCATGCATTCTGGCTGGCTGTTTTTAAATGCTCACGTTTACATACATGCAAGAGCGCCCATGCCTTGCAGTGATCAGCTTAGCAAATAGAAAGGCCCATCTTGGTGAGGTATTAAAGGATTAGTTACCCCATGATTTACTCACCCTGAAGACATCCTAGGTGTACGACTTTCTTCTTTCTGATGAACACAATTGGAGTTATATTAATAAATATCCTGATGTTTCCAAGCTTTATAATGGCAGTGAACAGAGCCCACAACTTTGAAGCTCAAAAAAGTGCATCCATCCATCATAAACATACTCCACACGGCTCCAGGGGGTTAATAAAGGTCTTCAATATAAAGTCAAGTCAATATCTAGCTTCTGCCAGACTGCCTTCCTTATTCAACTTACGTAACTGACGCAGCGTATGATGTAGGATGTAGCATAAAGCTAGATATTTTACTTTATAAAGTTTTAAATATGGATTTTTTTCTTAAACAAACCCATAGATTAGCTTCAGAAGGCCTTTATTAACCCCCCAGAGCGGTGTGGAGTATGTTTATGATGGATGAATGCACTTTTTTGAGCTTCAAACTCTTGAGCCCTATTCCCTGCCATTTATAAAGCTCGGAAACATCAGGATATTTATTAATATAACTCTGACTGTGTTCATCCGAAAGAAGAAAGTCATATAGGCCTACACCTAGGATGGCTTGAGGGTATTTTGAATAAATATGAGGGTGAGGGTCAGTCATTTTCATTTTAAAGTGAACTAATCCTTTAATTTAAACACAGTCGGTTAAGTTGGGTGAATATAATCAAAATCTACAGGGATCCCACAGTCCATGGAAGAGATGAAAATATCAGGAAATTTCAAAAATGTGATTTCCAGGCCTGAATGTCTTGGAAATAAATAAAAGGTTATGGAAATTAATTAAAAAAAATTCTAGTTTACTTAAGGGTGTAATGTTGATGTTTGAACATAAGTTAAAAAGGAGGGATGTACTGTCTATCAGTAAGCACTGTTCCTGAACTTCTGAAACACCTCGATTGCAGTCTTGTGTTTTTACAGAGAATGTACACATCACAATTATGTTGAAACTTCCGGTTATGGTAAGGGCGTGGCATTTCCGACACATGCTTGAATCACAACCAATCACAACACCCTGCCAATCAGAGCACGTTGTGTTTTTTGGAACAGTTTTTTTGGCTTCATAGGGACTGGAACTAAACAGAGTGTTACTGGCAGACTAGGAAGAGAGGTGCTGCAACAATGTAAAAATGAGAAAAAGAACGTGTTTTTGAACATTCAAGCATGAAAACGTATTCTTTTAAACCCCAAAAACAAAATCAAGACTTTATAAAGGGGCATAATTGGTCCTCTTTAAAAATATGTTGTATTTTTAATATTTAGCCTATTTAGTCATCACAAATGTCCAGAAAAGTAATGGAAAAATAATGGTAATTTATTTGTCTGATAATGTGGGAATCTTTAATCGATGCATTTAATTTAATTTCATACCTGATATTTTATACTTTTTTTTTATACATTTTGGGTTCTTCTCTTCACCATTTGTCAGCATGCTTATCGACTGCTTTCTCTCTTCTTTCACAGGTATGGCAGTTTTGAAGATTGTGAGGGGGAGCATAACCAGTGTCGGACTGGAGAGAGCAGAGGCGCTGTGAGAACGTGAGTTCTGTCTTCGTCGCTGTTATCTGTGCCGTTATCTCTGCAGTTACGTCCGGCAGCTCTTGTGTTTGTTGTTTCATTTCCATGGAAGCTGTTATTGTGTGTGTGTGTGTGTGTTTGTGTGTGTGTAAGCAATTAGAAATAAAAAGAAACTGATGAATAGTGTTTGGTTGCTGCATGCAGTTGAAGTGTACTATGAGAGATTCCCTCACTGGTTTGCGCCATCTGGTTCTCTTTGGTTTATACAAACATCTATGTGTTATTTTTCTTTTTTTTCAGTGCTTTGGCCTCTATTCTAAGAGCCTGGTTGGATCAGTGTCCAGAGGACTTCCAGGAACCTCCATCGTATCCGAGTTTGCATCGTGTGCTGGGTTTCCTGCAGAAGGCCATGCCGGGCTCAGAGCCAATGCGCCGGGCTCAGAGTCTGCTAGAACAATTGCGTGTCCAGGCCAGCCTAGAGAATGAGACCGAAGGTAAGTCATATCCGGATTAATTATTTCATCCATACCTCTTTCGAACTTTATACCTCTTTGTCTATTCATGTTTGCTCTGTCTTCCTGTGCATACAAAAACACCAGCTGTCCATTTGTTGCAGGAGGCTTTCAGTACACCAACCCATTCTGCCTTGGGGAGGATGAGGAAGTGGAGATCGATTTGCAGGAGGACTTCTTCTCCTTCGAGATTGACCTTGTAGCAGAGCAGCTGACGTATATGGATGCGGTGAGAGATATTTTTTTATATATATAAAATAAAGAGGGTATGAATAACATACAGATGATAAGGATGTGTATATAGGAATGATGTACACTTTATTTTGCACATTCTTTTACTAAATCTATGAAATATTTCCTTCCTTCCACAGCTTCTATTTAAGAAGGTGGTTCCTCATCACTGTTTGGGCTCTATCTGGTCTCAGCGTGATAAAAAGGATGGCAAACAGAGCGCGCCCACCATACGTGCCACCATCACCCAATTTAATGCAGTAACAGCGTGTGTGGTCAGCACCATCCTTCGGCAGCGTCAGATACGCCCACATTTGCGTGCTCGCATTATCCAGCGCTGGATTGACATTGCACAGGTGCATAACCCAACACACACACACACACACATTCTAACATGATCCCAATATACCTTAATGCTCATGTTTAAAGCTGTCGACCTCTGGCTCTTTAGAGCTGCAGCACCTTAGTGTTGTGTGATTTTTCTAGCAATACTTTAGATTTCCTGACGTAGATAAAGCCTGATGTTGATCTGGAATATATTTTTTACCAAAGTCATTTACCCTTTGCAAAGAGTGACACCTAATCTATGTCTTTGTGAGACATTACTGTTTTAGATTAGATCTAGATAAACCAAAGTAGACATAATAATGTCATTCAGCCTCCCAAAAGATTAAGATAAGTCTAATTAGGCCCATTTATAAATGAAAATGTGTAAATATGGATTAACATTCTCAGGAGTGTCGCATTCGTAAGAACTTCTCGTCTTTGAGAGCCATTGTGTCGGCGCTGCAGTCCAACCCCATCTACAGACTGAAGAGAACGTGGGCTTCTGTTTCCAAGTAAGTTCTGACAATAAAAAAGCCTGTCAGTCATTTCTTTATTTTTAGTGAAGTTTTATTAACTGATTTCGGGAAGAGCACGTCCAGATAATTAAACCTAACTAAACACGAGTGGAGCTTTCTAAGCTAATCAATTCAATCAACAACAGGAGGAATGTATATATATACAGCTGACTCGCCTTCCTTTCGTTAACAGTTTCTTAGCATCCCTCCACCACCCCATCTCCTTATTTTGATTTAATAAAAACTCTTATTAGATGTCGACACAATCTATAATACTCTGGGGGGATACTCTGAGTTCAGGCAAAAATTCAGAGCCCGGACCCCTCGCCAAATACGCAAAATCTTTGCTCCATTTAATTTGATGTTAGTGTGATCTTGTGAAAACACTATATAGGCTGCTAGTTATTCATATCCTTTTAATAATGTTGGTTATGTTTACCAGTTATGTTATGGTTACTAGTTACGTGTCAAGATGGATATACACTCTCATTTAAATTTAAATTTACTTTTTTATTTTTTTTAATTATAATTTTTATTCAACAAGGATGCATTAAATTGATTAAAATTACAGTTAAGACATTTACAATGTTACAAAAATTATTTATTTCCATCAAATAAATGCAGCCTTGGTGAATATAAGAATCTTCTTTTAAAAAACCTTTTAGCCTTACTGATCTCAAACTTTTGAACAGCGTAGTGCTTTCTGTAACTCTGTTATTAAGAATGACATGTTCATATTCTCTTTGGTTTTTATTACGCTCTGCTACATTAGAGACAGCATGCAGATGTTTGAAGAGCTTTCCGATATCTTCTCAGACCAGAATAATTACCTAACAAGCCGGGAACTGCTAATGAGGGTGAGCTGACACGTCTCACATTCACAGTTCTGGTTATGTTGTGTTTTCTTTGCACAGAGGCATTTTATAAGTAAGCATTCACTAATAAGGTGCAAGTGGAATGAGATTCACATCATCGTAAAAATGATTAAAATCTCTTGCCATTTATGTATTTGTTTATTATATTTTAGGCTAATTTGATTGTTTTCGGCTAATAATAAAAGTGCAGTACTCTAAACTCCATTTAAATTTAAAAAAAAAATTAAATACAGAAAATGTAGAAAAATTCTGCCAATTCCTTCTGGGCCTGATACAAACGAATGACTTCTCTCTGATCTTCAACAGGAGGGCACCTCAAAATTCGCCAGTCTTGACAGCTGTGCCAAAGACCACCAGAAAAGATCCCAAAAGAGACTGCAGTTACAGAAAGAGATGGTGAGTTAGTAAAAAAAAAGCCCCAATAAATAGTATTGATATGTACTCTATGAGAGCAAGAGTTAAAGTGTTGAATATTGTGTGTGGAAAAAGTATCATGTTAGCTTGAAGCTAACAAATATATACACACCTTTATTGTCTCCAGGGTGCCATGCAGGGGACGATCCCATACCTGGGAACATTTCTCACAGATCTGACCATGCTTGATACAGCACTGCCTGACCAAGTGGAGGTGAGTCAGCTGTTCATCCACCACACATTTCCAGAGAAAAAGAAAACCTCATAAAGAATTATCTCTAGTGTTATTTTTGACCTAGCATTCCCAGACCGCTGAGGTATTCATTACCAAGGTTTATTTGACCTTCTTTTGGATTGTTTCACAAGAACTGTAATCAAAACTTTTCATGAGTAAAATCATGCAGAGGATCTGGGCTAAAGTCTCTTTCTGTGCTTCACAGGGAGGACTGATTAATTTCGAAAAGCGGCGCAGAGTAAGTACAACATTCCTTATTATTTGGTCTTTATTATAGTCAAAACATCTGTTGAATCCCTTATTCATGGCTACAGACATTCTGATCTGTGGGAATGTTGAACGAAACCTCTCTTTTTACAGGAGTTTGAAGTGATCGCTCAGATTAAGCTACTGCAGTCTGCGTGCAACAGTTACTGTCTGACCCCTGACCCCACATTTCTGCGCTGGTTTAAAAGTCAGCCTCAGCATTCAGAGGAGGAGAGGTACACACCTTTTTTTCTCAATTTTTTCACTGCTCTGAATACTGTGTAAGTCTCAAAGCTGATATTGGTCACTCATGTTTTGCAGCTATGCACTGTCGTGTGAAGTCGAAAGATTAGGAGACAACAGCCCTACATCACCAAAACCCCGCAAGAGTATGGTGAAGAGATTGAGCCTGTGAGTAACCTAAAACCAAAATGTTGATGTCTGAATCAGTTAAGCTTTATACTTAAGTATATGTATATACTTATACATGAAATAAAAAACATGCCTATATATATATATATACATATAATATATGTATATATATATATATACATATAATATATGTATATATAAAAAATTAATACTTTTATTCAGCAAGGATGATTTAAATTGATCAAAAGTTATATTTCAAATAAATGCTGTTCTTTTGAACTTTATGTCCTTCCATGAATTCTGGGAAACTAATGTATCAAGGTTTCCACAAAATTATAAGCAGCACAACTGTTATCAGCACTGATGATAATAATAAGACCAAATCAGCATATTAGAATGATTTCTGAAATATCATGTGACACTGAAGACTGGAGTAATGTTGCTGAAAATTCAGCTTTGCTGAAGTCATTTTAAATAGTAATAATATTTGACAATATTACTGGTTTTACTTAATTCTAGTCAGAATATGAGTCTGGTACCGCTCCGTTTGCCAACCAAACGAAAAAAAATTCTGGAGAACCCCCACGGAAAGCTATTGTTTTGGGCTATAGTTTTGAGTAGCAATTGCGGGACATTGCAAAAAAACATGGCAACCCTGTCTGCACGCGCGCTGGATTAAGTAACGTTAGAAGAAAAAGATTAGTGTAAATGATCTTTGCCAGTGTTGTAAAAAAATGAATTTTAGGTTACACAGAGTACTTACCAACACGATCATCTTTTCTGAGAGAAATAGTGAAGGTGAATGCATATACGAACAAGTTCTCCATTTAGGATAAGAGCAAATTCAGCCCAAGCGCCTTTGATGACGTCGATGATTACGTTACTGTTGATCATCTGTCCATCATCGTCTAAAGCCCGCCCTGACAATTTCATTGGTCCGAACAGTTTCTGTTCGGGCATAATTACTCCTCTATGGATCGAGTCCAGACCGAATTGCCCGAGCAAAAAATTTTGTGGACGGGGCTAAATTTGGTTGGCATCCAGGCTAGGTTTTACTGTATTTTTTAATCAAATAAATGCAGTCTATAAGAGACCTCTTTCTAAAACATTGAAAATCTTACTGACCCCAAACTTTTGAACAGTACTGCATAATCAAAGAGGAAGACGTTTTATGCATTTCATTTCTCTTTTTGTCCTTCCAACCTCACTAGACTCTTCTTAGGACCTGATACCACGAACACAAGCTCTCCTGTGAGGGAGAGTCCTCGGTCGCCTCCTACTGGCAGCTCTGGGGAGAGCATGGATTCAGTCAGTGTGTCCTCCAGTGACTCCAGTCCCTCGGAGAGTGAAGGCATGACACCCACACACTCTATAGACACTCATCTTAAGAAGGTACAAACATCTTAAATCATGGCAAAATTCTTGATATACTGTTGTATTAAAGTAAAGTATTAAACACATCTATTTGGTTACCATAGCTGTCTGAGTCTTCCTCTTGCACCTCGTTGCACTCCATGGACACCTCCTCCTCTACAGCAAGTGCTTCTATATCTCTGGCCTCCCCAACCTTGCCCGGTCCACCCTGCAATCATCGGCGCTCAATGTCGCTGACGCCCATGACCCCCACATCACCCAGTTTCCCACCTGCCTATAACACACAAGCTCAGGATGCATGCATCATCCGAGTAAGCCTCGAACAGGGAAACGGCAACCTCTACAAGAGTATCATGGTTAGTGATGAATAATATTTATCTCCTTTATCAGTGTTTATTCTTGCTTATCCATACAAGTATATTTGACCATTTTTACTGGGTTAGTTCACCCAAAAATAAAACAATTCTGTCATTAATTAATCACCCTCATGTCATTACAAACCCGTAAGACGCAGTTTACATTGTAAATAGTGCAGTGCTTTCGAGTTCTACGGCAGCATGTGCAGTTTGCATGAGCACCACGACGCATGCGTGTGATGAAGTCGCGGGAGCTGCACTACAGCTTAAACAGCGTAGGAGACTGGCACAAGCTAGAACAAAATTGTTGAATAAAGTTGTTATTTTTGTTTGTTTTTGCGTACAAAAATTATTCTCGTCGCTTCATAAAATTAAGGTTGAACCACTGGAGTCAAATGGACTATTTTAACAATGCCCTTTCTGGGCCTTGAAAGTATTAATTATATTGCTGTCTATAGAGAGGTCAGAGAGCTCTTGGATTTCATTAAAATATCTTAATTTGTGTTCCGAAAATGAACAAAGGTCTTACCGGTTTGGAACGACATGAGGGTGTGTAATTAATGACAGAATTTTCTCTTTTGGGTGATCTATCCCTTTAATATATTGGTCAAATATGATTAATTACTGATAGATCACCCACTTACTCTGCAGTTTAAGAGCCATTTTATATTAAATTATGTTCAAATAAATGTAAACTATTTTTGCAAATATACAAAAACAAATCTATAAATAGTTTTTGTTTTTTTGTTGAAAAATACATTAATGAAATGCTTCTTTACAATGTTCTTCATCATTTATTTAAATTCACTAATCACTAGTTAATAAATATATTAAAAATATTATTTTTTTACTATTAAATATCAAATACTTCAAATTCAATAATTTAATTAAATAAATAAAAAATCTCTTTAGGTTTATACATTCAACTTTTAAGTCGGGAGGAGGGAATTAACACTGGCAACTTAAAAATAAATAATTCCAGATAATATTTTGATGATTTATTTTGGCTCTAGTACAGTGAGAATATATCAGACAATTGTTTAATTTTGCAAACCACAGGCTGTTTTTATAATATCTCACTTACTGTTTTTCTTACGCCGTATAAATGGGATTTTATATTTGAAAATTATATAGCGTATAATATAGGATGTAAATGGATCATCATTCTTGATCCCTGTTCTAATAGCACTAAGTTCATAGAGAAAAGAGTTTTAAAATGGCTCATTGTTTCTCCATGCAGCTGACCAGTCAAGACAAAACTCCAGCGGTGATATCTCGAGCCATGGCCAAACACAACCTGGAGGGTGAGCAGGCTGCCGACTACGAGCTGGTGCAGGTCATCTCTGAAGAGAGAGGTACAACATTGAAACTTGTGTATCTTGTGTGTCTGACACATTTTGAAATCTCAGTGCTTTAATGCTTGTCATGGTGGAATGCCAACATCACGTCCCAATCTTTTTTTCTTCTCCAGAGTTGGTCATCCCTGACAACGCCAATGTGTTTTACGCCATGAGCACGTCTGCGAACTTTGACTTCCTGCTGCGTCTTCGTGGTTCTGAGGGCAGGCCGGTTCAGCTGCGCAGTCGTTGCAGCTCCACGCTACCACGCACTCAGCAACGCTCCAGTCTGTCCCTCAGGCAAAGCAAGGTCACGCTGTGACCTCATACCTTTTTTTTTAACCAGAGCGGGGTTCGTAAAAAGACTATAGTGGGTGGAGTACTAGAAAATGGGCTTTATAAACTATTGCAAGGCAAGTTTGTTGACTTCAAAACATGTCAGAAGTGATTTAGGCATCTCAAGATATTCCATTCTGCCTTTCGAAATAAAAGGCTTGTCAAATAGTAGCCTCCACCTTCCCGTCTGGCCCACATGTAAAGAGACACATCCCACCCTCCCTATTGCTGGATATTTTGCACATGTGCAGGATAGCCTCCTGCTCCTCGTCAGTATTTGCATAAGAGCACATCTCTTCCCAGCCAAGAGGCCTACACGACTTCCTCTGCAAATGAGAGGGGAACGAAAGAGAAGCAGTGGGAAGAGAAATCAAATGACAGCCATGTTGCCTTTAGCAATATTGGAACTCTTGCATCAGTATTGAAGATGATCTGCAGTAGCTGTGATGTCATCGTTGTCCTCAACGTGTCCTCCTCCTGTCCCCTTGTGCACTGTGTGGACAATGTGGACTGCATCCCTAGACTTAAAGTGCTTAGACTGGCTCGATAAGAATACTGGCACAGCAAAGCATTTACTTTCCATCTTTAAGGCCAGCCATGAGAAAAAAAACAAAAAGATATCACTAATGAATCTATGATGAAACAAGGTGCATGAAGTCTGAAACCTCATGCTGCCTGTATTTTCATGACTTTCTCTGCCTATTCTAAGCATTTTATCTCTATTTCTGTGTTTCTCATATTGTGAGCTGTGTGACGAATGCAGAAAATATGCATTCTGATTGGTTCCTGCTTGGTTTTATCAAGTCTGCGGTTTCCTTTCACGATTGGATCAATGTTGTGTCTTTAAGGTGTGTTCACACCACACCAATAGGATGGGTTTCTGCTCGGAAACCTGGATTGAGCTGCCTTCCTCACTGATACAGTGGCACTTGCTATGGAGTGGGCGGAGTCAATAGGTGTGTACTGAAAAGAGCCCTTGGTCCACTTTTGTAGCTTTCCTCTCTTCTGTCATAAGCAAGGCTATATTAATGATATACTTTTCTGTTTCTTTTTTATACGTATGTTTTTGTAAGAGATGAATAAATATCCATGGTATCTATGAAAAAAAGGATTTTGGAAGTTTTAAAAGATTTTGTTAACTAAAAGAGAAAATGTAAAAAGCTGTGAAAAATGAGTGTGATTGTAAAGTGAGCATTAAAACAAGTCAGACATTTCCATCAGTCAGCGCAATAATGTGCAACATTTTCCTGAGTATCTGTGCACCCGGTGAATACAAAAACATGTCTTACACTAAAATTTATCTTTTTACACTCAGGCATTTTAACACCTAATGGTTTCAGTAGTTTCTAAACGCTCACAGATGTTTTTGCCTTAATTCTTTTTTTTTCCTAATTCCCATCAACCTGTTAATCTGGTATGTAATGCATGTTAGTTGTCCCTGACTCCTGGTAATATGTCAACATATGTATAGAATGTGCCAAATGTTGCCTTTTGTTCTCTCACAGTAGTTGCAAGATACTTATTTTTGTTACATTGAACATGTAAGACTTCGGTGACACTAACAGTTTCAACAAGGTAAAAAAAAGAAGAAATAGTGTTTTAACAGTAGTGGGGCAGCAGTGTTTGTGTTTTGATTCATTTGTCTTGGTTCAAATTTATTCAGCACTTGTGAATTTTCTCAAATCTTTATTTTGAATATTTCTTCACTACCAAAGAATTGTCTATCTATAGTGAGTCAATGAATAAATTATTATCATTGTTTTTTTGTTTGTTTTTTTGTAATTTGAATATTACTTTTCATTAATTAAATGGAGACTCCCTAAAAAAAAGTACTGTGGATGTGGACTGAATTTGACTTTCACACATAAAATACCATAATAAGAAATATGTGATTAATTTGTTTGAACTGTTCTGTTTCATAATTTTCTTTTCATTATCTGCTTCCGTATTGTTATTGTTTACTAAAACTATTAAAAGTCGGGTCCAACATTATATTAGGTGTCCTTTACTATGTACTAACATTTAAATTAATCATTGGATACAATGCACTTACTGTGTACATGTTTTTACATTTTACTATATATATATATATATATATATATATATATATATATATATATATACACAAAATACCTGCATGTAATAACATCAATTACTTTCTGTTATTACATCTATAAATACACAGTTGACCTTTCCCTTACACCTTAAACCACCCTTAAATATAACCATACCACCAAACATGTCCATAACCTTACCCGTATCCCACCTCAGCAAAAATGTTTTGTAGGTTTATTTTTTTTATGTAAGTATAGTAGTTAAATACACCTAATATAAAGTGTGACCCCAATTTGTTTTCTGTACTTGAATTAAAAAATAAATATGAAAAACTTAATCTTAAAAAAGTATACGTTACTAAGTACAAATATTGAAAGCGTTATGCAGTATCTGTAGGTGTACACGTCAACAGCTTACACATCACCATTATCTCAAATGATTAGCAGAAGTGTAGAGGCTGCTTTTTACCACTGATTTCGTCATAAGATTCCATGTCTTATCTTGTTTGGTTGTCATCAGAATTTTAACCACCGTAGACATGGAGGGATATGGGGCTGGGTTATGGACCAAACCAGAACCTCAGAGGCCTGTCATGACTTCAAAAACTCATGCTGTGCAGCTCGAGACCTCCAAAGATGTTTGGTTACATACTAGCATATCCTATTGCTTCTTTCACCTGAGATGAACTCAAAAGGTTAATCATAATGATAAATGGTAAACAGCCAGAATCTTTATCAGCACCCTGATAAATCTTGTATATAGGGTTCAAAATACCGTGAGAGTAAGTAGCTCATTAACAAGATGTAACATGTTATATAGTATATTAGATTATTGTGTTGCCATTTAAGACAATTGTACAATTAAGGAACTAATAATTCTTGGTTATTTAAAAAAAATGTCTTGTTTAAACAGACTTTTCCTGGGGGCACAACTTGGTGAGACTGGCCAAGCAATAATTAATCTGAGGCACCTTTAGGGTTGAGAGTAAATAATCATATAGCCTAAAATGTGCTAAAAAGGCTACATTTAAAAAGAAGGCACTAATAATTGAGGGTAGTTTCATAATAAGAGATTTCATAGAGGCTGATTGGTTTGTTTCAAAGAACTCCTCCTAACTTTGCACTTTTATTGCGTCAAGTTGACTCAGGCTCATGACTAGACGGCGATTAGAGACTCCCACATACAGCACGCGCGGGTCAGCGAGGGACAACTGAAATCAATAACAGGTCAGTTCCAATGACAGCTGTCTGAAAGAATAGGAAAATGACTAGAATTTGTGGGATGACAAATAACAGTTTTTAAAATCGGAGCATTAATGTGATGTCAGTAGGTCTCTCGAAGAGCGAGCGCGAGCCTACGTTTTGTCTCCAGTTGGCTAAAAGTTTCTTCACGCGCACTCAAAAGCTGCGCCTCAGAAACAAAATTACATTTATTAATGACTACAGTGCGAAAATAAGTCTATTGTAAGATTAAACTATTGTCAAGTCGATTAGTAGTATATGGTTTCAGTCTCATCTAGCTGTCAGAATCCACACGGAATCAATGGCGCAACAATAAAATTTCACAGGAAGTGGGTGAAAGTTTACGCCTTTTCTTTTATTCAACGCTCTTGATTTGTCATTACGAAGGTCATCATTACGATGACGGGAACTTAACGCCCACTTAAGAAAATATATGTTAATTTGCCTACGAAGGATGATTTTCCCCTAAGTTTTCTGAACTTTATAAGTGTCACAAAATAGATTTTTAAATCCTATTATGTGTTTTCAACCAACTAAAGGGAAGTTGAGAGGACTCTCTTTCTTAATTTCTCATTACAATAACTCACATAAGGTAGCTAATATGTGAAAGTTCTCTTCTTAAGTTTAAAGAAATACCCACAATAAACTGCTATATTATAAATAAAATATAAATAAAGCCTACACCTATTGTGAAATAAATGTAGCTAGGCCTATATGATCAAACACATATTATATTATTCTACATTATAAATTGTTCGTCATCTTTCTGGTATCTTATCTGATATAAACTAAGTCCATCTGTAACTTAGTCTTAATCTGTGTTCACTCTTCATTTAATGTCACGCACTCACCCAAGTAGGACGATTATTCTTGTATCTGGAACAACGTTAGAGATTGTAGGGTCAGGATTAGATACTATCCATGATTATCAGTAAAGTAAATGTTTTTCTGTTTGTTTTGTTTTGTTTTAATATATCTCACAGAATGGCAGATAATGTGAAGACAGGAGAGAAGGACACAGAGGAATCACAGGCTACTGAGGAACAACAGGTGAATCACACGTTTCATGACCCTCACATACAGTTAGAACAGAAGTTCCGTTTCTTTTCCAATTATAACTTTTTATATGAAATACATATGGCTCGGTGTAAGTCGTTCATGAAACCATTTGTATATACATTTTATTCAATGCATCAGTTTATATAAAATGTTTTTATGAACAATTTGTTCTGTTATGTTTCATGAATGAGGCCCACTGGGCATAAAAAAGTTGTATATTTGTGTTTCAGAGTGTGGTATCCCGAATGAGCAACCTGCCGCTGGTGAGTTCAGCATGTGGCGCAGTGTATAATGCTTACAGCACTACTAAAGACAGCGTGCCACTCCTGAAAGGAGTAATGGAGGTGGCAGAGAGTGGAGTGCGAACACTAGGTGCTGCTGCTTCAACGGGTTCCAAACCCATACTAGACCGACTGGAACCTCAGAGTGAGTTTCTTTAACCTAGATGCAGTTAGTAAGGTAGTTTGTACACTGATGGTCAAAAGATTGGAAGAATTATTTATAAGTCTCTTATGTTCATCAGTGCTGCATTTATTTTGATGAAAAATACAGCAAAAACAGTAATATTGTGACATATTATTACAATTTAAAATAAATGTTTTCTATTTGAATATATTACACTTTTTTATTTATACCTGTAATGCTGAATTTTCAGCATCATCACTCCAGTGTTCAGTGTCACATGATTCTCAGAAATCATTCTGATAAGCTGTTTTGCTTCTCAATACATTTCTTTTTATTATTAATGTTGAAAACATTGCTGCTGCTTAATATTTTGTGATAAGATTCTTTCTAAAAAATAAATATATAATTTAAATTAATACTCTTATTCTGTAATGTACAGACATAATGTTGTAAGGTGCAGTTTCAAATAAATTATGTTATTTTGAACTTTCTATTCATCAAAGAATCCTGAAAAAAATTAACAGTTTCCACAAAAATAATAAATGTTTTCAACACTGATAATAATAATAAGAATCATTATTAATAATTGAGCTCCAATAATAATAAAGCATATTAAAATGATTTTCAAAGGAAATATATTCAAGTAGAATACAGTTTTATTATTGTAATATTATTTCACAATATTAATGTTTTATCAAATAAATTCACCCTTAGTTAAATTCACCTTAGAGCCTTCTTTCAAAAACATTAAAAATGTTATTACAAATAAAATATTATTATTATTATTTTTATTTTTTGCTGGTTGTTTAATAACAGAAGTTGTTTTTTGTGTTCTTTCTCTTTTACAGTTGCAGTGGTAAATGAATATGCCATGAAAGGTCTGGACAAGGTAGAAGAAAACCTCCCAATTTTACAACAACCAGCAGACAAGGTAAAGCTTAGACTTATTCTACATTTGAATTGCTATATGACTCAACATTGTAAATATCTTCATTGCAGTTGGTATCCAACACAGTGGGCATGGTGTACCAGTCAGTAACCGGGGCAAAGGATGCTGTGGTGGGAGCCGTGCTGGGGGGTGTGGAAAAGACACGTATGGCTGTGACCGGAGGGATAAGCACCGTCATGGGGAGCCGTGTGGGCCAGATGGTCAGTAATGGTGTTGATAAGGCCCTTACCCACTCTGAAGACTGGGTGGATCAGAACCTTCCACTTAGTGAAAAGGAGCTTGGTAAGTGTAGTTGCAATTCAGACCCAGTCATTTTTTTTCTTTTTATTTATTTAGTAATTTTTAATTATTGTTAAGAAATTACTTTGAAAATGAGAAAAAAATATTTAAGTTAAATGTAACATCAGCTAAAATAATGTTTATAGAATAAAGAAAAAAAAGTTTCTTCTCAATTAGCCGTTTGTTTAAATATACATTATCACAATGAAAGGGCAAAGAGCACATTCTTGGAGGAAAGATTTTTTGCTTCAGTTCTGGCAAGAGCTAATGAGCCAAAATGGAGCGATAGGGAATGCAGCTTTAAGTAAACAAATCCTGCTATTGCATTATTACCCAGAAATGCAATTAAAAACACACTGTATAAAAGTTTTTAATACGATAAAAAATACCTATCATTTTATTTCATATATATTTATTTTTATATTTATATTTACTGTAATATATACAGTATATACTTTTGGTTAAAAGTGAGAAAGATTATTATTTTATTCAGCAAGCATGCAGTAAATCGATCAAAAGTGACAGTGAAGACTTGCATTGAAAAAAATCTAATTCTCAAAAAAACATTCTTTTGAACATTCAATTTATTGAACAATCCTGAAAAAAAAATCATAGTTTCCACAAAAAAATAATATTAAGCAGCACAACTGTTTTTAACATTGATAATAATGACACTGTGCAGCAAATCAGCATATTACGATGACTTCTGAAGGATCATGTGACACTGAAAATTCAGCTTTGCCATCACAGAAATACATTATATAAAAAAAGAAACACATCATATTTTAATATTTAAATACAATGAAATATAAAATGGTTATTTTAAATTGTAATAATATTTTACAGTATTACTCTTTTTGCTCTATGTTTGATCATACTGGCCCTAAACTTACTATATATGTCTGAATGTAAGGTATTGACATCAGTGTTATGTGTTCTGCCTCCAGCTGCACTGGCTGAACCAAGGCCAGGTGAGGAGGAAGGATTCATAGTAACTACTAGCCCCAGCTACTTCATCCGCCTGGGTAAGCTGTCTGCCAAAGTTCGGGAGAGGGCACTTGAGCAGTCCCTGCTTAGGGCCCGCAAGGCCAGAGACACTACGCATGCGACTGTGACTCAAATGACCAGCACTTTGGACCTGCTGGAAAGTGCCCGGGCTACTTTGGCCAGTGCCAGCCAGCAGCTAGGGGGCGCTCCGGAGCAGTTACTTCAGCGATGGAAAGAGTGGAAGGAAGGGCAGCCGAAAGAACTGCAGGAAAAAGTAACAGAAGAGACAGGGGTGGATGCTGCAAAAGCCAAGGGAGAGGTATGGACGCACTTTATATTTGTTGTTTTTTACTTACAAACCAATACATAATACATAATCTTACTCAAAACCACATCAGACATATTCTCAGGGTGTATATGTGGATGTCTCCCCATAGGAGCTGGAGTGGAGAGCCCTGTCCATGGTACGGGGTTTGAGTGATCAGCTAAAGGTAGCATGTTCAGGTGCTGTGTCCAGCGTACAGGGTCTCCCAGGCACTGTGCAGGAACAGCTTCTGAATGCTCGGCATACAGCTGAAGAACTCCAGGCATCACTGAGCAGCACCAGCACACTCACACCCATTCTCTTACTGCAGACGCGTCAGCAGATAGGCCAGGTAAAGTCAGTTTGAGCCGAGTATATGTAATTTTTTATGCATATAGAATTTAGACAGTGTTCATTGTAAATCTTCATCTTTTTACAGGTAAGACAATCTTTGGATGGAGTCGTGGAGTACCTTCTCAATAACACTCCGCTCAACTGGCTGGTTGGGCCTTTTGCACCTCAGATAACAGAGAAAGACAATTGAAAATGTCCCACAATCTAATGAAATATGTTAATATATGCTGCAAACTGTTGTATGTTGTAACTATTTCCATTTCAGAACTCACTTAATATTTTTAAATTACAGTATAATGAACATAAAATTTTAAATTATAATTTCTGTCAGTATTTTAAACCCAGCACTGAAACCACTGCCAGGTAGTATTCAAAACTTTGTCGCAGTTAAATCCTGAATACATTGTACTTCATAAATAAGAGCAAGCCATACTTCATAGTCCCTGGTTTTGTAATTCATTATTTTTACATCATAACTCCTGCAAAAGAGATCTGTTGATTATTTGAAATGCAAAATCAATCTATCAATGAAATAAAATACTTTTGTCAAAGAAATTATTTCCACTTGTTTTGTGAAATGAAGGAATCTATGGAGAGGTAATATATAATTCAGCATTTCAGCATATTTAGTGTTGCTTGCTTACGCAATATCACAGATGCAAGTGTGCTATTATTGAGTTTCCACTATGATCTTGCAATTCTTCTTGGTCATTTAAGGCAAGGCAGTGGCACTACAGGCAAACCAATGTTTTTCAAGCACCGTGTCAATTTTGCAGACTACTGGAAAGAAAACACCCAAAATACACACATAAGGGTGCATTCCATTACATTGTATCTATTTGTATCTGTAAATTTCAATTACAATACATACCATTTAAAGTTAATTTTCTCAAAATAATTTTTCTCATGCACTGAGCCACAAATCTCCTTTTCAGTAATGCTTACATACAACAAACATTCCAGATTTATTCATATCTACACCGATGAGCCATTTCTTTTGGCTCAACTGTGTATATTCTGAAGGTTTTGACTAGGGTTTGTTCATTTATCAGAATTTTGAACCTACTTTATCCAATGTTAAGATTTCTGTTCTAAAATGTATGAAAATCTGAGCGTATTTAATTTGATAATGACTCATTTTCATATTTAAAAAATGACATTCTAGACTGGGGAAGTGCATATATATTAGTAAAATATTTTTACCCCAATCACCTGTGGTGTCTTGCCTTAAGAGGACTGGAGTCTGGAACAAGCAAAAATAGCATAATGCACATACTGTTCATATAATAATTAGCACGTGGCTGCAATGAATGAAAGGCGCTGAAGTAGGAAGCTTTGACAACGAAATTGAAAACGAAAGTATACACGTGTAAATTGTACATTTGCCCTCCCTAAGATATCTGCAATTTTTTCATCCCAAATAATTTAAACGTGCATTTTAATGCAAATGCACAAAACACATTTTACATACAGTGCATGTTAAAGAAATACTTGGAATATATTGCTGGTGTGGACTAGGGGGACGTGTGATGAGGTTTCGATGACGGCCAAAAAAAAAATGAATTGTTGCACTTCGGGTGACGTCACACCCGTTGTTTCAGATGACGTTGAGAGAAGCAGGCCGCACGCGCATAGCAGGAACCTACTCTGTCAGATTTCTGGGGATCAAGGTCGTCGATTTCTCCTCGGTCACACTGAAATACGGGTAAATATTCGAGCTAACGGGTGTTTTATGCCACCGCAAGTGTTAGTGAGACGGCCTCGAGGTCCCAGCTGTCCGATTTGTGTGCGTGCCATCACGTCAGCTAGCCATTAGCAGAGCTAGCGCGTTAGCCTGGCTAGTTGAATATCACAAACAAATCGACGTTCATCTGTTCAGCAATTTTAACACGGACATCTGTAGGTAATGTTAAATATTTTGAAGGAATATATTCGCCTTCGATGTCACTTTGACGTTGACAACACCTCGGTTTGTTGTTTGTCGCGACACTAGGGTCAAAGACAAAATGTTTTTCTAATTGCGGAGACGCTCTCAGCTGATTTTCCGTGGACATGCTCCAAAAGAACCTTATTTATTCACGTTTATTTGGTAATCTGTCATCCAGGTTGTTACGGTAAACGTCTATATTTCTATATTAAAGACTTACTACTGTGTTTTATTTGTATTGAAGCGCAACTGTTGCCAGGTTGTTAATCATTTGATCAGCAGGCTGTTTAGGTTTCTGTAACCTGGATCATTCGTTTACTTGTTGGAAAACAAAAAGCGAACAAAGAAACTATTGTTTTCATGCAGCATTTTGTTAGCCTCTTGCATGGTCGCTAACAAATAAATTAAAGGGGTTAAATATGGGTTTTCACTCTAACGAGAGTCCAACAGTTTCACAGGTTTAATTTATAAACTTTGCCTCTCTATTTTATCTTCATATCTAATGAATACACGTCGTTTATTTACTATATGGTGGCATTGTACAAATCAGCCATGTCAAGAAGAAATGAACAAAATAGGAATGGATATATTTTCTTCAAAACCTTTCATTAAAGACAAGGCCAGGGTAGAGCACAGGTGATGATATCAAATGAGTTTAATTTATTTTAAATATGTGTTGTGATAGCAATTATGATTTTTAGCTTTTTTTTAAAGAAATATGGTCACTTTATTTTTGTCCTGAAAGTAAATTATTTGCGAGCAACTA
>CM040928.1:11395000-11432500 GCA_023029165.1 Gobiocypris rarus | reverse complement strand
TCAAAAGGGCAACAGAAGAGCCAGTCGTATTAATTTAGCCTAGTCAGGATTAAATCAATAAGACGTCAGAGGAGTAAAATGAGATCAGTGTGAGAAAGAAACTGCACTGGGAGAAACAGCAAGGCTCTCCACAGACACAATATGTACAGAGGGGTCCAAAAGTCTGAGACGACTAAAGAGTGTGTGTGAGTGTATATGTATATTTAAAATGCTATTTATTCCAGTCTATTTATCATTTATCAGCCATTGCTGTCTTCAGTATCACATGATCCTATTCCAAAATTTAGTTTTAAAATTAGATGTTGCATCCCAGATTTTCAATGCAAACTTTTTGGGCGCCACTGTATAAGAATATAACACTGGCGGCATGTTTCCAAAACAGACAGACAGATCCAACCGCCAGCAAGCTGTGAGTCTCCCAGAAACAGCCTCTGACCGTTTTAACCACAGACTCCACATTTAAACCATGAATGATGTAAGCAATCAAACGTCACAGTGAATGAATGGGTTTGTGTGAGTCCTCTTGCTTTTTTGAGAATGGACTAAATGACTGTCCTTTTAAAAACAGCCACATATGGTGAGGGGAGTGTAACTGAACATAATGACACCGCATTAGGCTGCTGTTTACGACTGATGCTCCCCCGCCGCTTCTATTTGGCTGCTTAATAGCGCTGGATTCATGAGCCGCATTACGCAACCCTCTCTGCTGAAGCGCGTGTTAATGAGTGTAACTCACCCACTGTTCCCAGAACGATGTAACCGAGGATGACGATGACAAAGATCACACAGCAAAGCACGTCTGTGCAGCCCCTGCAGTGGGAATGTGAGAGAGAGAATGAGAGCACTTTGAATAAATAACAGCATATTTACATTCATAATAGCATTTTAATAATTATTTTAATAAGTTAGTGAATGATATACTCTTAATCAAATGTTGTCAAATATAAATTGTATAACTTATTGTGAGCCCTGAAATCTATATATGAACAAAATTAAAATTTTCACTATCACAGTGTACAGTATATACCACACTATACACACAGCGCACATATACTGTATTTGATATCGTTTTTTTCCCTGCTGACTGTAACCCCAACAGAACAGAACAAACTGGTCTATATAGCAGCTTAGCAGACAGAGAAAACAAGGCTGAGGTCACAGCAGGGCAAATAAGAGATTAACAGATGTGCTGCTACTGCATCCCCATTCTCATATTATCCATCCTAAATATGCAAGTAATGAAGTAGTGCACAGGGCTGCTACTGTTAACTAATTAAAAATGTTTTTTTTTGTTAACTGAAATAAAAATAAAATATAATTTTTATGGAATATTGTTTTAATGTGAGGACGGGACAACCTGTCACAATACAATCAATGTATTGATATGTTTCACTCGGCTATACGTCACAATAGGGAAGAAAAGACTATCACAACTTCCGTTTTATGCCAACTTTAAGTAATAGTGATTTTTAAGATAATGAGTTAGCTAGATGCTAATATAAACAATTTGCTACAATGAAGTCTGTAGAACGAAGAAGCAACTTAATGTTGTGGGGGATCACCAGTAAAGTAGGCTATATACTTAGTGCGGAGTATACATATGCTAACTATCTGGGACATCTTCAGTCTTCAAGTAGTACTTGCTCCCTCCACTAAACCAAATCTGACTGAAGTACACAGAAGCTTTGACTGGACAGCTAATGTGAATGACAGTAGAAATGAGTGACCCACAGTTCTGTCAGTAAAAGCGTTCCCTGAGCTATATTTATATTCCGCTCAACACAGACGGGAAGTGGGTGGTTGCGCCGGGCCACTTTCACACAAAGGTGTGGATTTGACGTGTTACTGGGAGTCATTGACATTTAATGCAATACAGCTTGGGTGAGATTTTCAGTGAGATTTTGTTAATGGACTAATGGAAAGTTGGTCAAAGAAGAATATAAATCAGGCAAAAGTTTAAATCACAGGTATAGTTACCCAAAGATGCTGTTATTTTTGTTTTATAAGTGTTCATGAAACTCTTTTTCATATAATGACAGCTCATTATGACCAAACAACCTAAAAATGACGAAAAAAGTAGATCACATGACTGCATCGCTATAGCGATACATATGGAAATTCGTTTGATAACTTTGTGGGAGAAACAGACCGAACATTAATCTACCTTCCAGCGCTCTGCTGTGATTGAGTCCATAGTAATGTGAATCAATCATTCATAGGTTGATTGAAAAGAAAAAAAATGAAAATAATTATCTTCACAAATTGAACTGTTCCAGTTCTCAATGATCCAGTCACACTATGCACTGGAGGAGAATATTATTTTTAAAGTGCCCAATTTGACTTTTTTCTGATATTACCTTTCAACTTTCATGTAGGCCTAGTGTAATAGCGGTTTACGAATGTAAAAGTTCTGGAAATTTTCAAAGATCAAAATGCATGATATATGGAGTTATTGTCTCCCAAAAGAAAGAACCCAGTTCTCCTGCCTGAAATGAGTCGTCAGTAATTCCAGTCTTTCTTCCAGCACCAACCTATCTAGGTTTTCTAGGTCGCAGTTTTCTGCGCTAAGAAGAAAATTTCACTTTGCATGCATTTCCAAAGGATGAGGACTCAAAAAGCTCAAAACGGACACCGTCGTTCCTAAGCATATAAATATGCTGCTGTCTGTCATTACTGTTAATCAAGCAACAAAACAGCTTGAACAAAGATTAATCTATATTTAATATATACAGTGAACGCTATGCAGTGTCATTTTACAATTCTGTACCAGAATACTACTGTTAGACCATACTGCATTTGTAATTTTGTTAAACTGTATTTATCCATGCTTGTCATTTGTTCTTATTTTATTACTGACTATTCACTTGTCTTTAATAATGTTTCAACTTCATTAGTTAGGCTAGTAGTTTTTTGCGGTGATATCAAAATAGTACTTACAGTCAGTATGTATATCTTTATGTAATAGCTACATCTGTTATCCCCCATTGCACACCTACTACTTTGAATATAGTGCAAGAGTCAAATGTTCTTGTATGGTGCTTTTGTAGCTAGATGTGAGATTACTATAAACTGCTACTGCATAGAAAAATGTGTGTAAAAAAAAAAAGTGTCACAGAAAAAGTGTCTCATTTTGTGCTTAATTGGGGGTGGGGGGAGACACAGTTAAAACATTATAAAATTATCTATTAAATCTCTTGGTTTATCAAACCATAACTAAAAATATTAAAGTTTATCGTGTGACATGAAATGTACCACACCTGATCACATCAAACAAAGCTCCACATGCTGTGCTAACCCAACACAGCTAAAGCGTTTTTACATCAGTCAACCCTAATTAGCAGCAACCAAGCCTTACAAATATGCACTAAGCACAGAAAACCCCATTAGAAACACGCTGAGCTGCACACTAAGATGGCACACTTTGTATTGAGAGCAACAAAAATAAACTGAACCCCATGGCTTGTTGTCCAATAATAGCAGAATTACCTCACAATCTGCTGAATCTTATTTAGCATGCATGTTAATGAGGCACAGCAACCCAAGACATATGAGCAACAGTCATTGATTTCTCTGTTCCGGTGGGGGGAAAGTTGTGCTGTCCGCTATCACTGCTGAACTAACCATTGATCCACCAGCAGCTCTGGATAAGAGCGAGAAACAGGCCAGCGGAGCGACAGGTCCATGAATGAAGTCAATATTTTTTTTATCAATAACAGACACATGCAAATCAGGGATAGACAAAAGGACAATGTTTTGAGGGTGTGCATGTGTGTTTCTGACCTAGCTCTGGTTTAAGGGGCATTATTGCTGCTAAATATTGCCAGAAGTTAGCTAATAAAGAAAACAACCCTCCTTTGTTGAGGTCTTAAAAGTAAAAAATATTCATAAAAGACTAAATAATGGATTTATTCGGTTCTATAAATCTCAAAAGTGGTATTTTAGTGTTAGTGTTGAGGTTCGGTTGTAGGCTTATAGTTAAAATTGGTTTAATTAAAAACAATAGGAAGTCAATACAAAGTCCCCATTTAGATATTCATGCATGTATGCATGTATGTATGTATTTATGTATTTATTTATTTAATTAACATATTACATTTTGTTTTATATAGAAATCCAATGTAAATTCTTGTCCCAGTTACACTTAATGTTGTCATACTTTCTTGGTTACATTACTTCAAAAAAAAAAACTCAGTTGTTTTGTATTTTTTCTGTTGGTAATATTCTATTTATTAAATCATAGTTTAAATGATCAATGTTTTTAAGCGGTGATGGGTGAGTTGTTTCCTTACTTTTTAATTACTCTTCCCATTAATGCCACCATTTTGTTAAGACTGAACACGCACAAAAACAAGAAGCGGGATTTATCAGATCAACCAATCATATCCAATCATAGCGCAATGTTTTTTTGTTTCTTTCCCTGTTCATTCTCAATTACCCTCCATCAAACCCACCGCATGCTTAGGGTGTCTGTTAAAACTCAATGGGCTCACGGGAAGCAAGAGAGACACGGACTCCCGCTGGTGTTGCTGTTGTACAGTGTTACTTCAGAAATAGGGTGGTGGCCAACATTATTAGAACACCTGACAGATCTGAAAATATTGACCTTTTTTGGCCTCCAAAACATGATTTCATTTCATAATGTTCATGAAACATGCAGATGGTTGCTCTGAGCACAACAAATATCAGATGAAGTGATTTATACTGTTTTTATCCACTTTTAACTTTAATATTTTGTTTGTCTACCTTTTGCAGCAGTTACAGCAGCACATCTCAACTTTAACACTAATGTTATCCCATGCCTTCTGCAACTGAAGCCAAAATTTTTCCTTTGAATGTACAATAGATCTGTCCAGTTTATTTTCCAACTCGTAATAGAATATATGCAGCCTCAAATAAAAAATCAAAAGGAAGTAAGATTTACTGTACCTATTGTGAACGGGTCCGGTAAATGTGGGGTCAAATTTGTGTGGCTCCCCTGTAACACAAGAGCAAAGTGTCAAAAATCACATTTAAATAGTGACAATAACAATAGCAAAACCTCAAGCGCCCCAAAAGCATTTCATCTTTTTGCTATACTCATCAGGAAGCTCGAATCATGTTGAATAGGCTTGCTATGACCAGGTCAAAGAGCAAAAAAACCCAACTGATATCAGAACAAGCTCACATTGAAACAAAGCAAAACAATGCTCATCTTGTCACCACCCTGTTCATAAAAACAAAGCACTCGATCAAAGTAGCCAAGGTCTGAACAGCCCCACAATGCCTTAGGAGTGAATTTTAGCCATAACAAAGCACAGGAAAACAAAAGCATGTACCTGTCACAGTTTGAAAAACATCAGATAATTTTGAGACAAAGCATGTCCCTTCATCAAAGTATTTGCAATAAGTTCCTACCCAATTCTGCTTTGTAGTATCCTCCTTTTGGTCCAGTCATGTTCACTGTTCTCGGAGCGAAGACACTGTGTGTTTATATAATGTTACCGTTAGTGTGTCACTTCCTATGAGGGCTGAGGCGGTATCTTCTCGTCTCTGCGATCGGTTAATCATTACACACATAGCCGTGTTTGCGAGAGGAGGTGGAGGAGAAATCAGGCTGGTGGGTGTTTGCATCGCTTCCATCTGCCTCTCTCTCACACTATCCACTCTCTATTCCTTCACTCATTCCTTATCCTCTCTCTCTCTCTCTCTCTCTCTCTCTCTCTCTCTCTCTCTCTAATGCTCACAAAGGAAACAGCACTGGTGTCTCGCTCAGATTGGTAGCATCCACTGACACACCAGACACAATGAGACAACAGCATGGCAGCCACCTGCTCAAAGCTTTGCACACACACACACAGACTCAGAAAGCTGTTTGTACATCGCCAAACATACCATCACTTCTGATCTCAGTGGGATGACTAATTAATAGATAAAATCCTTAAATTTAAACAGATAACCTGCTTTAGAAAGTCAGTGTTTGACAGCACAGGACAAACACGTTGGTCTGCAAGTATCTAGTATAACTGACCAAGCTGAGTGTACAGAAAACAGGCGTCACATATGATAATGCACACCTAGGTGGCCCGAATTGTGGGATCATGCAGTGATGCCATCCTAGAATACAAAAACAGTCTTAGCTGGTTTAAACCTGTCTTCAGCTGATCTGAAAACTTCCCAAAACCGGTCTAATATCAGCCAAAAGACCAACCTATAGGTTCATTTTCATAATTCACAATTATTTATTCAGTTAATTGATTTATTATTATTTCTTAGTATTTCATTCCATCAATGTGCAAATGAATGGCTTTTTATGATAGTATGCTATATAAATTATGTGGAAAAATATTTATAACAATGTTAAATACACTATAAATTACAGCTTTTCATGCTATCAATATGTATTTTTGTTCTAAAAATAGACTAATTCAGTATTTGAATATTGAATATTTCTCTTCATGAATAGTTCCATCATATTTTTACTGAATATTTATTTACAAGTCTTGCTGAGTGCCAGTCAAAATCATGTGAGATTCTCTACTGGGAATGACAATTCCCAAAACATTGACACCACCAAAAGATTTATTAATAAATTACATAAATACATATCAAGTTTGAAAATCTTTATTTGTAAAAAACAAAACAAAAATTATATAGCCATATTGACAACTGAATTCAATATTAAAGTATTGAATATTTCTCTTAAATTTTATTTATGTAACCCGAGATTTGGTCTGTTCACAAGTGGGTGAGGCTTTCATGCTCACTGTATTAATTATCACTAGACAAACATTTCAAAGGAGCTTCTGATTAGTTCAGTTTGTGGATATTTAGATGGCAAAATAACAGCACTGTTAACACATCTCTGAGAAACCACAGAAGATCTTTCACATTCACACAACAACCACCATTTGCCAAAACATTCTGGACCTCTTGAACTTGGCAAAGGAGAAGAAAGGAGTACACAGGATTTTGGATGAGCTCCAATTAGCAGTAGTCAGCTCCACTTCTCTGTCTCTATTATCATGAGGGCTGAACTACATCCTGAGCTGTTAACAATGTGAATTAAAGGAATGACCACTCCTTCCAAACTACTGACGTGGGCTGAGGCGATATGACCAAACTCTTATATCCCAATATGAGTAATTTTATTTCATGACAATGTCATCATGATATAGTAATTTGTGCTGAAAATGATACTAGCCTACCTAAATGTACAGTAAAAAGTTCAGTAATTTTTGAAGGCAAGTAAACAGTCCGTAATGAAATAAGAACAAAATCAAATTACAAGCAATAGGACAAAAACACAAGAGAAAAAAGCTCCAGATTAAATAAAGGGATTCAGCGTTCAGTTTAGGGAAAAGTAAAAAACAAAAAAACAAAAATGAAAGTAATCTATTGTAAAAATAAAACACGAAATGAATTAATGCAGTGAAGACAATGCAGTGTGTACCTGACTTTTTAAGAGCAATGAAATCACAAAAAGTAGCAATTATACTGACACACATCCGATTTTATCTTAAAGGGTTACTTTAAACTTTGTATCAGTACACTGTAAAAAAAAATCCTAATTTTACGGAAAATAACTCTAAATTTTTTACAGTATTTTCTTTTAATTTTAAATTATGTTTAAAACTATGTAAAATTACAAAGAATATCTGTAAATAAACAAATTTAATGTTATTTTAAGGATTATATCATTAATGACAAAATACAGTAATTCTTATTTTTTATACGAGAAAATCACTGTATTATTTTTACAGTATTTTTCTGTTTTCATAAATAACATACAAATTCATGTAAAATTACAAACAATATCTGTAAATTAATAACTTGACCATTATTTTAAGAATTATATCATTAATGACAAATTACAGTAATTCTTATTATTTTATACAGGAAAATCACTGTATTATTTATACAGTATTTTTCTGTTTTCATAAATAACATACAAATTCATGTAAAATTACAAACAATATCTGTAAATTAATAACTTGACCATTATTTTAAGAATTATATCATTAATGACAAATTACAGTAATTCTCATTATTTTATACAGGAAAATCGCTGTATTATTTATACAGTATTTTTCTGTTTTCATAAATAACATACAAATTCATATAAAAATACAAGCAATATCTGTAAATTAATAACTTGACCATTATTTTAAGAATTATATCATTAATGACAAATTACAGTAATTCTCTTTTTTTATATGCAGAAAATCACTGCAGTATTTATACAGTATTTTTCTGTTTTCTTAAATGACATACAAATGTATGTAAAATTACAGAAATAATCTATAATAAAATATTTAGCTCATTATATTAAAGGTTTATGTCCATACTAACAATTTAACATTATTCTTTTTTTTTGTTGTTATTTTTAAGTAAAAGTAAAAACTGTCAAATTAAAATATCTTGTACTTGTATCTTGAAATTTTAATTAAAATAAAGTGCAAAAACTTTACAGAAATTTACAGTAAAAGTTTAAGAGAAAACAGTGTTATTTTACAGTTTTGTTCTTATTTAAAATGACATATTTTATACTTTAATTTTGTTTTTGTTTGGCAATCACTACAATTTGACCATTTATTTTTATTTGTTTATTTTTACAGTTTAGGTGTATTTTTACATTTAAACTGTAATTCTAGATACAAATATAACAACTAAACTAAATATCAAATCTGCACTGCTCTCCAGGTTGAAACTTTCAGGCCTCTGCTCTGCCCACTCCATTTGACCAACTAATGAAATATAACAGCAAATAAAATAAACATTTGCTAACTGTAGTTTAAACCAGTTTTTCTGTATAACAGTTGCAAGTCAATCTGCTGTCTTTCCGTGTTCATTTAAGCGTGATTGGTGAATCTGAACGTCATGTAGAAATCTGGCCAATGACAGCTGTGCGCGCCTTCTACCGGTCATGTTTGAATATACACCCGTTGCCGTTGGAGTGCTCGCGGCTGCTTTTGCTTTAGTCGGTCCACTAGTAATAGCATTAACTTATACTTGGATCATTTTACATCCATTAAAATCTTATTTTGGACAAATTTCGATCGTGGGATGTCGACTGAGAACGAAAAAACAGGAATATGAACAGAAGTTACCAATGGCGGACTACTGACGGCAAGCGGCAGCAGGTAAATACCTTTATATTTTTTTTCACTGTCACATCAAGTAAGTTAACTGTTACTTAGTGATATACTAATCCCGATTAATTTACATATTTTGTTTCTGTGTTTTATGTTGTAATACTGTTAAGATAGGGCTGAACGCTATGATGATGATAGTGACTATTGTTAGAGACTTTGCAGTTAACTTTAACGTAACGTTACCTTTTTATATCACGGAATGTAAATATATCCATGTATCACTGTACTAAAAGTTATTGACATTTTGACAAAGAAACATGCATGTATGAAGAATAAAGAGAGGGACATGCATGTGTTCAAATAAGCCGCAATCAATTATCCTTTGGTAAAATGCACAGAATTATCTTAAAGTCATGTGAGGTATTCACTTGATTTAAACAGTCAGTTATGTCTGATATAAAGTTAAACAGTTAAAGTGGGAAACCCGGATGAGTGTCATTCTGTGCATTCCGTTCTTAAAGGGACAGCAGCTTAATAAACTGCGGTTTCATATTTTTAATCAAACAACAAAAGTCTAGAGAATACCTTCGGCTCTTTTAGAATCAATTGAATTTAATTCATAGAATATGCTACATTGAAGAATAAACAGTATTATTCTGTAATATTTTTTGATGAAATATCCATAAAAAAATTAAATAACTATATTGTGATATCGTTATTGAAATGATATTTCTCATGTATGTAGAATAATATGGTCATAATGCCCATCCTTACTGTCAGCTAGATCAAGCTTGTCATAAAAAGTAAAGGAGCTTTGGCACGAGTAATCTGAGAACACTGTCATGTACACTCATTCAACAGAAAGGACATGAAACCACCATTCTTGGACTCCATTCTTGGAAGAATTATAGGCAAACCAGGATTTTCGATCTTCTGTTTTTGCATGGACCTGGTGAGTACAATTCTCAAGTTCATGTCTCTGTCAGTAAGTTGATAATTAATATGAATGTTTTATTAAACAAATTAATAATAATTTGTGTGTGTGTGTGTGTGTGTGTGTGTGTGTGTTTCTCCCCTCATGATCCAGAAGTTTTGGGAATGAAAATCTTCTGCCACATGATCTTCAGAGGAAGTGAGTATTCATGTCGTATCCAACATTAATACTGTTACTGTACCCTTATGTGTGAGGAAATGTGAACACAGGCCCAACTCTGGTTCAAACGTACCCTCTTGAGTTTAAAAGCATAGCTCACTCAAAATTAAAACTCCCTCATCGTTTTCTCACCCTCATGTCTTATTTTCTTCTGTGAAATATTTTGAATAATGTTAGTATAACCAAACTACATTTGACCAAATGTTTTGGTCAATAATGACCAAGACACCTCTCAAAATATATTTTCTTCCTTATTTTTATTTTGTGTTTTCTACTGAAGAAAGTCTGTAGAAAAGTTGGTTAAGAAAACTTAAGGGTGAGTAAATGATGACTGATTAAATCTGAAGTCTTGATTAATCTAATGATCTCAACAAGTACCATTTGTAATAAAAAAACAGTGTAAACTGCTGCAATTAATAAAAATATTAGTTGGTTGGTTTTATTTTAATAACAGTGTTATTCTACAGAATATTTTGTACTATAGTTGGCATTCTGTGTACAAAAATTGGTGCAACTGTGTTACCTTGCTATGATACATCTGGAGAAGGTGTCAGTTGTTGTGAATCATCATATTCCTTATAACTCCCATCTCAAAGCTGAGAGGACTCTGTGTTCATATAGCCAAAATATCTCAATATCAAATGTTGTTTAAAGGAAAGGTACAAAAACTAAATCCTCAATTGTTAAGGACTTTTCAATTAATCAATGTCTTTTTCTTTCTTTCTTTTAAGGATCAGCTGATTATTGGAGATTTGGAAGAGGATTGCTCTTTATCTGCTGTGTCTGTCCCTTCTGATGCAGAATCATGGACATTCTGTTGTATGTTTTGTTTATATTTCTTATTACACTATATAGCTTGGATTCTGAATTAAAAGGTAAATGTTTGTCCACATATATTTAGGGATGTGATTTTTCCGGATTAATCCGGAATTCCGGATTTTCCGACCTGAAAATGTGACCTACGTGAATCATGCTGACCTGTAAAAAAAAAAAAATAAATGATGGGGGGAAGGGATTGGTGAGGGGATTGGCCGTCATCTCACAGCCGTCACCATGGTAACCCGGGACGGAACCACAATCATGGGATGCGCAACAAGGACTGTATGTGACAAGAACATCATCAGATCGGATGATCTGGGTATGATCTGATTTTCCACTATGGCAGGATGTTTAAGTTGCATTTAACATTAACTTAGTTAGCAGCTAACGTTACTTGTATTTGCTAGCACTAGCTATAGGGATGCAAATAGTGCGCTTTTCGGCGCCCCCCGCTTTTTTCACGTCAGTTTGGGTGACAAAGTCATCTGAAGCCATTCCATAGCTTAACCCTTAAATGCAGGAATGTTTCGCCAAACATTCTTACATATTGGGGTCGTTAGCGACCCAGATCTATATTTAACATGGATAGACCTCTACCTGTCGCGATAATATATAAAACTCCTGATGTTAGAGTAACAGCTACATGAGAATAAAATAAAACGTATTTCGTTACCTTTTGGAGCTTGGAAGGGTTCAGTTTGAGCAGATGTTTTATCATATGTCATATGTCCTCGTCAGAGCTCGTTTACCAGTACATTCAGCATCTGCCTCATATTCGCGATCTCACGCATATTCTCCAACTCATTTTCAACGTCTTCAAAATCAATATTTTGCTCACTGACAGCTTCTTGACCACATCCATAATCAGAGACAGTGATACTAATATTTGATTGTGTTCAGTACTTGCTCTCTGCAGTAAATCACTAAGCCATTTCAAGTTTTGCAGATTATAATTATTATTGTTTAGTTTTCTGTCAGAGGTAACTATGAGTGAAACGTCACTTCATCATTGTGTATCAGACACCTTGTGGAATAAAGGTGAATTGCACCCTATTTAATTTATCATTGTGTAAAAAAAATATACGTACAATCCTATACACATCCTATTTTTTTCTTGTTATATTGTTTAAAATGGATTGATTGAGGAATACTAAGAAGGTTGATGTCTTTTAAAAAATGAATGAGGAGCAGGGTAGTGAATGACAGCGACCCGAGGTATGAATTTAAGGGTTAATGTGAGGGACATAAGTCTATTTGGTGTTTTAGTTTAATCTCGCAGCACTTCTGTGCCTGTCTGTTCACATGAGGAGCCCAGTGACCCCGTGGATCCAATATGTTTAATGGCAGAGCAGACATGGAAAGTATTAACTTTCTAAGCTATAGGAAGTGTTATTCCATTCTGCGCTCGCGCACCTCTGCTCTACTTTTCAACCTTTCTGAAAAGCAGATAGACATACAGTACATAGTCAAACATGTAAAAATGAATATATTTTCTGATATGGATTCTTACATTCTAATGAAAATTTTGCATTATTTTCCAACGGCCGGCAAGAAAATGGCAAAAGATGCCATCGTGGCAGCAGCTGTGAGTGCCAGGCGCAAATTCCAAAAGAAATGTGTAGAGGCTCTAAAAAAGCTTGCTACAAAGGCTAAAGAGTCATACAAAAATTGAGGCCTTCTTTTGGATGAAAATGTGCATGTTGCACATTTAGCTGTTAAAGTTGTGTAAAAATGCATCCACCAAATAATTTGTTATTTTTCATACTGTACCAAAAAATGTTGCACGTTGCACATCTAGCTATAAAATAAAATGTATTTGTTCAAATAAGTTGTTATGGGTCCTGCTTTACTGTCCATATTGATCCGCCACAAGTTTGATCAGTGCCCTGGGGTGGCAGAGGGTATTCGGTCCTGCTATATTTTCCTGCTTTTTTGTCCTTAGCCAATCACATGCCTGTATATTATCAGCTATGGAGCCCACGGGGTCAGTTGAATATTAACGAAAACAATATAAAACTGATTTGGTAAATACAAAGCTAACGGTAAACGGCACAATTTGTTGTTTTGTTTTAAGGTGAAATCATGACCTCATAGTAACCCTAACTTACAAGATAAATGCAATGTTTAGTTTTTTAATTCCTCCTGGGGGCTCTGAAGAACTGTTTGAGAAGAATTTGTTTACATACATTTATATCTGAATAATACAAGTTTTAGAATCAATAGTGAAACATTGTAGATGTATCAGTTTTGTATTTAAAATTTTTTTTTTTTCAGTTTAAAATTAAGAATATTTTTATTCAACTTTAAAAATTTGATGAAACTATTCCACTGTTATCTGTGTTTTAAATGTTAAATGTATTATGAATTGTATTATTGTACAGACTGTATTTTGTCTTCCAAAATAAAATGTAAATTTACAATCTTGCGCATGCTTTAACACTTTTTTTTATTGTAATAATCTGTAAAATAACAGTGTTATTGAAGGTGTTTGATCATAATAATCTAGGAAAAATCTGTAAAATAACAATTTTACACTTTTTAAAAAACAGTAAACGACTGTCAGCTATGGCTGCCAAACAAAAACTGTAAAATTAAAATAAAATATCTTATTTTTAAACAAGGAAAATCTGTAAAATAACCATTTAACACTGTATAAAAATGGTAAATGACTGGCAGCTATGGCTGCCAAACAAAAACCGTAAAATTAAAGTAAAATATCTTATATTTAAACAAGGAAAATCTGTAAAATAACAGTTTAACACTGTATAAAAATGGTAAATGACTGGCAGCTATGGCTGCCAAACAAAAACCGTAAAATTAAAGTAAAATATCTTAATTTAAACCAGGAAAAAATCTGTAAAATAGCAGTATTTTTCAGTAAAACCTTTAATGTAAATTTCTGTAAAATTATTGTTTTTGCACTTTATTTGAATTAAGATATTTTACTTTAATTTTAGGGTTTTTGTTTGGCAGCCGTAGCTGCCAGTAATTTACCATTTTTTTACGATTTTTTTTTTTACAGTGTAGAAACCTGTGAGTATATTCGAAATTAGCGTACTTTCCCCCCTCATATCCACCTGAGACGAGATAATTATGCGTTTTATTTCTGGAAAAATTCCTTTCATGAATTTTTTGTCCAGAGGCTAAAGACTAAAGCCAGCAGTGGGCCCACATGTTTTCAACATCGCACTCACAGCACTCGGCTCGGGGAGCGGTGGAGATTCATGTAAACGGAGCGGTGGAGAGCAAAGTGAGTGTTTCAACTTTTCAAATGATTTCCTAAGTTAAGCTTCCAAAGACAAGGAACTGAAAATGCGGCCGTGAATCCCGCGATTACCTCAGCTCATGTGATGAATGTAATCCGACTCATTGAACAGATACGTTAAGTTTTTAATTGTTGTGTCTTTAACTGAACTGATTTTATGAAAATGAACGCGGTGGGCAAGTGATCCAGTATTAGTAGCCGTGCCTAAAGTGGCCTCGTAGGGCAGCGAAGCAGTGCATTCTGGGAATTGTTGTCTTTCATCCCCATGAGACAAAAAATAAATGTTCTGTGTTTTCTCAGTCAAGGCACCAAATTTAAAAATAATTTCACACTTTAACTTTCTTCCTTCACTTTAGACATGACCGACTGTGTTTGGGATAGATAAGGCTTTCTTTTTTTTTACTTTAATTTTTCAAAACTGATGTAATGCATATTTTTGAGCCATGAACAATGCGTTCCCAAAGTTTTAGCTGTTAAATGAAATTTTAAAGTGTTTAAATGTTTGTTGTTTTGTTTTTATGTCATATTTACTGTAGTTGTACAACCTGACATGGAAAGTGTACCAACCTACCCATATAAAGTAACAGTTTTTAGAGATCTACAAACCTTTTCACTCTGCCACAAGGATCAGTTAGAGTCCTCTGGATGATGCATTATCATGTTTACTGCTATGACCTTGTCAATTCATAAAGAAAAGCCATGTTTGCAGTCAACCACCCTGAAATTTGAGAATATACAAATTGCTTGACAAAAGATTTTTTAAATCATCTCAACAGCTTTAAAACTTCTGATACTTATAAAATGTATATAAAAGGTTTAAAACCTAAAATGACACCATAGTATTTCATGTTTAAATTTGTATTATAATTAAGACACCATTTTAAATAGTTTTCTTAGTCTGTTCATTTGTTTGGATAGTTGCACCACCTGACATTTTGGGGGTTTAAGATAACAAAACATAAAATATTATATATTATATAAGTACTACAATAAATTCAAACTAAATAGGTTTTATAGAATAAAGTGATATGTCATGAATTTATCAAATTAATTTTAAAAGAAATAATGCACTTGGACACAACATTTAAATATGCACGTCATGTCATTGGCACATTTACATGAATACTTGCCAAGACTGCCATTTTGACCAACTTGGTCTGTAATTCACCTGTAATTCATGCACAATAAACTACAAAAAGGAACTCAATTCAGTATTTACACACTGTTTGACAGATGGCTTTTTATGTGCACACTTCAGGTGTGAGTCTGTAAGAACAGCGTGTGAGTACCGAAATGAGTTCGCTTTCATATTTCACTGCGCTTGAAGGGTTTAAATAACTTGAAATGTTAAAATGGCAAAGCTTGCAAAGGATAAACTTACATGAGGATGCAACATTGCAACATCACAGAGACGACAATACAACATTTCTACTGGCTGACAATTTTATACCAATTTATCGTGCTTACCGACCACCCCTTTACTTACCACAGTTACACTTACAGTCAGAAGAATGATGGGTCTGTGAGAAAGTCAGAGTAAAAATGATTGTGAAAAGGAGAGTGATGGACAAAAGAGAGACCAAAAGAGACAATGACAAAAATAAAGAGAGATAAAGACTATACGGAGACATGAGAGAAAGAAAGAGGAATGAAGATTTGATAAGACACTGGCCGTGCAGCGGACAAACAGGTCAGGACATCAGGAAAATGCCCCTGAGGTCTTATGGGAAAAACAACGTCAGCATTGCTTCCCGTCACATGCTTGTCTGTAGGGTGCCCCATCTGACTTTAGGTTTCAGAAGTCCCTTTGTGGCTGCTACGTGCTCTCAATATATGCCACTCAAATACAAGACACTAAAATGTCTCAAGAATGGATAGATACAGATAATTTGGGGAAAAAAAGCCATTATATCAGCAATTAGCAATTAAAAGTGTTTAGAATAAAGTAGAGAATAAATGAAAGCTTTCTACAAAATGTCGGCTCAAACTAAAGGACAGATTTATTTAAAAAAGACTCAAGACTCAGATTGGCAGTAACAAGAAGAGTGGCAATAAACTTGACTCGGCTAACAGGCCGTCCCCTGAGACACATCTCACATCACAGCAGCCTCAGACAGCAGATCAGCAGCTTATCCCCACTTCTCCGTCTCATTTATAATCTGTCCGACATTTAACAGACTGAGCGTTTCGTCAGTTTGCATGGCTTAATTGCATCATCAGAACTGTGGCAAAGGAACAGCTGGTGTCAATCCTTCCCAGGTAAACGAAATTACTGCCCAAGCGAAACAGGCACAGACTCCTCAGTGACACTATAATTTCAACAAGGACTCCTTCAAATCGCAAACATCCTTCCTGCCTGAATTCTCATTTTTAAAAATTAAGATTGACGTATATTTAAACTTAGTTAACAGTGTAACTTGATTTGTATACTTAGTAAAAATATCTATTAAATATATACAAATTACTCTAAATTGTAAATGTAGAAACATGCATTTTCTGTAAAAGTGCTTTAAAACGATATGTATTGTGAAGCGCTATATACAAATGAATTCAAGTGACTATACACATATCATTTTCTTCTTCCAGTTAAAAGCCTGTACAGCGAGATCCTCTTTTTAGACTGGAGTTACAAAATTTACTCTTGTGACTGTCAGATTTATTTTGTTTTCCCCTCTCTTCCACTTGCTTTTTGAGATGAGATGAGAATGCACTGGCACAGAAAGCAACTGTTACTCTTTAGAAAGCACAATCCAAATGTGTCAGTTTTTGGCTTCAGATATAGCGGGGTACAGTAGTCCTTGAACTGCTCAGTGAAGTCGCATCTTCTCTATACCTCTTCCTCTCATCATCTACTTCCACCAAGCCTTTTTTTCTTCTCCATGTACACACGAGTTCACACACTGAGAGCAGTGTCTTGCGACCTTGCTGCATAACACAAGCCTCTTTCAGTGTTTCTCCATAAGGAACAGCCTGGGTAGGCGTGCAGGTGCAGACAGTGTGAGTTTGGGGGAATGGAAACTCTGTGAGGTTACATTTTCCTCTTCCTACCTGAACATGGAGTTCCCACCCCATGGCATTAAGACACAAAACAAGTCCCTTACATATGCTGCATCTCAATCGTGACCTCAAAAGAATTGCCTGAAAATGGTCAGTTTTATATGAATTAACAAACTGCTATAAATGAAATGCACAACTGGATAAATAATTAACTAAATAAATAAACATTCTGTGCAAAAGCTAAACATAATTCTAGAGGAAAAAGATGAGTGTTTCATCAATATGTGGGTTTTCAGCACATTATTAAATCTGTAAAATTATAGGCATATAGTTTTAAAATTTCAGCATTTTTGTGTGCTGTGTTTGCTACCGTATATACACTTTATTGCCAAAAGTATTGAGACACCTCTCCAAATAATTAAATTCAGGTGTTCCAATTTCCAACTTTCATGGCCAAAGGTGTATAAAATCAAGCACCTAGGCATTCTACAAACATTTGTGAAAGAATGGGATGCTCTCAGGAGCTCAGTGAATTCAAGCATGGTACCATAAATAAGTCCATTCGTGTATTCTCATTACTAAATATTACACGATCAACTGTTAGAGATATTATAACAAAGTGGAAGCATTTGGGAACAACAGCAACTCAGCCAAAAAGTGGTAGGCCACGTGAAATCACAGAAAGGAGTCAGTGCATGCTGAGGCGCACAGTGAATAAGATTACTTCAATTTCTTTACTGAATAAGAGACAAAATCTTTACCAATGGTCTTTATAAATATTTATTTCCACACTTAATACAAACGTCATGGTCTGCAAGTGTGAACTGAAGTCATAACACAAGTCACAATCTCTTATACTCTTGTTGTCAAAACAATCCTTCCAGTAAGTTTCCACATATGGCAAGGGTGTCCACCACTGCACATGATGATTCCATAAATCCTGTCTTTGCTTATACCTGGTCAAGTCCTCTTTACATTTAAAGTCCCACCCCTCATAAGGCTTCAGAGTCAAACATAAGCATCCTGCATGATAAAAACACATCTTGACTCCAGCATGAAACCAGATACACTCTAATAGTAAAAGTTCTTCATGATTAAAATTGTTTTCAGTACGCTACAGACCTCCAAACTTCGTCAGGCCTTCAGGTTAGCTCAAGGACAGCGCATAGAGAGCTTCATGAATGGGTTTCAAGCAGCTGCATCCAAGCCTTACATCATCAAATGCAACGATAAGCGTGGGACAAAGTGGTGTAAAGCACGCCGCCACTGGACTCTAGCAGTGGAGACGTGTTCTCTGGAGTGACAAATCACGCTTCTCTGTCTGACAATCTGATGGACGAGTATGGGTTTGGTAGTTGCCAGGATAATGGTACTTGCCTGACTACATTGTGCCAGGTGTAAAGTTTGGTGGAGGGGGGTTTATGGTGTGGGGTTGTTTTTATGGTGTTGAGTTTGGCCCCTTAGTTCCAGTAAAAGGAAAACTTAATGCTTCAGCATACCAAGATATTTTGGAAAAAAATTTATGCTCCCAACTTTGTGGGAACAGTTTGGGGATGGCCCCCTCCTGTTCCAACATGACTGCGCACCAGTGCACAAAGCAAGGTCCATAAAGACATGGATAAGCGAGTTTGGTGTGGAAGAACTTGCACAGAGTCCTGACCTCAACCTGATAGAACACCTTTGGGATGAATTAGAGCGGAGACTGCGAGCCAGACCTTCTCACATCAGTGCCTAACCTCACAAATGCGCTTCTAGAAGAATGGTCAAGAATTCCCATAAACACACTCCTAAACCTTGTGGAAAGCCTTCCCAGAAGAGTTGAAGCTGTTATAGCTGCACAGGGTGGGCCAACTCCATATTAAACCCTCCGAATTAAGAATGGGATGTCATTAAAGTTCCTGTGCATGAAGAGGCAGGTGTCCCAAAACATTTGGCAATATAGTGTAAATTGGCAGAGCACACAGAAATGGTCCCACTATTTTATGCAACATTTATTGTTATCTCTAATCTATGGGCACTATAAGATACTTATAAAATATTTTCTCTGACTCAAGCTTAACTTGGATGTCATCACAGTCACAGAGTGACAGACAGCGAGACAGACACGCAAACCATCAGGGACAGATGGACGGGCGAAGTGAAGAGAGTGACAGACAGAGCAGATTGGTGAGGCAGAAAACTCCCCTCCCTTTAGGACTATATGATGGTTATCACTGGCCTATACTCAAATAAGAGGATTAGAGTTTAAACGCTTTACTTTTCATGTGGCTGCTTCGTTACTATATCTAATCAAAGGGCTGTTCTTAATTTATCACCAAAATGGTTATTCAAAAGAGAGCTGTTGCTTAATGACAACAGAGAAAGCACTTCAGTTGTTTCTACTCTGTTAAAGTATTGCGTGATAACACTTAATGTAGTTACATTTCAATTTACAGTAATTGGATGCAATTATGGCACCTTTATGTAAAACAACAAGTAAGGTGAATTCAGGTTGAATGGGTCATTCAAGTCATTCAGTCTCCCCAAGGTGCTAGTTGTTCACCCCACAAATACTGATCTGTAACAAAGAATACTAGCACACACACAGGATACATGGCTCATGTTCTGTCTCTCAGTGAGCAGTACAAATAATATCATTATTCGAAGAAGTGGGAATGTAGACGACAGTTATATAAAGTTAAGCAATTCAAAGTTTAAAGGCCCGCTGAAGTGCCTTGAAATGTGCAGCATTATTCAATGTGTTGACGTAATTTCCCCTGAAACAGGAAGACAGGGCAGGAGATATCAAGCAGCTCCTCCCCTTCTTTAAAATAGCCAATCGTTTTTCATTTATATCACAGTTTTACTAGAGCCTTTCAGTTCGGTAAAGCCGCAGTTTCCTTCCTAATCTCAAACCGTTTTTTCCTCCTAATCTCCTCCATATTGCTTTGAAATACAGAAATCTGTGCAGAATTCAAATGGGTCCGATATGTTTTGTTGTCTGCGCTGACTTGTGCATGTGATCCGCTCTGTGCTCACATGTCTCTGGACCGGAGCAGAAACTAACGTGAAACCAGACTTCATTCGCCTCAACTGAAAGCATATTTACACTGTCTGAATCTTTCCCTATCCCTATATAGTGCACTATGTACTATTCACCATGTAGAAAACAGTAAATTTGTGAACAAGTGACTGATTTCAGCCGCAGTTTCAGCGACTATTTAGGGGGCGGGACATTAGAGAGTTTCACTTTCAAGAGAACATTTGATTAGACAGAAGAAGTAATGAGAATCTGAAGTGATGTCATAAAAATCTGTGATGCATTTTAACAGAAGTGGGAGACTGTACGTTTTGAATGCTTATATCTCCTAAATGCGAATTTTGTCATTGTTTTGAAACACCAGCTTATTCATAACCTTAAGGCTAACATATTCATACTAAAAGCTGAAAAAAATATTTCAGGAGACATTTTTATTTTGTACTCATACATTTTAATTACTCTTAACTTGAAATATTTGTGTAAATTAATTAATTCATATATTTAACTTAAAATTATCATGTAATCTCAATTTAAATATTTTTAGTAGTGGACACTTAGTTTAACCAGCTAATTCAATAAATGCTAACTTGCTAATTGGCAACACAATGCTCTAATAGCATTATTATAAACATTTAATATCTGTTCTCAAACCAAGCTTATGCTCCACTCATCACCATGATTGTAACCCTACAAAAAAACCTACATTACAGAAACTCTTCTAAACTAGCAAAACATTACACACTACTAAATCTCCCACTTAACATTAATTTCGCACACAAAAACATTATTATAACTGATAACATAATATATATTGACTTAATTTTAGCATGTATTCTCCCTTTTGAGTGTCATGGCAAAGCATGCTGGGAAATAGAAATCCCAGCCCAGTTTCAGTTAAATTTAAATTTTTCTGAATAAATGAAACAATTCAGATTACTTAAAATGTGTCAGTTTTGTGAGCTCAAAAGAAAAAGACAGTTTTAAATACTCATAAAAGTTAATTTGATTGAACTACTTTGTCTAACTTAAATTTACCCTACTCAAATCAATTAATTAAGTTTGACAAATTACGGTTTACATAATTCAGCTCAATTTAGTTCAATGTTGTTTCAATTCCGTTCAGTAACTGTGTCAATGATGCAAAGTGTTACGGCTGAAAACTTAGCTCAATCACTTCATGGAATAAGAGACAAGATTATTGGTCTTTATAAAGATTTATTTCTTGCAAGAAAGAGACACAGTTAAGCACAGCCTTCAAAGCCTGCACCAAGTGTACACTGAAGTCATAACAGCAGTTGCTATCTCTTATACTCTTTGTCAACACCAGTCATTTTCCATACACTGCAAAGTGTTAACCATCACGTTATGTCTTCCCCAACATGGGAAACATGTATAGTATGTACAGTTTAGACATAAATCCTACTTGCTTTCACCCTATACATCTGTTCACCCGGAACCTTGGACCTGGGCTCCTGATTGTCTGGTAACTTAATTCCTCAGATCAGCAGAACAGAATTCATGTCTTCAGTGTAAAACATATATGGCTATAAGTTATAAATACAGCCTGAACTTCATCATGAACATCAGAAACAGACACACGAGACAAGATTTTTTTCTATCACAAGACTGAATTAATTATGAAACAAGTTCAAAGTAATACGTTTGTATAAATGTAAAACAAAAATCTATTAAAAAAAAAAAGAAAAGAAAAGTGGTTAAATAATATATGCTTTTTCAGCAACTTTTTTTTGCAGTGCAACCAATTGCAGTCCAGCCACAATTTGTTCCTGAGATACACAACAACACACACACACACACACAAAATGAAGGAGACATCAACACCTGAACTTTGTATAATTATATAAAAATTTTACATTTTGTTTTCCATTCACTCACTCTCATGTTGTTCTAATCATGCATAATTTTCTGTTCTATAGGGGAAAAACAAATTCTGAAGACTGGTAATTCTTTTCATGCAATTACAATAAATGGGTATTAAAGCCTTTAAGCTTCAAAAAGGGCACAAAATCACCATAAAAGTATCATAAAATTGATACTTTGTGCAGCTTATTTCAAGTGTTTTAAATCCAACCTATTCATACAGGATAAGTATTTTCTGTGGACCTCGTGTGATTTAGAAATGACCCCCTCACATCTGAATTTCGTGTGGCGTATTTCGCACAAGATAAGCGAAGCCTGTGATTTACTCAAAATTACTGACTTATGTCAAGACTTGGAAATATTTTGTCGTTATAGGTATAGCTGTATGAAATATCATAAACAGAAGAATGTTCCTTGCCGCATGCTGCTATACATCTAGGCTTGCTGCGATAATCGCTGTTGCCAGTGTTACCGGTGTTCAGCCACACACCGATTATATCACACTCCTTTTGTTTTTTTAGCTTTCACTTTCTGCAAATTTTATAGTTGTATACTGAACTTCAAAAAGTTTCCAACACAGCCTCTATCCTTCACGAAAGAAGGATAAAGGCGCACAGGAAACAAAAACCTGGATGAATGATATACGACTATGCCAAATTACAGACATGGCCGGTTCGGGATTAAGATCACAGACAATTATTACAAATTATTAGTTTACTAGAGGTCACCGTGTAATACTAATCCCGTACAAATAGGGCTTAACGATAGTGATAAAAACACTGGACTGACATGAATGAGTGATTTCTGCCACAGAATTGACAAAAGTTTCTACCTATATTTAATCACAAATTGTTTTTTTGAAATACATTTTAAATCAGCTTGGATCAATACCCAAAGAAGATGCTTTTACTAGTCTTTTATACAGGTGCAGTCTTTCATATAGGTTCTATTAGGAGAACATATACAACCTCCTAGTCATTTATAAAAGCACTGGAAAGGGAGATGACACCCATTATGAGCCATTCATCCCTTAGTGTGGCGCTTCAGTTGTCATTGTTAATGTCCCAGGCACACAATAGAGAGCTCATTCTGAACTCTATGGTGGACTATGGCATGTGCCACTGAGAGCCGCTTTGTACCACAGGCAGTGAATAACGATAACGAGACTATTTGGTCCCACATAAATGCACAGACTGTCCTCTCTATTAGATACATAATTGCAGGCATCTTTAATGTACCTCTTGTAGAAACTTCTGAAGCAGGAATATAATTTGCTTCCGGTCCTTAAGGGAATATCGTCCAGTTGAGGAACTGTTAATAAGATCCTTCCGCATCCAGAGGGAGGCTTACATTTTTTTTTTTTGTATTAGATCTGCATGGGGCCAGGAACCCAATGCAATTCAGCTACTCTAGTTCTTGACTCTAAGACAAATTTGCTCAATCTTATTTAACCAGAATTTTGTCGACAACAAAATATTAAGTATAAAGGGTTTATTGCAACGGGGCATCCAAACACACCAGTACTATAACCAACTATGGCGAAGGAGAATTGTGACTTAAAGGGTTATATCACCCAAAAATGAAAATTCTTTCAGTAATTACTCACCTTTACGTCGTTCAAAACCCGTAAGACTTTCGTTCATCTTCGAAACACAAATGAAGATATTTTTTATGAAATCTGAGCAAAATTCCTCAATAGACAGCACAACTGACACTTTGCTTCAAAAAGTGGTTTGATTGGTTTAGTCAAAATATTCGCTATATATTCGCCATATAAAGTCCTAAATTTGGACTAAACAACTCAATTCATAAGGAGAAGTACAATTTCTTTATAAACGTCAAAGTGGTAGTTGTGTAGCTTTCAATGGAGGGACTTGAATCTCTCAGATTTTAACCAAAAACATCTTAATTTGTGTTCAGAAAATGAAAGAAAGTCTTACAGGTTTGGAACAACATGAGGCTGAGTAATTAATGATGGGATTTTCATTTTTGGAGGAACTTTCCCTTTAAATGTCAGTCTTTTCCACACACAAAGTTATTGTATGCCTTCAGAAGACTTGGAAAATAGTCCATAACAAGTCATATGGATGGACAACTTTTATGATACTTTTATGTTAAATATTTTGTCCATGGGTACTACTTTCACATACTGATTTTACTTAATAACTTTTCAGAGAAGAAAAAGTCAAACAGGTTTGGAACGACATGAGTTTGAGTAAATAATGGCAGAATTTTTGGTCGAACCCTTTACTTTAAGATAATACTGGCACATTGCTGTAAATTGATCCTAATCTTTTTAATTTATTGCAATACATATGAAAAGTCTGTAAAGAAGATTATTTTATTTAATGCCATGTGAGCATTCAAAGCTATTTTCATGGCAAAAATGCAACTACAAAAATACAAATATCATATAAATACAATAAAAAAACAAAACAGCAAGTCATATTATACAAGATGTTTTAAATTAACATATGATAAAAAAATCCAAAACCTTTTCAGGCATAATCTCATTAAATACGTCCTTAAGTGAAGTAACTTCATAAAAGAGGATTCTGCTTGTAATAATTCCAGGACAGTCCAATAAAATATGTTTAACAGATAAAGGAATTTTACAAAACATGCATAAAATTGGGTCTTCACCCTTAAGCAAAAAAGCATGGGTCAAACTTGTGTGACCCATACGACATCTGGTATAAACCACTTGATCAAGTCTAGTTTTAAAATTTTGAAAAAACCTGTTTGTAATTTCTGTACAATTGAATGAATTCCATACAATTTATTAGTCTTGTACATATTCCACTCTTCTTGCCACTTATTTAAAATATATCGATTAATAATCGGTCTGATGTCTGAAGTAGGAATTTGACATTCATTAACCTCCTGATTAAGAGCGTCCTTAGCAGCTGCCTGTAAAGAAGAAAAAAAGGGACCAACTGAAGGAATTTTCCATATTTATTTTTTTTGTTTTATCCATCTTTTGAATTATACATTGCATTGAGTTGTGTTTTTAAAGGAAATGTTTTCTTATGGTGTAGAGGATCTAGGCTGTGTCTCATGTACCGTATTTTATGTTTTTTCTCTCTCAGTGAACAGTTCTGGATTGCAGTTGGGATGCTCTATCAGACAGAACAGCTGACCCAAACATAGGTCAACCGAAGCTCCACCCCTATTCAGATGCTCCACTGCCCCAGACATTTGAAACCACACAATTCAGCTTTAAATTAACTGCAATTATAGACCACTTCCTTTATAAATCACATCAGTACAGTACTCCCACTGCCGTGATAACAACCACACAAGAACCAAAAAAACCCAAAAAAACATGCATACCAGAATCTCTTTCACAATTTGGAAATTAACCAGATGCCAGATTGATGCACTGACAAAAAAAACACAAGCTGCCTTAAAACAACCATATGTCTCCACATCATATCTGATATTTTTTCCCCTTGATTTGGTTTTCTCTCCTCTGACTATTTCCCAATTCTAGCTGACAACAGTTGTGATTGATAAGTGGCTCGTGGGAACTTAAAAATACATGAGGCAAAGGCCAAAGAGCTTGACCCTGTCCAAGTGAGTCAAAGAAACAGCTGCTCCCTGCACAATTTACGTGACAAAGAAAACTTCGTTCTTTGACACTTCAACCGCACTGCCATGGTGAGGCATCTAGGATTTAAAAATAGAGTTTCAGATGCAGTATATCACATGATAATAATTACAACTCTATTTGGATGGTTGTGCTGAATGGCTGTGGGTGTGTAGGCGTACCAGATGCATCCCTTTGGCATGATTATGCGTTATAATTAGATAGATTGTCTCTGAAAAATATTTAGCGCAGTAGTGTTAAATGGTTAGGGGGCCTGTAAGTGCTCTACTCAAGCTCATGGGGGATTGCGAATGATTGGTTTCCAGAACAATGTGAAACGTCTCTGATGACTATGGAGGAATGTGAAGTAGATCCAGACTACATCCTCAAAGACTTCTGGTTTACATTTATCTGTATGTGGTTTTTGGACTGTTGCCACTTGGATTGTTTTGTTCATCTGTTTTTCCTCAGTGTCATAATAAAGACATCCATGAGTGTATAACACATTTTTGGATTCAGCCTAAAAAAAATATTAGCAACAAGCCGACTACAAACAGCGACTCCAGCAATTTAATCACTCATACAACGTTAATGACACGAAGGTACAATATCATTAGATTCACTTGCAGAACTTTGAAAGAGCTCATGAAAGATAAACTTTAAAGAGTTGGAGATTTTAAAGCAGCGGTCATGTGATGGCAACATGGCGGCGGTCATAAGGGGGCGACCCACTCCATGTAGAATAAAACAGTTGTAGGCTGTTCACGTCAAGGACGATAACTATTACTACATTTTAATAACTGTTCTAATAGGGAAGTCCATGCCACAGCTATAATGATAAAGACACAGAGGAATCACTTTCAGAATTTTTTTTTACGATAAAAATATTGAGTTAATCAGAATCCAACCAACTTTAAAGCGGCAGATGACACATCGTGCGCTTATAATAAACTGAACAATGTCTGTTTGTGTGTATGCTAAAATATTTACCATTATAATTATCATCTGAGTAGTCTGATCATATTTCTTAAAAAGTGCCATTCTTTTTTTCATGTTAAACTCCCATAATTTGCGATATTGAGTGCATCTTTAAAAACTCTAAATACGTCAACTTCAGTAAACAGCAAAAAGTTATTTTAAAGTCTATCCTCAGTGTGTAGCCTACTATAAGAGTACCGTAATATGAGGACTTGTACAGCACAGAGACACAAAACCTTCTCAATATGGCAAAACCTGCGGAGTAAACACAATACGTTTTCTATTATTCCAATTCGTGCTCTTATTGGTTACTTCCCGTTAATTTATAATCTATGACATACCAAATCCTTTGCGAATTCTGAATTCGAATCTACGTTTTGTCTGCACGACATCCAGTTTTGCAACAACAAAGTAACTCAGATCTGAATGAAAACATATCATTTGAGCTTTTGTTCTGCATAGATGTTCTTAAAATATTAACTGCGAGAGAAAACAGCCAAACACATTAAATAAAGATTCGGGTTGACACCAGCATAGGTCAGTTCCCTTTGTGGTCTCACTGCAAAAACTTGATTTAAAGCGCTTCGCTGATCTCTTACCATAGTATGAAGGAGGAATTGCACTTTTCCTTGCCATTGCACCTCCGACGAGCAGTCCTCGCGTGTCTTTTGTTTATGTGATTGCATATGAAGCTGTGGACGCGAATAGCGTTTCTAGCACTCGTCCAAATATTCAACCGTAATCTGTGATTTGCTGGGCCACGCAACGCCGCGTCACTGTGTTTACAGCGCCATCAGCAGTGAGACACTGCGCACGCAGAAGGCGGTCTATTGTATGAGTGACGCCTCAATCGACCAATCGCTGAGTGCAATTGTCTCCCCAAAGCCAATCCGACCTCAGGAGGCGGGACATATCGTAATACTGGTGGGAAAATAAGAGACATTTCTCAGGCAAGCACAGGAAAACACTTCAGCGAATACATAAGAGCGAAGTAAATCAGATGAAAACAATGTGCCAGTGTTTTGAAATTCCCCTGTACTGCTCGACACAATAAGAACGTATTCTGTGAGGATTTATGTACAGAGTGGCCTTGTGGCAACCACACTGACTGGTGACCATGTAAGTTAAATAGATATAAATCATGTAGTAACTAAGGTTAAAGGTCTTTTTTTGGATTTGCTTGCGTTGTGCCATCCTAAAATAAAACTATATTTATTTATAGGGTTAGTTCACCCCAAAATTAAAATTATGTCATTAATTATTTGCCCTCATGCATGTCCTTCCAAAACCGTAAGACATTTGTTCATCTTCGGAACACAAACAAACAAATAGGCCTATATATATATATATATATATATATATATATATATATATATATATATATATATATATATATATATATATATATATATATATATATATATATATATATATATATATATATATATATATTGTGATGAAATCCGAGAGCATCGTTCAAATCGTCCATGAGACTGCAGTGGTTCAACCTTATTTTTAATCATAGTGTAAACAGTGAGCACCACGATGCATGCACAGAAGTCCTTCTGCGTAGAACTAGGAAGGCTGCACTGTTTACACTACAGCAGCAAGAGTCTGACAATGGACTAGAAGAAATGGTTGAATTTGTTATTTTTGTTAGGGTTTTTTCTCGCACAAAAAGTATTTTCAACGCCAATGTCTTTACTACATTTCTTGACCTTGAAAGTGGTAATTAAACTGCTGTCTATGGAGGGGTCAGAGAGCTCTCGGATTTGTCAAAAACATCATAATTTGTGTTCTGAAGATGAATGAAGGTCTTACAGATTCGGACCCGACATAATGAGTAATGAGTAATTCATGATTTTTTTTTTTGGTGAACTAACTCTTTTTAAGAACCAAAATATATGTAGACAAACAACTAACTTTATGTCACTATATTAAGGTATAGGCCTATATAATTTTAATATATCAAATCTTTCAAAAATGAAATAAAACAGAAAAAAAAAAAATCATCTTCTAACTGTGGAAACGCATAAATTACTGTGACTGCCAACGTTTGCATTTCACCACCTGATGGCAGTAATGTGTTGTGATAGATGCCAATGTAAATTGATGAACATGCCTCTGATCTGAATCAAGTGTTAAATAAGGAAAACATACAAAATATGCAGTACAGCCCTCAGGATAGAAAACCCCTGGTTTAAGCTACCTGAAAGTTCAGTTTGCTAGATTCGGTAGATTTCAGTAGATTTGTTATATACAGTAGATTTATAATATACCTGTCATCGGGGTAAAGAAGGCCAGTATGAGCTGTGCATGTAAACCTTACTCCCCTGATCCTAACAGACTGAAAGGGGATGGGCCATTATATATATTATATATATCCTTCTGAATGATTTTGAATAACCTTATGAACTAAATAATCAGTTATTAACTTTTTCAAATGAATAATTATCAACAATCAATTTTATGTAATCATCCATACATTTAACTGAAGTCATTTACACTGATTTAATATGATTCCAACTCTATGTTTGCTGTGTGGTTTAATTTGTTTTCCAGACTTAGTCTGACTCCTATCTCTGGGCCTGACCAAAAGGGCCTTGCGAGAAAGTTCCACAGAGGACCTCGGGGGGGTCTTAGAAAGGCACCGAGAGGTCTAGGGTGTGAGGAAGAACGGTCCAATCCATTCGACAGACCTGCACAGAGCATGTAACACACACACACAAGATTATAGGACATCATCTCTCCTCCAAGGTTGGTGCGGCCTGTGAGCTTTATCAACAGGACACAACCTGACAACAAAGCACAGTACAAATACTATCATCTACTTCATTTTATAAAGAAATATAAAAGAAAGAGGTAGATTTCTATCTAATAAAGCCCTTCTGAAGCAAAGAAATATGTTTGTGTTAGAAAAATATCCATATTCCAAACTTTATAAAGTAAAATATCTGGCTTCCACCAGACCGTCTTCCGTATTCAACTTAGGGAAAAAGCGTAACTGTCACGACGTATGACGTTCGAGATAGTTCAAGCATTTTGAACGGTAAGAGACACTTTCTGCGTACATTGAATATGGAAGGCGGTCTGGCAGATACTGGTCCATATTGACTTGATAGCATCATACAGTTGCTGCAGATTTGTTGGCTGCACATCCAAAAATGAGCTGAGAGATGTGCCAAGAAAATATACATGTTGATACATGTTGCGGTGGGCTCATCTTGAGTGATATTTTTTACACTTGGGAACCCTTTATTGGAACCACAGTGCTCAAAATGACAGTGCAGTCATACGTTCTTTCGAGGCAGTTTCAAGGTAGATGCACATAGTTTAACAAAAGCAAATATGGCTTACAGTATGTATTAATATTACAGTATTAAGGTTTAAATAATGCATATTTATCTTATGTCCAGTCTTAAAGATGCGGGTTTATGCTTTTAAAATACAAGGAATAAAATAAACATCAAAAACCCTAAAGCAACACTGCTGAGCAACAAACTCTAAGAATAGACCATGGTATGTTGTTGGGCTGGAATAAATGGACCAAAGGTGCTTGTGATATCAGTGGCACTGCAGGCAAAGCTTGTTCAGAGAAGAGCCAAAACCAAAACAAGATACAGTACAGTATCCAAGATGCAGCTCTTGCGAATAACTGACAAAAGATCACAATAGGCAAAAACCGAACAGCAAGAAAAATTTATCTTAACTAGTTATGTAATGTTTAAAGTCAAATTGACAATTCTTGTTTCTTATGGAATATCGCATTATTTATTGTAATTGTAAATTATTTATGCGTGCAGATCATTATTTTTTGTTAAATTCTCTAATGATGTGTTTTCTGGCGTGAGGGCAGGACAACCTGTCACTCACATGACATCAAAGCAATAGCAAACCGCAACCAACCAATCAATTCCCATTGGACACAAAAGGGATGAACAGACTGCCGTAACTTCCGTTTCATGCCAACTTTTAAATTGCATTAGCCTGTGCAAATGTTTTCAAAGAGTTTTTGGCCTAGTTTTTGGTCTAATCGAATTTAATAAAAAGAATAATTACAACATTTTAACAGAACCTTTTTGGGGGCAGCCTATACTTGGAATATTTTGTTTTGTAAAGACAAAAATAATTACGCTTATATTATTTTTATTTTACCCATCAATAGGCTATACAAAAAGGCCCACTGAAGTTCCCGGAAATGCGCGGCATTATTCAATGCGTTGACGTAAATTCCCCTGAAACAGGAAGACAGGGCGGGACATATCAAGCAGCTCCTCCCCTTTTTTAAACCAGCCAATATGGTTTTGCTTATATCACAGTTTGACTAGAGCATTTCAGCTCGGTAAAGCCGCAGTTATGAATGCTTATATCTCCTTAATGCAAATTTTGTCGTTGTTTTGGAAAAAAACAGCTTATTCATAACCTCAAGGTTAACATATTCATACTAAAAGCTAAAAAAAATTACATTTTGATTTCAAGGGGCCTTTAATGTTGATATGGTGACTCTTTAGGTGAATGTGACAGGCATTTGCGAGAATCTGAATAACCTCACTTATTCTACTTAATTAAATGTTGTTTGAAAATGCTTTTAAAATTAAATGTAAACTGTGTGTAACCACTAGGCAACCATTCAAAAGCAAGAAGTCCCTTATGCTCAACAAGGCTGCATTTATTGGATCAAAAGTACAGTCAAATCAGTAGCATAATATTGTGAAATATTATTACATTTTAAAACAACGGTTGGACATGAGGAACTCGGAGCGGTTGAACTGCCTGCAGTCCGGAGAGGAGGCCGGTCGATGTCCTGCAGGAAACTGAATTTGCGCTGATTCCTGAACACAAAACACACACAGGCTCACACATTTTGCATTATTATCTTATCATTTCTTATTATTATCAATGTTGAAAACTGTTGTGATGCTTAATATTTTTGTGGAAACATTAATACTTTTTTCAGGAATTTCATTTTTCATAATGCAAGAATCATAAAGGGGTCAGATAGGCTTTTTTTTTTTGTTTTTTGTGACAAAACAATCATTATGAATGGTCTCATGATATACCAGACTAGTTCGAATTTTCATCCCTCTTGAACAACAGTGAGCTACTGAAGACTAAAGAGGTAGCCTACTACATGTGGGCAAATGAGTCACATAAAATGGCTGCTCTAGTTTCATAATAGTAATTTAGTAATGGTCCATCTTAAATATTCACATATCTTCTATTCAGTTTGATCTGAGAGCCTGAATGAAATTTGAGGTAGTTTTTTTCCGCTGAAGCTGTCAGCTGTATAGCAGTCATTAAATGGTTTGGATAAATTGAGACCAGATACTATAAGCTTCCTCAGGCAGGACAGACACCTGCTCCATTCTCTGTTTATTCTGAGGTGCCCTTAGATAAACAATTTTTGGACGGCTCATCGTGTGAGACTTGGGGTGAGTGCCTTTCTTCACTTCTATGAATATATTAACATTCACAAAGCGTGTCCCCTGCTTCTCTGTGTGATCACCAGTCTCATAAGGAGACAGCTCATCTGTTCAGGTTGCCAGGTAAAAAGGCCAGACACTTGTTGGGTTTTTTTTTGGCTCCATCTGCTTCAGGATCTTAAAATAGCTTGCGCATGGATATTCATGGAGACATTCCTGAACATTTCTTGGGTGCAGTAGAGTAGTGGTGTAGAGTTAGAGCTGGCCATGCATGATCCTCCCACAATTCTGAACAGACAATTTCAAAGTAACAAGTAATTTACAAGAGGTTTTATCAGAAAGTTAATGGCTTGTCTAAAAACGGTTTAAATAATTCAATTAGTCACTCATAAAGACGTCACTTGTTTTGTTACTGGATGAATCAACATTTTTGATCGAATCTTTTGAATTATTGATTCAATACACATTTTTTAAATAGTCACTTGTCGCCACCTACTGGTGTAGCGATGTAATTGATACAATCTTTATTTGAAGCATCAAGTTACTTTCAAAGGGTGATTTACTCTAGACATCACAGTTTATATCGGAACTATAAACTTTTTAAAGATTTGAATGTTCGCTGATCGTATGCTTGTCAAAGGTTTAAAGTGGTCCTATTATGCCCCTTTTTACAAGATTTAAAATAAGTATCTGATGTACCTAGTGTGGGCATTACTGGGAACGCCCACAAAAACGTCATATTCGCAAAATGCTGTGGGGGGAAAACACAAGCCATTAGAATGAATGCACGTAGACCTGTTTAGACACTTTATCTTTACTCTATAACTTATGAGAGGTGCAGAACGCCACATGGCAACTTTTCGGGACTGCACCAAGCAAAAATAAATCGTAATCATTGCAAAGAGTAAAGATAAAGCGTCTAAAAAGGTGTTCCCCCAGCTATGACACGACGCCGACCAAGTGTATACCCCACACATGATTTTTTATAGCATGCATGTTAAAATGGTCACTTTTTGATTGTGGCAAAAAATGCCTGTCTCTTTAATGCATACGGAAGAGGGCGGAGCTTCAAGATCTTGCATTACCAGTTCGACCTACTCAGACACACACTAAAAATGTCAGAAACTGTGTTTAAACCGGAGACTGACAATGTTGGAGAGACTCAAGAAGAAGTGACAACATGTAGAATGTAACAGGATGTTTCTGAATGGTTAAGTGTGGAATTTATGTAGCTCATGTTGTCATGTATGTTGTCATAACAATCTTTAAGTCATTGATTAACATGTTCTGTCATTATAATCTATAAATCGCTCATGTGGGAACTGTATGCCTTCAGAGCCAAAGAATATGCTCCATGAAGATATAGGACAGGTAGTATATAGTTTATTTTAATTACGGTTATAACTTATGTTGTCATCTTGCTTTTATGACATGCTTTTGCCTTTGTTATGTACTGTAATGCAATAAATGTGAAAATACGGATGTGACAGCTTGAGCAGGCTCCCAAATGTACTACAACAACTCTTCCTCTTCTTTAAAGCATCCCAACATGGCCTCACCCCCTTTGATGTGTATTATGGAAATTTTAAGGTTGGTGATGTCACACTCTAACTAAAGTTGAAATCATAAACAATGACCCCTTTAAAAGACCGAGACAAATATTTGTCATATAGGAATACGATATCATGGGTGCTTTAATGAATCGTGCTGCTCTCGAGTCGATACAATTTTTTAAACTTTTTTTTAGTTTTTATAAAATGCTGTGATTAATTCCTCAACTTTTCCATTCCTAATTCCCAATTCCATTCCTTGCTATATATATATATTTAATAATTAATATATTTAATAATTAATAACATTTCTTGCTGTCTCTTTGCCTGCAGTGATTAGGATTTCAGATTATTAAATAAACTCCTGAAACACATAGCCTAGTGCTGCATTTATTACTAGGCAGAGAGGCTGCTTTGATTGCTGTTTTTCTGTGGCAGTATGTGATCATTCTGAAAATGTATCTGTCCGTCCACTGGAAGAGCAGCGGTTTGTGACCTCACCAGAGAGGAAAGACTATTCAGATAAGCTTTAATTTTATGCTGAACGCATCACCAACTATCTTCCTGTCACCACAGCCTCAGCCACAAATCTCAGCCTCAAGGAGTGATTTAATCAAATATACTAATGAGGCAGACAGAAAGGCAAGTGAAATCTAATTCTCATTTGTCTCCAATGACAACAAACACTGAATCAATCCCCGTCAGATGCCTTTACCCTTTTCTAATTTTCACCCACGCTCAATGAAGGAAATTAGCAAATTTCATGGGTACAGATCATTGGCTTCTTTTGATTAATTTGTTTTCACATACAAACAACCATACAAGCCAGAGCATTCATTTAAAAATTATTCTTGGGGCAAGAAAATAATGCTGAAGAATAACCAAACACTTACATGATTGAACTGAATTAATATTGCGCTTTCTACAAAAAAAAAAAATGTATATATATATTCAATTAACAGTAAAATTCCATTAAATTGAATTGAATAATCCTTACATATTATTCATATTACGAATTAAGAATAATACATAAATAGAGAAGAAAAAAATAGTTTAATAAAACATTTTGTATAAATCTTAATGGAACAAAGGATTGGACCATTTAGTTCAAATGAAATATATTTAAGTTTAAGATTCATACAAAATGCTTTATTAAGCTCTATTATTTAATTTATTTTTAATTTATAATATGAATAATATGTGAGGGTTATTTAATTGTATTGAATTTTACTATTCATTGAAATGCATAAATCTTGAAAAAAGGCTTAAAGGAACACTCCACCGTTTTTAGAAACTGGGCTTTTTCAATTTTTTTCCTACATATATGAGGGCAAATGCATTTTTGTGTCAGTGCATGCATTGTTTTAGTTTGGCAGGGTGGCCGCTAGTTTAGCTTAGCATAATGAATGGAATCCTATGTTGCCAGCTAGCATGTCCCGAGTAAAAGTGATCAAAAAACGAAAAACAAAAACCCCCCCACCTAAGTACTTCTTGTGGCCTGTGTATTCACAACGAGTACAAATGGCGATGCAGATTAAGACTAGGCAGATATTGACTTGGGACTATTATTGGGAAGCACAGGCGAAGCACTGCTACCTGGGTGCAGAGATATCACGCAACACATGAAATCCCCAAACTTCCATCAACATACTGCCGTATGTTGTGCATGTGTTATGCGTGATATCTCTGCACCCAAGTAGCAGTGCTTCACCTGTGCTTCCCCATAATATAGTCCCAAATCAATATCTGCCTAGGAAATCGCCTAGTCTTAATCTGCATCGCTATTTGTATTCGTTGTGAAAACGCAGGCCACAAGAAGTAATTAGGTGGGTTTTTTTTTTTAAATCACTTTTACTAGGGACATGCTAGCTGGCAACATAGGATTCCATTCATTATGCTAAGCTGTTAGCGACTGCCAAACTAAAACAATGCATGCACTGGGACAAATGCATCTGGCCACATATCTAAATGTAGGAAAGAAGTTGAATAAGCCCTATTTCTAAAAACGGTGGAGTGTTCCTTTAAAATGTTTTTGAGCGTATTACCTCAACATTTAGAAAACACTAAATTAAATGCATAATATTTAAATATTTAAAGTAAATAATATAAAGGAAAATATTTGCATATAAGAGACGACTCAAGAAAACTTCTTACATAATCTATAAAGGTAGGCCTAATTGTTACAATGATGGCAGATTTTAAAATATTTACCTAAAATAATTAAGTAAATTAAGTACACTCTAAAAAAACATAAATGGTTGCTTTTCTATTTAACAGTTTAATGAACACCTAATATTGATTTAAACAAATTAATTTATTGATGAGAGAGCATGCAAATTGTAAAATAGCATTCTTTTTCTTGAGTCCAGATATTAATCGTCATGTGCACACAAATGTGGAATTAAATTCTTTGCAAAAAGTAACTGAAAAACGGACCTTAAGCACACAGCAATGCTAAACCATAAATCAATATGTCTCATTTTCACATAGTCAAATGGTTGAGAGCAGTTATAAATCTGAAAAGTGAAGGATTGAAAAAGGATGTGAGATTTGAAAGATGTATTTGAAATAGAAAAAAAGATGTATTTCCATTTCCGCCCAGTTCCAGACGAAATTACAGCTTCCAGCAAATCTCTGCTCCCGTGAGAAGCTCTGCCACATTGCATGCCATTTTTAGAAGAGAAGATGGTATCTTTTACATCCAGGCCGTACGCTGGCGGTTTGCTAGGCTGTGCTTTCTATGCTGAAATCAGTTCACATTACTAACCTTTCATTCTAAGACACCTGCGCCGCCCCTCATTAACCATGAATTTAATGGTGTTGGTGACCTCATCAAATGAAGATCCATATATTGACAATGAAAGTGATAGACAGACAGCTGACAGTTAGATTACCAAAATAATGATTCTGATTTGTCATTTGGCATGGGAGACTTAGAAATCATACGCATGTTTAATATGTCAGTCACCGTGTCCCCATAAAAAAAAGAAAAAAGAAGATGGATTATGATGGTTTCTTAAGTGACATCTCACTGCAGACCGAAGGGAACTGATTGTGAATTTGATATATTACAACCCAGAATTTTTCATCAATTAATGCACTGTAATAAATAGGCTGAGGCTAAGTTTAAAAGCAAACCCATGAAAAACCATACATGCTGGTTTACTGTCTGCTGTATAAGTTTATGAAAGTGCTTGCCTATATTGTGTTTTTTTTATGCTTCTATTGACCTTCATAGGATCAGTTTAAATGTTCCTATGACCATAAATAACATACTCTATTGAATAGCACTGTCTAAAGTTCTTCTTATTTCTTATTTAGTTTTTACCAAAATTATACATAGCTGAACTCAATACTGCATGTTGCATATGATTTATGAGTCACACTAAAAATCATTCATGATGTGTCAGCCAGACCCAGACAGAAATATCAAATGACTACATATAACATGATCCAATATCATCTGCTGCATACTGATGATCATTAATGTATCATATATCAAACCATTTCATTAATAGGACATAATGGAGAATGGAGAACTGAATTACAGTAATATCGTATAAAAAACAATACTTTATTACTCTAAATGTCCACCAAAGTCATATACAAATGGCCTTATATATAAGGCCTGTTCCCGGTTCCAGAATCAAATCACTGAGGGTGCTTCTGAAATTAGTCAGGGTCCATCATAACAAGATAGCAATATACAGTGATACATTTAAGTCATTATAATTTTAGAAATAGTTAGAATAGAA